>CM076570.1:1392035391-1392358509 GCA_034641835.2 Pinus albicaulis
ATGATTTATCTTTGATAGCTTGGGATGAGATATTAGGCTAGTTATGAAGCACAGAGGGGTTTTAAATGATTTGGTTGGAGGGTTGCTGGGTTGGTTATGATATCATAGACTGAGAAAGTATTGGGAGAAAAGGAACAGAGCAGCAGGATGTTTCAACAAAGAGGATGGGTCAAGAAAGTGCCATCCATTGGGCTATGGAGTCATGAAAGGAAATTACTTGCATCCACTAGCCAAGGCTTTCGAAAAGGGCAAGTCATCTAATACTAAAGGATCTTTGGGAATTAGAGGTGGGAGTGGAACATTAAGGAAGAGAGTGAAGAAGGAGAACAACCCAATTTTAAATGCAATAGATCGGAGTCGGAAGGTCATTTAACTCCACTTTACCTTATTGGACATACTCTAAGGCGGCTCTCAAAAGAAGAGGCCCAAGAGTTGCTTATGAAGCCCAGGACAGGAAGGTTATTTAACTCTAGATGCCTTTAGCAACTCAAGGGAGAAAACAGAGATAAGATCAACAAAGGGATATTAGAAAGGCCAGCTGGTCACGCAAGGATCCTAGTGGACAGGGCTAACACTTATCCCCAGTGTTCCCAAACCTTCTAGCTTAAACCCAACAAGAACATCTAAGAATTGATCCAACCAATTCATACATCAGAGAGTAGGAAATAACATCCACTACACTGGTTAAATTGACTGAAATCAATTCTCAGATAACACATTTAGCAGAAAAAATTGAAGGTAAGGAGAGCAGACAGCATAGGGCACCTAACAAGGGTGAATCCTATACCATTATTCTAATGCAAGCCCAGAAGAACCATGAAACAATGTGAAAATGCATTAAACGGAGTAAGAAGAACATCACCAATAGTAATAGACCAGGATCCTGTGAAATGTGCTTTGATTAATTGATGCAAAACCAATCATGTACACTGAGCTCAATGGCTAATACAGTCCAGACTTCTCCTCCCAGCCTATTACATACAACTACTCTGCTACTCCCTCCCAAGACTGTTCTAATAGTCGGAATGAATCCCTCTAACAGCAAGATGCCCAACAGCTGAACAACAACAACCTTTACAATTCGTTCTCAAGGATTTTATAGGAGAAGGGGAAGAAACAGAAGTAGGTGAACAATTTAATGAATCTCATTAAGACAGAATGGTGGATGAAGCCGAGCCCATTCCACTTAATGGCTTTCTGCAGCGCTGAATGTACTCTAAGACTGGTTCGGAGATCTCTGTTAGGTCGAAATCGACCTCTGACATTTCTTTGGAGTCCTTTCTGGTGTCTGGAGCTCTGTGCTGCCTTTTTGGTATAAATGCACTGGTTCAAAGGTCCGTTTGTCCATCCATGCTTCATTACCGCAGCCTGACAATCTTTTAAGAAGCTTTGTCAGTGTTCCTGACTTTCCTGGGCTCGAGAAGCATGGAGGACGCTGTGGGAAGGTGTACCTCTGGAGGAAAATGTCCTGCTGTTAGGTAGCGCAGTTATGGCATTGCTGGTGCGCTCATTAGTCTTCAAACGGTGCCTTTCCTTTGAATGCGGGGTTAACGTTTATTATATCAACAATAGTCATTAAACCCCCTTAAATCCTGTCTCTGCTGCTTCGCTGGCCGGCTGAAATGGCCTCTATGTGTTATCTGCGTAATGAGATAAATCGTTTAAAACCTGGGCAGTGGTGGTGGAGGAAATGCTGCGAAGGTGGAGGGATGGTGGCAGAACAGTTGAAAAACAATGAAAATGGCGGGGAAATGACAGCATAGAGTAAAGCCCAAAGGTTAAGTGTTTGAGGGAAATACAAAGGAAAAGAGCGAAATGTAATGGTGCGGAGTCATGGATGTGGGACCCAGCGGAGGCGGAGGGCGATTAAACCTGAGCCGTCAGATCCGGGAGGAAACGGACGACGGAGATGCAATCGGATCAATCATAATCGGGGGGAACACAAGGTGACACATATAAAAACTTCCGATTGCGATTGAGGAGGACGAGCGGCCGGCAGATTGGATCGTGCATCAAACGGATGGACGGGATAAATACGAACATCGCAATTGAAGACGAGGAGATGGGACTTGCGATTTTGATCGGAGCGGCGGGCGCGGTCGCGCGGGACCGTTGATGCACGGGAGGATCCAACGGTGGGGGATGCCGATCGGGGGTTTGCAATCGGAGGACGGGGAAGCGGGACTTGTGATTGCGATCGGAAGGAGGGAGATTTGCGATTGAGCGCGCGTAGAAGGGATGCGGCGGGGAAGCGGACGCGGAGGTGTCGCGGGGAAACGGAAGGACTTGCGATCAATCGCATCGCAATGACTTATGTGGGAGCGTCGGAGGGTAGACACAACATCTTTGCGATTGCGATTGGGCGGGGGGGCACCGAGTGGCGCTCATCGTCGAATCTTGTGATAGATCGACGGTGTATAACCCATCGCAGGGCTTGATGTTATAAATCGATCGCATCGGACTTTTCAATATAACAAAGGGATTTCACCCACCCGATTCTTCCGATTGCAATTAGCGCTTGGGACTTAAGCGCTTGGTCCCAACGCACGGGCATGTGTGGGAAGTGGTTTGAAAGGGGCTTGGGGTAAAGGGGCTAGGCCTTTAATAAGGTCGGAAGATGGGTCTTTTGCCCATTTTAATGGATTTTATGGGGTTTAATGGGAAACGATAAGGGGAAAAAGGCTAAACAAAGGGTAAGGGTAGAATTTTTAAGAGGATTTTGGGGGGATTTGAGGGGTAAACGGGGAAATAGAAGGGGAGACAAGGGGGGATAAAAAGAGGCTAAATGAGGGTAAAATAAAGGGGAAAGGAGGCCTTTGGGCATTTCTTCACATAACAGAGAGGCTTTAAAAGGGGAATCAGCAGAGGGGATTTGATCAAAGGATAAAAGACACATAGAGGCTTCAAGGAGGACTGAGTTTTCAGAGGAAATGCATTCCTTGAAGGCTCAACAATGATTTAGCCCCCTATTTGCTTGTCAAAAATTTCATAGGGGGGCTAACGGTTGTGCACCGGATCTTAGATTACTTTTATGTCTTTCTTAAGTGCATGCCAAAAGCATGATAGTTTCAAAGTACTTACCTGATCTTAGGCTGCTCTTTGTTGTTCATTTGTTTATTTCCCCTTCTTGTTGTATCATTTCATTCCATTAAATCAACTCTAAAGAGATCCTTAGACATAGATGACTTGCCCCATGGACCACTCTTGAACCTTGTTGTTTCAATTAAATCCTATTATGACTCCATAGCCTAATGGACTAAAAACCAACGTTATATCTATCTTTTTAGCCAAAGCTTGTTCTGATTACTTGCAACTTCACACCTTTGAAACTCTTTCCATTTAGGAATTTCCCCTCAAACTAATAATCATGCTCAACTATCCAAAACAAAACCCTCGGTCTTCATAACTAGCCTAATATCATTACCCAAAACCTTTAAAGATAAATCTATCTTTGCACTTTATTTGAGAGATCTCTCTCCGGATTCAGGAGGGCTAGATCCTAGAATCCCAAAGTGGTTGAAATAGTGTTATCCCTATGGTTGGACTTCGCCAATCTTGCTAATTATAGGGAGCTAATAGTTCCCACCCTGGAAATCCTTAGAACCCTTTCACTGTTATATATGAAATCTCCCTCAGGTGGAATGGTCATGCGGGCTCCAAGCATGAGGGAGGCCCATGATTTCTAGATGAAACTGGAATAGGGAATTCTCAAGATAAAATATGACAAGGCCAGTAAAGGTAATCTAGGAATGGTTGGATTCACAGGGGTCTTCAGGAATTCAAGAGGACAGATCATCTGGCTAGATGCTGGGAAGTTGGGTCACTCCATAAACAACACTGTAGAGTTGTAGGCTTTAGAGCACAGGATGGAAATTTCAAGAGCACAGGAATTCTATCCACTAATAATTGAGGGGGATTCGATAGTGGAAACAAAGGCTTGTAAGAAGATACAAAGTGGAACAGGCACCACGCAAGTATCTAAAAATTGGAGGCTAAACAAAATCCTACACAGAATCAAGGGACACATCGACAAATCTCATAGAATAATTTTGCAAGCTATTAGATGAAAAGGGAATAACTTGGAAAACATGTTGGTGAATAAAGGAGTGGACGACTACCTCAGATTTCGTTCACTGGCATGGGAGGACCTGGTTCAATGAATGATCAAAATATATTTTGCAATCATCATTAGAAAGGACAATATATTAGGACATCATAACGAACAAGAGGCCCCTGGTCACATCCACAGTAAAGATTTATGACATCAGGATAGATCAACTGAATTAAAAATTAGTGAGAGTACAAAGTGAACAAAGGAAAATACAATGCCCCTTCCGATACACCTCCCATCTGGCCTCTTAGCCACCAGGCATACGCGGTACCTCACCTACCTTCTGTGCTTCCCAAATCTGGTCATTATTTCACACCCTTCGCCATTATGGCCCTCAACTCCCCTCTGGACCTATTAATACCAACTCGCCCTCATACTTTATTTTCATTGTCGCTGCTCTTTTTTCAAACCCTTTCTATTTCCTTGCTTTTCCCTATTTATGACTGCTACTCTCCCCTTTCGACAGCTCCATCCTTATTTCTAGTCCCCTCTCTCCCATGTTCCAGGTAACTACAATCCAACTTTGAGCATGGCTACCTGTCGTTCCAATTATGTTTCCTGGTGGGGTCGGGGTTGTGTCGAGGGTGTCGTCTCTTCTTGCTGGTCCTCCCCAATCATGACCCCAATAACCAGAGCCGAATCTGCAGCAATAAGGACTTACATGAATTACGTAGTGATGGTAAATCCAGATACCCAAGAAAGGATTTCCAACTGGTAAGATCAACCAAGTAATGTTCAACACAGATTCACCACGGAAGAGGTCGACACTAAATTTGAATGGATCTCGGACCTAGGCTTGACTCTGGCTAGGGAAAACCTCTTCAGCAAAGCTATTAAACTATCATGACAGATGAAAAATATTATGGGCCTAGATATGCAAGAACAATGGGAATGCACCATTGCTCTGGAGAAGAAAATTGATGCGCTTACCAACAAGTTCACAGTCTTTGTCGAAGTTGTCCATGATAGGAACTTTGTGTTAAGGACTCCAGATTATACCTTTATTGAAGAAGAATGAGTGAGCATTGCACCCGAACGTAAAGGGATAATATTGGGACTTCCTTCAGCGATTGGCCCCAACCCCACCGGGGAAGGAAAGCACTCCGGAACGACTAATCAACCTTGACTACGAAAAAGTGGAGGAATCGAGCTTAAGGTATACGACTGTTTTCTTTGGGTTCCTATGTATACTTTCTTTTTATCGGAAAATATGTTTAAAAATGGCCAAACAATCCAAATTTTATGCGGCTTTAGTGTCAAAAACATACAATCTTTTTGACATTCCCCCATTTGGGGCTACGGGCATCCAAGAATTTTTCTCGGTGCATCCATGAATTTCGCCCCTCGGGACCACAGCAATCACTCGCGAACTATTCATTTCCGGGGATCATTTTTTCTCTGTTCTATTTTCATTTTCTCTGTAATGTCCAAATTCCATGTAAAAAGGGAGGTCAAGCTTTCTTGGGCTTTGGTGCTAACGCATGTAGCTCGCACCGGACCTCAAATGATGTAAATACTATTTTTTTGATAATATATCTATCTAATTTACAAAAAGCAAATGATGCTTGACACCTTAAAATTTCTTATTTCTTCCATGGTGCCAATATTACAATCCTAGACATATTTTTGTTGTGAATTCAAAAAATGAATTTTTTTGAAACGTCATTATGATCAAAAAAGTTTTTCAAGGGGAACAATTCCTTTAGGAATGTAATTATTAGACAATTGAATGATATTATGGTCAACTATTTTTTTGAACAAACTATAGATTTGGATTATCATCATTTGGTTTGTTTTCATTTAAATGATCTTCTTCAATTTGCAAATATGAAAATTCATCTATTGCTAAAAAGATTTTTTTCAATTGTTCATCATCTTTAAAAAACTTGCCAATGTTTGAGGTTATCATGAATGGAAGGCATGTATTTAACTTCAATATGATAGTGAAATTACATAGGATCAAGAATTTTAAAGGATACGATACTTTTGTGATCCATAAATTAGATAAATGTATTTACATGTTAATCACATCATTAGGAAAGACATTTATCTATTTTTTAAAGGAACTCAGTTAGAAACTTCCAAGGCATCAGTATGAATATTTTCTTCTCTTGGAACCGATGTGATATTAAAAAGCTTGAAAACGATTTTCAACGGAATCCCAAACTTGATTCTTGTAAGACCTAAACCTAGGGTGTTTAGTTTGACATCAATTCTCGATTTGTTTGACAATTAACTCAAAATATCCAAACACGAGTCAAATTTTGAACCTTTAGAATTTTTTGCCAATTCTAATCCTAAAAGAAGAGCTTTGTATTCTACTATATTGTTTGTAACATCAAAGTCTAATTTAAAGGATTGAATAATTTTTTTCTTATTAGGGGATATTTGTACAATTTCGGATTCAGCACCATGTTTGGAAAATGCACCATTAAAGTAAATTCTCCATATATCAATTTTATATATTTGATGTACGTGAACAATTTCTTGAATGCAGATTTGAGAATTTGAAAGATCATTATTAGCTAGAGTGAAACACCCAAAATCATGATCAATAGCACAAATCATATGATTAATAACTTGATTATCTTTACAAACCGTATTAAAAAAAATTTCTTTCTCTATAAAATCTCAAATGTTCCGCTACATAAACTAAGATCGTTGGAAAGGACATATCCATTTGTAAACTCCCTCCCATTTTTTCACAACAAGATCTAGACAATAAAATTCCAAATTTGGGTGCAATATTTGTAACTAATATATCCAAGACGATAATTTTTACGGGGATTTGAGCAAGTGTTACTACTAAATCCTTTATTAATCCAAGGCAAGGTACTTTCTTGGTGTCAAAAGTATACAAATCATGATATGGTCTAGTGATTTCTAGTTGAATTTGTTCCATGATTACATTAGGCATTAGATTATGAGAACCCCCGAGTCTAATATGAAATTATATAATATATAATCATGAACTTTAATGTGACATAAAAAGGATGAACGCTTTCATCGATCATATTTGAATTATGACCAAAAAATACTTGAGGCTTTTCATCTTTCAAGCTTATAATATCTCCTTCGAATCGATACTTGAGATCAAATCGATTTTGAAACTTGATTTTTGTAACTAGGTGTTTTAGAAAATTTAGATAATGGAATTGGGATTTTAACTCTTTCTAATTCTTTTTCAATGTTAAAAATTGTTGGGGGTGATTTTTTCAGGGAGTATCTTGTTCTAATAACTTATAGTGTATTTCACTTGATGATGTTTGAGTTTCAAATGT
The DNA here is from genome assembly GCA_034641835.2 of Pinus albicaulis. NCBI lineage: Eukaryota > Viridiplantae > Streptophyta > Pinopsida > Pinales > Pinaceae > Pinus > Pinus albicaulis. The sequence continues at coordinate 1,392,042,784 of CM076570.1, forward strand.
ATTGACTTGAGGTTCCTCAAAGGTAACCTTTTTTAGGCGATCTACTAGGTCCCTGATGCTGGGCCTAAAGTCATATCTTCTATTTAACTCGAAAATGAGAAATTCATAGAAAGCTTGGCATTTTGAGATTTGGGCACTTTCTTGGTCTTGGGTAGAATTTTGATCGTGATTGATTGAGAAAATATCATTGTGTGATGAGGAGGCTCCAAGTTGATTGATATTTTTTGATACTACATGAATAGTTTCCTCATGGTCTTGATCATCAATCAATAAAGGAGGTTGGATTTGCTGATCATTATTTGGTCTTTGGAGGATGTGAGGTTGAAAATGCCTTCGTATTGAACTTGAGGTCTATTTCTAACGAAAGTTGAGAAACTTTTGGTTTAGATTCCATCCTATAGATTCTATTAGAGAGATTTCTAAGAAAAGAGGTAATCTCATCAATTTTATGAACTTGTTCTTTGGATTTTGATGAAGATGTACCTTCTTCCCTTACTTTAATTTTCTTCTCGACCTTTCATATTTTTTCTCTCGAGTTTAGTGGATGCTGACCTATTTGCTTCAAATTCAATTTCATTGGTTTGCATATCTACTAAATTTTCGAGGCTCCCTTTCTCTCGAGCATTACAACAAAATCAACTTTGAATGCCTTATAAAATATGACTTTAGCGGGAGTTACTAAAGGTTTACAATATGGGGGAATTTTTTTGTATAGTTTATTAAATATTTTGATGAAATATACTACGGGTTCATTAGGATTTATTTTCAAATTTTCAAATTTAGTTAAATAATAAACAACATGTTTCTTAATTCTCCACCGATTCTTAAAATATTTATTAGTTCAACCCATTAATTATTAGAATTTTTCTTGCAAGCTTGTCTAAACCATATTCTAAAATTTCCTTCCAAAGATTGGACAAATAATATAGCATAGACATCTTCATGTTTATCAGAAAAATATAGAAAAAGAAGTTAAGCGATCTTCAATAGATGGGCTTGTTTCTCCATTAAATCTAGGAAGATGCTTCAAATATCAATCGAGGGGAAAGGATGAAGTTGAGTTGGAGGAGGTAAGACTATTTTTTCATAACGAGATGTCGTGCCCGGCTAAAAATAAGCTATTAGATGAGGTATTATAGGAGAGGATGAAGATGAAGAGGAGGTATATGAAGGAGAAGGAGGATTTTAAGAATAAGTTAATTGATATGACAATGGATGATAGGAAGAAGATGAAGGATGTATAAAATGATGAGCAATGGCTAATGTTTGAACTTCTGGGATCATTTTATCTTCTTCTTAAAAATATAAAGGATTGGTATAAATGGTAAAACCTTCCTCGGGTTTAATAGAAGTGTGTGGATAAGTATGTATCATAGAATAATTATAATCATTTTTTTTAGAATCGGGAAGATCAAGTCCTAATTCTCCTTATGTGTCGACTTCTTATGATGTAGAGATATGAAGGTTAATTAATTCAAATTGATGAACCAAGTAATGTTGATCTGAAAGATCAACTCCTCTAGACAACAATTTTAACACCTTTGATGGTAGATACGAAAATTCAACGGGAATTGGAATAAGACTAAAATTATCAAGTTTTGATGCAACTTCTAGTGGTAGAGAAACATAAATATTAGATAAGGCTTCTAATATTTGTCTAGAAGATGAAATTCTTACTAACCTTTCAAGATCTAATAAAGGAGAATGAAGGTTAGAGTTAGAATGAAACTTGGTATGCCTGTGAGAAGCTAGGTTTTCTCAATGGAGTCACCTAAGTGAATGATTTTAGAAAAATAACTTCTTATTCGCCTTTTAACAAGAAAGTATATCGTTTTCCTACGGATTAATATGTCAATTCTTCATTCCTCGAAAACGACGCTCGGTTTGATGTAGTCCTTTGTAGACAATTCTAGGCTAAGGAACTATGTCAAAGAATCTAATTTTTTTGTTTAATTGGTTGGGAAAACCATTCCTTTAAATTTTTAAGATTTAATAATTTACTTATGATATAATAAAGGGTTTATTCTTCACTTTTAACGGATAAATATTTTAAATTGTTTTGAAAGGTTGAATTAAATATGGTATATATGATTTATTAAATATTCGGATAGAAGATTTAATTTGGCATATACAGATTAATGTGTGTAAAATATTTTTACAACCAAACGAACATATGTAAAGAAAACAGAAGCAACAATTAATTTATGTAGAGGAATTAATCAAAACAAATTGTTTCGGTTAGGTAATCTCTATAATTGATTATAACTTTGCAAGAGGATTTCGGACATATTAATATTTAATCTAATATTACCAAGATTTCCTATTTGTCTTCAAATATGTGCGAGAAATAAGTAAAAATGGAACATAAAAAAATTAGAAAGACTCACACGAAAACCCAAAGCTGCTTTCAAAATGAGTCCATAATCCTTGTACTATTTCTAGAAAAAACTTTTAGGATATTACACTAATGCTTAAAGGTTTATTACAAGGGTTCAACCTTGTATATTTCGAGTTACATCATACTTATAGAATTTGTTCTCAAAATATCTAGAATTAATTACAAAATTTATTATGAAATACCCAATCTAACTTATCTAGATTTTTTTACAAAAAATAGGATTAGAAAATAGGAAATAAAAAAACTAATTTGAAATTTGGTACATAATTCGAGGAAAACCACTAATGGTACGAGTTGAAAAATTGTTGAACTATTTTATGTTCCCTGGAATTTTTTTCCTTTTTGCTAAGAATGCGCATGTTGTTGCTAAAATACATGTTGCCTTTTAATTTGATAAGCTCACATAGCTTATCCCATCTATCTTCATCAAGAAGGGTAAATTTTACCAATTTCCCTATAGGCCTCATGAAATTCGAGTGTATTTTTCAAAAGATAGTTTGATCATGAATAAGTGTTTAATCTCATGTTGAATTAATAGATCATAATTCAAAACTTCCATAAAAGCCTTCCCGGTGATAGATCCCTTGCTATTAGAAAATTTAGCTTTATCAATGTCTATGTCATGCAACCTACTTTAATATTCTTATAGAGGAATACATTTATCACCTATACACGGAATACTTGGAAGTCCGTTATGATATAACACATTAAACGATTCTGTGAAATTTCTTAATACGGACTTCCGGATTATGACATTTTTTTCTAATTGTAGCATTAAGTTCCTTTTAGTAAGGAATTTTGTGACTTCCAAGATAGTCTCTCTTCTATTGTGAATAACATACTCTTCTAGTTCTTATTTTGTTTTATAGTTTAGAATCATGATAAATCTAGTTTCATCTCCTGGTTTATGATCCAATTATTCCTTTACTTTGGCCACTTTCGCCTATTTTTCTTTCTTCAACAATTATTCCTATTAAAAAAATGATCTCTATATAAGACAACGGATTAGTCATAGATTCATTTATATTAAGCCAAATGATTTCTTTTTCTTGAGCAATGGTTTGTGCCATTATCGATTTATTTTCATAGCTTGCTATTCTCCGATTTAATTTATGACTTTTTTTTGTAGTTATGCTACATAAGAATTATCAATTTTTATATTATTTTCTTGAAGGTTTTTGGAGCCGATCCTTCATTTTTTCAATTTATTGATCCTTTTTATGAAAAATATCCCATATCCTTTGACAAATATGTTGTTGCATCGATAGTAGTTCTTGTTGAATTCCTTGCTATTGATGTGCCTGCAATAAATGTAGTTTTTATAGGGATAGCCACTAGAATATTGATTTGTCTGCTCTTTCTACTTTAGAAATGTTTCTATATCAGCCTCCATCTTATGTATCTAAATATTTTCTTCAATTATCATTTTGAACATATTCACCTTTTCTACCTCCAACCATCCTACTTATTTTTCCCCTGTGGATGCTCTGTAGTGGGAAGCTTTAGTACCTTCATTCGTGCCTAGATGTCAACGTTTTTTATTCTCTATCATCACTTTTGTTGCTTTGACATTACTAGGATCATATCCTAATTTAACTATCAAATATTCTAATGAACTGAACTTGGTATATTTGTCCAATGAAGACATCTCTTCCATTTTTAACTCATAATGAATATTGTTAAGTGAACCTTGCGCTAATTGGTACTACCAATGCTTGAATTGGTTAAGGTAGAGTAAATCATTTCTCCAACTTTCTTATGTAAACCAATTTGATCAAGTGGACGTATATGTTGTCTATCAAATGCAAAGATATAAATTTTTTAATCTCATGCACCCTTGGGAGTTGGAACTCTTGGTTCCAAAAAGGCTATCCGAAACTCGAATTTTTTTACGTATCAAGTGAAGGAAGAATTTTTTGTTGTGTTGAAGAAGTCTACTTCCAAAATTCGAGTATAGGTAGTGGCCCTCGAGTGCCTCATTTTTTTATTTTGAATTCTTTATATATGGGAAAAATATTGGGTTGGACTTCAACTTGAGAAACAAATGATTTTGGGGAGTCTGTAACAATTTCTTCAATTCCTGGGAACGTTGTTGTATGCAATCATGTTATTACCATAGTTTTGTACTCCTCTAAACTTTCTTCCGAAAAGGTTCATCTTGAGTGTTGGTTTTATTCCTCCTCTTGATTACTATAAAAATTGTTTCTTTAATCTGCGATACTAAAGGGGATGAAGTTTCCCTTGGTCTCTTCATTTCCATTTTTTATTGAGTCTGGAGTCTACGTAAGTGTATCAAAATAACAATTTTCTTTTAGTATTCTTGTAAAGTATTGGCCTTGGTGTGTGTGGATAAGAAGGTGTTTTCTATTCAACTCTCGAGTTTAGAAATGATCCCCAAAGGATGATAAGACTAGGTGAAACTCAATTTGAACTTCATTTTCTTCAATGAGGATCCTGCACTCTTTTTCAGTTGTTCTAGTGTTGACGATGAATGGGCCAATTTATGCTTTCAACTTGAATTGAGATTTTTTCTTACAAGAAAAAAAAGTATAAATCATCCATGTTCATAAAGGTCAAATTCACACTTGGTTTCAAAAAATTTTGTATTTTTTTTCCACTAAAAGAAAATTCATCTAAATTTATGACAGGGGGGAAATATCTGGACTCTCAACTACTAGTTTAGACTTTCCCCTTAGAAGAAGACATGTTGAAATGAGAAAGAGTATCTTGAATTACCAAGAATTTCGACATTTTTTGATATGGTGACCGTCTAAATGTTATCATCCTATTTTTCTACCCCTACATCATCGACCCCTAACCCTCACAGTTGGATGTCTTTTTTCCTTGCTTGAGGGGTGCCATTTTTTCTGGTTCGACCCTTAGCCATGGGCTGGAAGGCTTGTGCACGCGACCAAGGGACTTTAGTCGCTACCTAGGCCTCTTGTGGCCACGGCTAAGGTCCTCATCCCTCTATTTTGTGCCTACGACCAAGGGAACTTTCTAAAATCGGTTGGTCCCTAAGAGACTACCTTGATTGCTCACTTATTCGAGTTGGACAAAACTCATCCATTAGAAGTTTCTTTAACTTCTTGTCCTCCTAAGAGCCCACATTCATCCTCCCGGGACCTATCATTTACCAATTATACTTGGATCATTTTAGAGGTTAGACTAGTTTTTGGAGAGCCATATTGTTGTTGCACAAAGATCTTAATCCTTTGCTACTATATTGCTATCACCTTGAGAGCTTTTAAGGTCTTAGTTTCTAAGTGAGTGCTATTCATACTCATCCATCATATTTAGTGCGGAAAATTTGTCGGATTGAGGAGAGGATATGCTTTGGAAAAATAGGTATAGAAGCACTCGTATCTTGTTTTTTTATATTAATGAAGATCTATTCCTTGCTTTGCATGTTTGTGATTCATATCTTGTGATTGATGTATGCTATCGTTTATCTAACTATCTTCAAAGGAAGATCAATTCTTGTCCTTATATGTTTGTGATTGTATGCAAGCATTAACATCGAAGTGGATCGAGTATATCGCTCATGTGGAGTGCAAAAATTCTTCTTCGAACTCAAGATTTGTCCCCAATGCGTGAGTAGGCAAGGTACTCTTATGTTCCTCATAGTATAGATCCGATTGCATGCTGCTTGTGAATCATGAGGGATTAGGAATTTGTATATCTTCTTAGTGGTGCTTGTGTCTGTCTAGTGATCTATTGGGCACTAGATCACAGAGCAATAGCTCCTTTTTGGTTTTGAACACAAAACTGAAGTTTATCATATTTTCAATTACTGTGTTGCTATAAGAAGATGAAAGGAAATAAATTTTGAGTGATGTTGGAATGATTTATAACTCAATTGGGTGAAATTATTGTTTTGGGTGCATCTAATAAATGTAATTAGACATTGGAGGGAAATTTTAGTCATGTAATTGGTTTTTCTATGGATGGATAATGGTAATAAAAGGGAGTGGATAAGAGAAGGACGTGTGTTGGAGTGTGATATAATGGTGAAAGAGGTGGAGTGGAGGCGAAAGGTGGTTTTAGGGGTGGGGGGGTATTTAGTAAGTCGTTTCAAAGAGGGGGGAGCGAGTGGTATGAAATGTTTTGGTGTGGACACGTACCCCCCAATGTCATTTGTTTGAACCAATTTTTGAACCTCTCCCCGGTTATTAAATGTCGGAGGTGTAGGGGGATACGGAAATGCATCCCCCACACCGTTGATCGGGGGTGATCTCGGACATTGAATAGTTTGTGATGGTTACAAATAGAGACAAAAAGTCAAATCAATCTTATCAACAAGATTTAATACAATAACCATAATTATTTAATCCTTAATTTAATCTAAAATAAAGGATTAAGGTAATTAATCTAATTTTACGATGACATTTAAGCAAGTGCATCAAATACTTGGGATTTTGATATTCTTTTATTTTTTCATGCATTTTTTTAAAATCCTTTATTCTTTTCTATTTTTTCATTTTTTGTCATTTCATATATATATATATATATATATGATTATATTTTTTTGTTAACATAAAAATAAAATGGAAAATATAACAAGATACTAATATGTTACAAGCTGGTTCATCACATGGAAGAAGAAAAATCTATTAATCGCACCTAGCAAGAGAAAGCAAACAAAAAATTATGCTGAAGCACCACTAATTTTGAAAGGATTTTTTTGTATCAACCAATGAAGTGAAAATATGTGTTTCTCCTTTTTCAGTTTGCACACAAATATACAAGTGGTTCAGGTAGGAATAGATGAAATTTCTTTAGTACTTAGAAGTAACATAATGGGAACTCCCCCACTAGATCTTCCTTTCTCCTTTCCATTTATGTATCTCAGAATTCACGCCTCAATTATTTTCTAGATTTAATACAATATAACTATTTTTTTTCAATAATAAAAAAAATTGATACTATCTTTATTATACAATATGATTGTCTCCTTTATTACTTAATGGTATAGCCAAAACTAGGCATCCTTATGCCATCCATGCCTAAGTTGAAGGTGGGGATTTTTCTTAGAGATATAAGAAATTTTAGGAAACCTCTTGTCTTCCATGTTGTTTAAATTCTTCTTATGCATAAGATACATAGTCATAACAACACTTTCAATGGGGGAAATGTTGGGTGTGAGCTCGATTATATTCTTTATTTAGATGTATCTCCGCGTTGGACCCCTCTTCTTAATTTGTCGCCTATCGTTTGATCGCCGCCGGGGGGGGTCAAGGGGGGGTTGCGGGGACAACCTTTTGGAGCGCTAGCGGGGGGGGTTTGGGAGCGGCCGCCCCCGAAGCTAAAAACGGATGTAAAATTTCATTGTAAAATATTGTAATTTCGTAGTAAATGCGGGCCACTCATTAGGCGAGATGATTCGACGGTAGAAGTTATGTTTAATTTGGGGGATTTTTTTCCCTAGAAGGAAATCCCTTTTTTGTATGAGGGTATTGTATTGCGTTTGTGTATGGTGTGTATACTGCGAGTGAGAAATAGCACGGGGGAATGTGTGAGAGAGTAAAGGATATTACAACGGATCTATCGTAGGTTGTGTCTCTTCATTTTGATGGATAATAGAAAGGAAGGACTGGTTTGCATTTCGTGGAAATCGCCCAACTTGGGTGAACCACATATATTTGTCACATAGTTCACCCTTCTGGAGGCTACATCTCCTGAATTGACTCCATAGTTCCAGACTGTATTAGATAAATTTGCCAAAATATTGTTTACATACATAAAATTATTTTTGGAACCTATTCCAATGAATTTAAAACATCGAAATCTATTAGAAACGAGTATTTTTTTACTCAATTTGGTTACCAGATGCTTTGGGCATGGCCTTCCCTCCTGGTGGCCCTAGGCTTCAAAAATATTCACAGAAACAAAAACTTGTGTAGATGACATCTTGTGCCTTTGCAACCTATTCCAATGGCCCCAAAACCTCAAAATATACCAAGAATGACTATCCTTGCACCCATTTTTTCTGAATATTTCATCCATTATGGAAAAACCAATTTTCCCTACAATTTCTCCACTAAATTTGGAAAATGTCCAGCTAACTCCCCTAAATTTGGAAGTCTGCCGAATCTGGCAGATCCGCCAAAGGCACCGATGATCTAGATTTGTGCAGGAACAAAAAAAAAAATAAACATATAACCATAAATACAGAGATGCAGTGGAAATAACACTTCATTCATTAATATCAAAGAACTGAAATTTGCTTACAGACAGAATGGAAATAAAACTAGCTAGGGCACTGGTAGCTATCTCTGAGAAGAGATGTGGCGGCTACAGGCCTCTGAACTGAGTTACAATGAGGCTCGAGGGCCTATTTATGATTGAGAAACAATGGAGAACCCTAAACATCCAAAACCTAACTACTAATACTGGAGATGAAACATAAGTAACATAAGGACTTGAAAACTTCTAAAATAGTAAGTCATGCCAAAACTAAAAAACTGAAAGAGACAATGGTTGGGCCCCAAGCGGGATAGGCGGGTGGCCACCAATATCCACCTGGATTATTCCTCCCCCCTTAAGAAGCAATAGTCCCCATTGCTTTGAGTTCCTCCATGAGATGAGGAAACTTATGTTGAACTTGGTCCCTGGTGAACCACTTGCCTTGGTGTAGGAGTTAGCCAACTTTGACAACCCAATACAGTTGGATCTTTTGTTGGCGATTGTTCTTGATTTTCATGTCCATGATATGATATGTGGCAACATGTTCCATGTAGTCTGGGTTTAAATCTGTTGGTGTGTGTTGTTTTTCAATGTCAGAGGTGTCCAGTAGAGGTGGGAAGTAGGAACGAAGGCAGTCCACATTGAATATTGGGTGCAGACTAAGGAATGGTGGAATACTAAGTTCAAAGGCATTGTTCCCTATAGCCTTGGTGATAGTGTACGACCCATATTAGAGTGGGTGAATCTTGCAGTGGGGTCCAGTGAGGTGCTCCTTCTACAAATGTAGCCACACTTTGTTGCCCACTTGGAAGTTGTGTGGCACTTGATGTTGATCATGTCATTGCTTGTACTTACAATTAGCTCTGTCCAATATGTCATGAATATGTTAGCAGATGTGCTCAATGCTCTCGATGAAGTCGTTCACTTTGTCAGATTTAGACTGGACATGAGACAAATTAGCCTAAGTAGCCTCAAATGGCATGGATATATCAATGGGACATAGTGGCTGGAATCCCAAGCTCACCTGAAAGGGTTTGTAGCTAGTTGAGCTATGGAGAGCTCGGTTATAACTGTGTTGTACATAGGGGAGGCTCTCATCCCATGTGCATGGATGCCTTGAATTGTATATGCACAAAATGTGTACAATCATCCTGTTGATGACCCGATCTGTTTAGCCATCAGTTTGGGGATGGAAAGTTGTGGACTTGGTGAGCTTGTTGTCCAGCATTGACTAGAGGCTGGACCAAAATGTGTTGAGGAACCTGTTGGGGTCTATGATTTGGCAGATTGGTATACCAAATGACAGGGCAACGTGGAACCAATATTTGGAGTCCTAGGACCTAGCCTTCCTGGACTCAGAGAGGGATCTCTTTATTAGATGCAAAAGATGTGTTCGTGTTTTCTTTAGATGATTTATTTTAGGCTAGTTGTTAAGTGTAGGGTTTTTTGATTATTTTGGTTGGGTAAGATGGTCGAGTGGAATAGATGGAGTGAGAGGTCTTTGAATCATTGGGCTATGGAGTCAATGAAAGTCATGAGTGTCTCAATGATGAATCAGAGTGTGTTTCAGGGCCAATCTAGCAAGGTTAATGGATCCTTAAGGTAATGTGTGAGGTGGGGTGGACATCAAGTTTGGGAAAAACAAGGTAGGGAAAAGGGTAGTGAAGTATCCTTTGTCATTTACCTATGAAAAAGGAGGTATTAAATATGATTAGCACAAGATACTAAGCATGAGCTAGGGAAAACCATTTACTCTATGATAATAATTTAAACCAATAAATATCCAAGATAAACATTCCAGTGAAACATAGAAAGCATAAGAGCTTCCAACTTTAGTAAATTCACCTTCAGAATTTGGGAAAACATACAAGATAGCACAATAAATTTAATCAAGCAAAGAGGGAACTCCTAAACATTGTAGATCAAGCTATAAAGAACTCCTAAGGCAAGCTGATAGGCATGGACAAAGGGAAAGATCAGAACAAGACCTCTTTGACTTAACCTAGCAAACAATACTTCAAAGAAAGGTTCCAAGACAGAGTTTAGATAGTCTCAAATAAGTAGGGTTCACCGTGAATCATATTTTTTAACCAGCATATTAATCCATAATTGAAAAAAACAAGCATGGAGAGGCTTTATGAGCAGTTAGAATTCCTCATACACACCCAGCAAAGGAAAACATCAAGGCCATAGAAAACATGAGGACTAAGGTGCTTCAACGAGCATTTCTCAACCTATACTTTTCTATTCTATAGCAGCTAATAAGAGTGAAACATAATGATAAAAAGAAAACATAAAAAAATTAAGAAGACATCACCATTAATCAAGCTTAGGAATCCTGCAAACAAGCTTCTCCATCATCAATTCAAGCAAGCCATTCATCAACTTCACAAAACCAATTTCTTCTCCAAGCTCATAAAAACCATGTATTGCTCTCCAAGTTCATCAAATGAAAACATTTACAATGAAGCCCTCATTCTCTATTTATCTTAGCAAGAGAGGCCAAAAACCCTAAATAAGGTAGGAAAATGTCAAATTCATCCATAAATGTCATTTATGGCCAAGAGACCATGCAAGGCCCAAGGCACATAATATCCTAAGAAATAAATGCCATAATAACTATTTTCACCTAATTCTAGAGTGTTTTGCATTAAAAAATTCAAAAATATCATTTTGCAATAAATGAGTGTGTTTTGTTGACTTTTGGTCCAAAACACACTTCACAGCCCATTTTTGCAGCACCACTTTCAACAGAAAATAGGGTCTTTTGTGATCAAGTTTTGGACCCCTTCCCGATGTCAGATTTGGCTCCGTGATAGCTCATTGGAACACTTGATGATTCTAATTTCTAGAAATTCTTGTTTTTTCCTAATCCAACTCTTTTAGCATATTCAAAAATTCAAAATCTCCAGAATGTCATTTGCATAGCACCAGGCCCAAAACAGTGGCAGAAAGGTGAAAAAATTGAGGTGTGTTGAAATTTTGAAGGGTCAAACTTGCTCCAAATCTTCTAAAATTTGGTGAACATGATGTGAAAGTTGAGATGAATCCAAAAATTCCAAGTTCTCCTCTTGGGGATTCTCCATGTGTTTGCGTAGCACTAGTGGCGCTGCACAAATGAGGCTCAAAAATCTCAAAAAACAAAATTTGCTCCAAATTCTTTCAAATTTGGTGGAGACCTTCCTTAAGTGGCTTTAGACAAATTCTGAGAAACGTCAGCCAAAAATCCAAGGCTGTCATGCTCTTTTGCCTCATTTAGGGTTTGGGCCTCAAGTAGGGTCTCTTTTAGTTTGGCATAGACAAGCTTGTGCTTCCTTGCATAATATTTTGTCATCTTCCTTTGTAGGTCCAAACCATAATTTGCCTTCTTCAGCTTGGTCTCCGGGTGCATTTTTTCCCTCTCAATCCATGACTCCCGATCATGTTCAATTTCCATAGCAAGGAGTTTAGTGAGGGAAAGTTGCTCTGCTAGGGCTGATTCCTCTTCTTTCTGTTTTACCAATGCTTTCCTTAGTCCCATGGTTCTTGGCCTCCTCCTAGGTTGTTACTCTTCACCTTCACCTTCTTCATATGGGCCCATATATTATTCTAGTTTGACTTGTGCTCTTTGGGCTTCTTTCTAGGCTTTGAGTGCTCTAGCCTCATATATGGCTTGTTGGGCACTCATTTTCTTTTTTTTCATTTGATAGAAGTGAATGGCATCCTTTTCACTCTCCAACTCAGCTTCTAGGTCTTCTATTTGTGAATTCTTGTTTTGGAGGAGGGAGTCTAAAATTCTTGTTTTATTTTCTTCATCATTGTCTATATGGATAAGCTCAAAATCCCTTTCTACTGCATGATCCACTTCTTCTTCCTTCACCTATTGCTTACCCTTGTCAATTTCCAAAGTTGAGGTAGATGGCATGGCCCCTTTCCCTTTAGAGGCAGAAAACACATGCCTTGGCCCTCTTTTGTAGGCATATGTGAGAGGAGTGATGATGGTTTTGGTAGTGTCCTTATCTTGGTTGTGACCCTTGGTCTTGTCATCAGCTCCCTCACTTTCACTATGATCCTTATCATATATCTCATGATCTGTTTGATCTCTGCCTCATTGATCTTCAACACTATCATCATCATTAGCTCCCTTACTGCCTTCTATACTATTACTTTGGTCTTTAAATTTATCATCAGCCTATGCACTTGCCTCACTTTGACCTTGTTCCTCATTAGTGTCCTCTTCTTCATCATTCTTTGCATTGTTTCTTTCATTCTGATTGTCACCAAAAGACTGATTAGTGTCATGAAAGTCATGACAGCTGTCATGATTGTCATGAATATCTCTTTTGATGTCCTTTTCCTCACTGACTGTCCTATCAGTGGAATTTCCTTGGTCACTATCTCCTTCATCAAATTTGGTTTGTGCCTCACTAATTTCCTCTTCTTGATTGTCAACATTCTTTTCATCATGGCCATGCTCACTGCTTTGTTTTTCATCATTATTCCCTCCATCAGCTTCCATGTTCTCTACCTCTTGCTCACTAGCTACTGGCTCATCCTCATATTCATCATTTGTGTCCATGTACTCTGCCTCATCATGACCCTCATCTGTTTCACCTTGATCATTAATTTTTTCATCATTTGCATTATCACTCTCTTAATCTTGAGTTTAATCATTGGTATTATTACCATCACTACCTCCTTATAATTTTTCACTTTCTTTGTCTTCACTACTGCTGGGCTCTTTTCCTTCATCTTCTTATTCATTTCCCTCTTGCTCCTCCTCATGAATCTCTGTGTTTGCCTCACTGATTTCTTCATCTCCACTGTCATTTTCTTTTTCTTTATTGCCATTGTCACCCTCTTGTCCATCATTACCATTGTCATCCCCTTCATTGGATGCATCAATAAAAGGGGAAATAGGGGGATTTCCTTGGGGTGAGGGTATTTGTGCAGATGAGGAGGGGAAATTAGTTTGAGAAGGAGGTTGGGGTTTTGCAAAGGCTTCATGGTTTATGAAAACATCCTAGGGTATACCATGATGCTCCAACTAATGTAAGACCACCATCTTAATCAGGGAATGGTGGAATAAGCTATGCATTTGTTGTGTGGGATTCCTCCTTTGGACAACAAAAGACATTTTCTCCATGCTCCTATAGAGATAATAAGGCAAATTTAGCATTTTAACCCCTCTGAAATGCATGAGGAGTCTCATATGATAGGTATAGATCCTGGAGTACCTCCCCTCATAGGTGAAGTACTTCATGATAATCAACATCAAGGAGGCATATATGTGCTTGAGGTGTGAGAATGGGAAAACTATTTTGCTGACTCCTCTATACCTTGTTTTGATGAAGGGCTCAAAGAAATATTTGTCTAACTTGCCCTTTTTTAAACCGATTTTCACCCACAGATGGGATAATTGTAGCCTTAGAGATGGCACCTGCTGAAATCTCAAAATCCACTCCTGCAATGCTTGAGTGTTTGTTTTACAAGTTTAGAATGATGAGCCTTGTAAGTTTAGGATGGCTCTTCACTTGTTTGACCTTTTCAAAAAACTGAAAGCATATTGTATTCTGTAAGCATGACAGGATCCTAGGAGAGGAGGTGATGGCCACTGTTCTTTGAGGTTCCAACCTATTCACTTTCCATCCCTTATGCTTTGGTCTTAAATTCCTTTGACCACCTTCACTACCACTGTTTTTTTCAGTCTCAAACATGGTGATGGGAGACACTAGTTTGCAAATTGGGGGTTTGATGAAACAAGATGAAAAAGGATGGATTCAAGCTTTGGTGAATAAGGGGTATGGAGGTTAGGGTTTTAGTGGCTTTGGAGCCTTTAAGGAGGCCCTTCTCAACTGTTTTTTCAGACACCTTAACTCACCCACCCTTATATGACATTAAACTGATTGCAAGAAGGATTTGAATATGGGCTCCTTTGTGTGCATGACTTGGGGTTTATCCTCCTAGGGTTTTTATCTTAAAAACCACTAAAAACCAAAATTGATTTGAAAAATTGCTTGGATATTAGGAGAGTATACCACTTACCAATTTCTTGGACCTTCTTCAACCTTGGAGGCACCTCAGAGGATGAAATTTTGCATTAGGACAAGGGTTTTTTACTTTTGCAATGTTCTGGCATTTGTGCAGTGCCTCTGCCTGTGTTGTTGGGTCGGGCTGTTTGCACAGTGTTGACAGGGTATGAACGATATTTAGTGCAGTGTCAGTCGATATAGGTAGTGTCTGCACGTCTTCTAGGCGAGTCGGGCGGTCAGTTTGCGTAGTTCCCAGGTGATTTGTGTAGAAGTGTCAGGTGAAGTGTCGGGCCTGTGTGTCTTGGGCGAGTTGGGCCTACGTTTGAGCAGCGTCCATGGTTAGCATAGCGTTAGGGGCTATTTTCATAACGCCTTGTAAATATGAATGTGAGAAATGCCTATTTGTGTAGCGCCGCCCTCTATTTGCGTAACACCTTCGATTTGCGCAGCACCCGGAAAAATTGACCAAAAATGACCAGAAAACCTCTGTTTTTCTTCCTTAAGCATTTTTTTCTCTCTTCCAAGGTCTAAATGAATTTGAAGTGAAAAAATGGAACTTTATACTCTTTGAGAGAAATAAACCAAATTTTCAAACCCACTTTACTATGTTTTCAACCCCTTTTTGTCGTTTGACTGATAACTTTATCTTTTTCAATATTTTGAAAACTTTATCAAGGCATTTTTTCTTCTCTTGTGATGATGGCTAGCTGAGGGGATGTAGGTGTCCTTTTCATCCTTTTTACCCTTTGGAATATTGGGCACTTATTCTAGATGTTTTAGGCATGCTGTTGACAAACTGAAAACACTGTCTTTTATCCTTTTTGGTATTTTTTGATTGCTGGTGACCTTAATAATGTCTCTTTACCTTTCTTCTAATTTTAAGGCAGTAACAGGTCTATTTTGCCAAAATTTTAAAACAAATCATATTATGCCATGGGTTTCACATGGCCACTTCTGATTTTGTGCAGGTGCCCATATTTCATTTTCCCTTGATCCCTTAGTTCCTTTTTGAAGTTTAATTCCTCATTTTCTGAACTGTAACCTCATGATTCAACTTATTTTCTCTCTTTGATAATTAACCCTATGCTTGCCTTCTTTTGTTCACTTTGAAGACCATTGACTGCATTTGGGAAGTTAGCCCCTTAAATTGATATTATTTTCCATTTCTCCTTTTTTGTAGGTGAAATAGTGCTGCCTTGGAAAAACCCTAGAGAAAACCTTGGATATCCTTTGAATGTCCTCTGTTGTTAAGAAGGATGCATATATCATTTGCTTTGGACCTGTTCTGTCCATCTTTCCAAAATCCTAGGTTTTGGGGCTGTTAGAGAAAAGTAAGCAGTGTTGTCTTCTAATTTCTCTATAACCTTTCAAAACTCATTTATTATTTCTAAAAATATTCAATGTGCACTTGATGGAGTTGAGATTACTTCTGTCCTTGTAGTCCTTGTACTGGCTTCCTACTTTGGCAACACTGTTTTGCCAATTAGTCACAAGAACCCTGATTTTCTTTAGACACAGGCTTGTTTCCCTTCTCTTTGCTGTAGATGGTCTTCTTGTGATTATTTCCCCCTATTACCTTACCTCTTCTTATGCTAATGGAAACCCCGATCATTTTTATAGAAATGTGAACAAGGGTAGTTGTCCCTTGCAAAATTTGTGCTCTAGGCCAAGGAGAAATTTCTTGAACGGCCCTTTGAAAAAGTTACTTGTCCCTCTTCTTCTTTGAAAGTAGTCTCCTTATACAGATAAAACAGATATTTTAGGATACCAAATCCACCCTATCACTTGTGAAATCCTAGGTGACCTAGTGGAAGGTTCCTTGAACTTGGTTTTTGACTGAAAAATTAGACTTTAGAATATTTAGGGTAAAACATAGTTCTTTTAGACTGATGTATTGAAGATCCAAAATCAAATGTTCTTGGTTTATCTAAAGAGCCTACAGAGATAGTTTTGAGATCATCAATGCTTGAGGCATTTCTAGATATGTAGGAGAGATGGTTTTTTTGTGGCCCTAGGTAACAGTAGAGGGGTTTTTAGGCTAAAATAAAATTAGATCATTGAGGTCAAAGGTGACACAATAAAGACAAAAGGAGTGACATGAGCCCATGATGGTTCTTCTGGGGTGGGTGAGCTAAGCTTGAAATGATGGGATGATGAAATAGTGAAAAATTATCTTAAGGATAATGAAGGCAATGAGATTTCTAGAACTCACAATGTTCATGAACTTTGTTTCTAGAAATATAAGGCAAACATTTAGTCATCTACAAAGGCCAAAATTACTGATGACTAATAGAACATGTTGTCCTGATCTGATATTATAGACTGTGGGATCCCAAAGTGCACCCACACTTGTTCAAAGAAGAGTTTACCAGTGGCTTTTTTTGTGATATTCTTCTTGCAGGTCGCCATAATTTCCATCTTCGAGAATATATCGATGACCACGAAAACACAGTCATTTCCATGCTTAGTAAGAGGAATGCCTGACATGTAATCCATGGATATGTATTCCCAAGTTCAACTAGGGGTAGGTAGTAGAGTATAGAGGCCTTGCTTCTAGATGGTTGGTTTGGAAATGGTGCAAGTAGTGCAGGATTTGATGTACTTCCCGACATCCTGTAAAAGGTTTGGTAAATAGAAATACTTCTGCATTAATTCCACTATTTTCTCGACCCTGAAATGACCAACAACTCGACTGTAGTGTTCTTCCCATATCGTCTTGGCATGCTCTCTTGAAGGAACACAAAGGTGTCCCAGGTGACATAACAATGCATCTTAGAGGTGAAAATTTGGAGCTTACGTACCCCCCAAGAGTGCCTTGTATGTGTGGTTGAATTCTAGATCGCTCTCGTAGAGAAGAGACCAATAACAAGTCTCATGCCCACAAGAGTTGAGAACGGTGGTTAGCGCCATGATCGCTGGTCGGCTAAGGCAATCTGCAACATTATTGGCGCTACCCTTATTGTACTTGATGTTCAAATGAAACTGTTGCAGATATGTGGACCACTTCTGATGGAAATCGTTCTGCAACTTTTCTTGTGTATGTATGAACTGCAGGGGCTTGTGATCTGTGTGGATGATTTTTTCCTTCCCAAAAATGTAATTCTTCCATTGTCGACAAGCCTGCACAATGGAATATATTTCTTTTTCATTAGTGGGATACTTGCGAACTTTTTCGGACAATGTCTCACTATGATATGCCACTAGATTCCCTTATTGAGAAAGAACTACCCCAATAGCATAGTTAAAGGCATCTGTCCCAATCTCAAATGGTTGTTACAAGTCTGGTAATGTGAGCACTGGGGCATAACAGGGGCAATATTTTAATTCTATGAACTCCTTCTGTTGAGATTTCAACCAAAAGAATTTTTCTTTCGCTCCTCCCTTGGTGACTTGACTCAAGGGCCAAGTTATATGAGAGAATCCCAACAAGAACCTGCGGTAGAAATTAGCAAGACCCAGAAAGTTGTGAAGCTATCTTAGAGTGGTTGGGGTTGGCTAATCCCGAATGACTTGTATCTTGGTTGGATCCACATGCACCCCCCTTCTATCAATAATGTATCCCAGATACTAAACCTGGGTCATGCCAAAAGTTCACTTCTCCAAATTGGCACACAATTTTTTTTGCCACAGTGTTTGGAGGACTTGTCGGATGTGGTGGAGGTGCTCTTCCCAAGTCTAGCTAAAGATTAGAATGTCATCCAAGTACACCATTACAAATGAGTTGGTGAATGGCCACAAGATGTCATCCATCAACCTCATGAAGGGTGTGGGAGCATTCTTCAACCCAAAAAGCATGACCATCCATTCAAAAAGGTCCTCCTTGGCTTTGAAGGTAGTGTTCCATACATCAGAGGGTTCGATTGATACCTGGTGATACCCAGAATTCAAGTCGATCTTGCTGAAATATTTCAGCCCTTTTATTTGGTCCAGAAGGTCATTAATCCATGGGACTGGGCACCTATTCTAGATAGTGATCTTGTTCAGTTCCCGATAGTCAATACAGAGTATCCAAGTCCCATCCTTCTTATGTACCAACACGATCAGGCTCCCACAGGGTGATCAACTTGGCCGGATGTGACCTTTCTACAACAAATATTGAATCTACCTCTTGATTTCATTGTTCTCCAGAAAAGAGTGCCAATATATAGGTCCATTAGGAAGTGGTGCACCTGGGGTCAGATTAATGGAGTGCTTGACCTAACAATGCAGAAGAACCCATGTGGGTGAGGTGAAGATGTCCCCGTACTCCTCCACAACGTTGTCCATTTTTTATTGTCATGTAGAGGAGCCCTATCTGGAGGTTGTGACCAAAGTATTCTTCTTGCCCTGGGGGTGGATCATCAGGAAAAAAGAATTCCTGGTTTGGGAAATGAGCTTACTGCATTGTTTTGTAGTAACCAAAGAGATAGTAGCAAGTGGTGGTGCCTCTGGTATCCTGTAAAAATTATTTCCCAAAGTAACAATAATAGCGCAAGGTCGGGACTCATACACCACATGTCGCTTCCAAAAGTATGTTTGGCCTAATAATACATCAGAAACATCAAGAGGAGAAATTTCACATAATACCTCATCCGTGAAGTGCTTTATACTATAAGGAAGGCGACACTACTAGATGACGCGGAGATCTCATCCTTGGTGAAGCCACCCGATGGTCTATGGATGTGAGTGTGTTGTGGTCGGAAAGCCCAACCACTTCATGATGTCTGCTGAAATGAGGTTATTTTTGGCTCCCATTGTTGACAATGAACTATAGTGGGGAACCCTTTACCCACATCTGGGAGTGGAAGAGACGCTTCTCCTCCTCTGGATCTTCCCGTTCCTCATTCTAGATCTTCGTAGTGGAAACAATGGCATTGGGTTTCACATCAATAATATGTTTCCTTTCTTCATTCCCTTTTTTAGGTTTTGATTTAGAGTTAGAGCATGCATCTGACTCAAAATCCCTCAACTCGGCCATCAGTGACTGCTTGGCCCAACACTCACTTGTGTTGTGAGTGGAGCTCTTATGGAACTCACACCACTTTCCTGTGACCTTCTTTGGCTTTGTGGTGTTGTTCTTTGCTTGTGGTTTTGATAGGTTTTCTTGGGTCACCATGCCTTGGATTTGTCCTTTTTTCTGTGGTTTGGGGGCACATTTCCCTTGCTTTTGATTCATAGATCCACAGTCTCGCTTCTTCTGTTTGAATTTTTGCTCAATATTGGCAGCATACTGGTATGTTGTACCAAGCGAGGAGATGTCGAGGAACTTCATTTCCTCCTGAATGTATCTGTGTAGACAACTGTGATACTTTAGCACTAAATGTTTCTCTGAATCTTTGATACCCAACTTTGTGCGTAGGTTATGTACTTGTCCTCATAGATCCCCACGGAATAGCATTTTTCCTTGATGGCATGTTGGAGAGAAAAGTGGGTATGGCTGAGAACAGAGAGGGTTCTATCTCATCATTTTTCCCATAGTAGGTTTCCCACTAGTCCTTGACATGGGGGGTAGCTTTGAGGAGTGCAATAATAATCTTCTCCTGGTCAGAAAAGTCATGAACCGAGAACTATCGTTCTAATAGATTCAACCATCTATCTATGGCACTTGCATCTATTTGACCCTCAAATATGGGAATGTAAAAGTTTACTTTTATCTTAAAGGGATTCATGCCGTGCCTCCGTAGTGGTTGTTGGATGCATGCGCTGGGCCGGCGGCGCTCATTGAAGGACTGGGACAGCTTTATCCATCATCGCGTCTTTGTGCTGTCGGGCGGCGTCGTTGAAGGATCTGGGAAAAAATATCCATCATTTCATTCCTTTGTTTCTCGAGGGCCTCCTCAAGCAATATTTTTATAGGATCTTTTGCTCACTCATCTTTCTTTTCTTCCTCCATGGGAGGCCATTAGGGTTTGTGAGGTTGATCTTGCAATGGTTCAACCAGATCGAGCCCTAACTCCTTATACCTGCACCTTTATTGGGGACTCAGAGAGCCTTAACCTCGAATGTAAATTATCTACAAACGAATCTTAAAACAATAAACAATAATGAGAGCATAAAACATAAAACAGATAAAAATAGAGATTTTCCCCTGGATCCCAAATCGGGACGACTAGCTTGATTTTTTCATTATATTCCTTTTAGTGTTACAACATATATATACATGTTGAAGCATACATAAACCCCAATCCATTAACCCTGGATTAGAACATAACCATAGTTCCCTTGACCGGATCTACAAAATACCAGGGGTCGAAAACCATCGTATCCCAAAACCATGTGCAAACTCATGCACAAACATGGTGGGTCCACATATGAGTGGGACCGCATTACCCAAAAAATTTCCGCGGGGCGCGCCCCCGGGACACGACGAGGGGGGCGCCGCCCCACGGCCTGTTGCGCCGACGCAACATACAACGCGTGGGGCTAGTCATGGAAAGAATATAACACATATCCAACATTCGCCCACTTGTTGTTTTCCACAAGGGGCCACGGAGAGAAGCTTAGTCATTTGGCCAGTTCTTACAGCACCCATTGTTTCTCTGCACAAGAGAACTTAAAGGTGCTCTGAGACTTCGTCAATGCATCTAGAACATTCTTCAAAGTGTACACCTTTACCGGTAACACCCTTTTAGCCTCAACCATATCTCTAACAAAGTGATATTGAACATCAATGTGCTTTGTCTTTGAATGATAAGCGGGGTTCTTAGCGAAAATTGCACTTTGGCTATCTGATCTATCTTATAGCTTGTTGTACCAGCCCCATACTTGAACACAATCTCTTCGCAGCAAAGAAAAGCTGCTTCCTTGCTTGCATGAGTGGCTGCTATGTATTCATCTTTGTAGTTGAAAGCGCCACTACGAATTTGTCTTTTACTCATCGAGCGGCCGCACCTCCAAATATAGGCCAAACTTGCATACCCACTTGTAGATCTTCTTTGGTCCGGATCTCGACCCGATGCCGCATCAAAAAAATCGAGAATGTCCAACGGTCTTTCCAATCCACAGTGTTACTGACCTTGCAAAACCCATAATCACTAGTGCCACGTAAATATCGGCTTAGCTTCAACTTTCTTCATCGATGTCCTTCACCAAGGTTTGACATAAACACTGCTCAATACTCCTTTGCATGTGCAATGTATGGTCCGTCGACCATTGCATACATCCGAGCTACCAACGCACTTGCATATGGAACACGGGACATATCCTCCTCTTCTTCTTGTGGGACAACGGCTTCGACGACTTTGCACCTACGGGGAATAGGAACACTCACCGAGTTCTTTATCACCATGTTGAACCTCCGCAATATAGTCTCGACATACTTCCTCTTGGTTTAACGAGCTTCCTCTTGCCCGATCTCTTAATTTCCATGCCCAAAATATAGTTTGTGCTTTCGAGTCTTTCATGTCGAATTTGGAGAACGGTTGGGTCTTCAAATCTTGGATAGGTTCTTGTCCATTTCCAATCGGCAACATATCATCCACATACAAGACCAAATAAATAACACGTTCACCAATTAATTTAAAATAAACAGGTGATCCTCCTTATCTTTTGGTGAAGCCAAGTCCGTATATAGGTATCAAATTTACGATACACGTCGCCCAGTATTTGTTTTAACCCATATAGAGACTTCTTCAACTTGCATACTAGTTCTTTCTTACCCTTCACCATAAAGCCTTCGGGTTGCTTCATGTAGATCTCCTCTTCTAGATCCCCATGAAGAAATGTTGTCTTCACATCCATCTATTCTATCTCAAAATCAAATGCGACAACGGATAGAAGTAATCTAATAGGGGAAGTAACCTTGGCAATAGGAGAAAAAGCCTGCAAAATCAATTCTCGACACCGAAGACCTTTTCGCTACCAAGCAAGGCTTTGTATTTCTCCACCTTCACCCTTCTACATTCATCTTCTTTTTAAACACCCATTTTCTCCCAAAGGAGCTTCATCGACGACTCCACCGGATCCCATGCATCGTTTTTGTGCAAGGGTGCCATTTCATCAACCATGGCCTCCTTCCGAGTTTTCCATCCTGCGAATATCTTTGTTCTCCCTTGACGAGTTCTAGGTTCATCATCGATTATAGTTAAGGAAAAACTTGAACAAAAGCGAGATGGAATATACCTTTACGGATTTGCCTTCTTTCCGACCCAATCTTCTCAAAGTGGAGTTTGTGGCTCTTCATCTTGAGTCTTCTTCTATTGTAGAGTACGATTCATCCTCCTTTAGCTCGAACTCTATCTTCTCGGGGTTCCTTTCGTAGGACTTCATGTTTAGCAACATCTTTCACTTCTCTAAACACCACATCTGTTGCCTTCCTTGTTTACGGGTTCCAAAGCTTGTAACCCTTTAAACCATCCTTATACCCAATAAAGATGCACCCCTTTCAGATTTATTATCCCAACTTGGTCCTTTTATCCTTTGTAACATGTACATATGCATCACATCCAAATACCCTTAGATGTGAAATAGAGGGTTTCTTGCAGGTCCATACCTCATGCTTGGTCTTATCCTCAACGGTGAAGGTGATACGCTGGCCCAAGTAGCATGCGGTCTCCCACTTTGCCTGCGCGAGAATTCTTGTCCTAACCCGGTGCACAACATGAGCATGCTTCTTGCCTTTTCCATTAGTGTTCTATTCATTCTTTCTGCCGTCCTTTTCTACGAGGTGTGTATGGAGTAGTCTTCTGTAGTGCTATGCCACACTTCTTACGAACTCTTCAAATTCGTTCTTACGGAGAACTCCCCACCATTATGCGCTCACTACGATGCCTTTATCTTCTTCTGCGTACGGTTTTCCACCCGGAGCCTTAAATTCTTTAAATTTGTCGAAGACTTCAGATTTCTTCCTCAAAAATATGTCCATGTATTCCTTCGAAGTCATCTTATATGAATGAAACATAGTACATAGACTTTCCCGGTGATGGAAGTGACAAGGCCCAAACACATCCTTGTGCACAAGTTCTAATATCTTGTTTGCCCTCTTAGCACGGAAGGGAAAACTCACGGAATTCTTGCTTCCCATATACACAATGTTCCACGATAAAATCCAAAGAACAATTAGACATGCATACTGCCATACCATCTCTATGTAGTATACGAAGGCCCTTCTCTCCAATATGTCCAAGCCTTTGATGCCACTGCTGATGCCTCCCGGAGGCAACTCGACTTTCCGTCCCACTTTCGGGAACCACGGAGGCTTGTACACTCATCGTAACGGTGCTACCTTGTAGCTTTCGAGTTCCGGTCAAGACTCCCCACATTAATACCGATGCTCTAGAACCATCTTGCAGAATCTTTCTCAAACCTTGTTTTTACACCATCATCTGCATCTTGTACAATCAGATTTATGGCCAATGCGAGGAATATGCGAGGAACACCGAAGTGTTCTAATCCTCCCAAATTGCGACTTCGGCTTCGACGCTCACGTACGGCCGGATGCCGGCCCTCACATCGTCCCTGAGAAGACATCACCACCATCATATTTCTCATGCTGCGCGAACCACTCCCTGAGAGTCGGTAGAGATGCACCGAGTCAATCAACCCGACTCATGATCTACATGTGTTTGAAGAAAGCCAAATACACATCCAGGCCTTCATCAGGGTGGTTTTCCTGCGCAAGGGCTTCATCGGATCCTTTCCTTTCTCGAGGAGCTTTAGATATGCATTCCTTTTTGTAGTACCCTTCCTTTGCATTTCCAACACACCTTTACAAACTTTCTCGGGAGATTTAGATCTCCCTCTGAATTCAGATCTCCTCGAAACCTTATTCTTGTTTCGTGCAGGGGGACCTTCCTCGTACGGATAAGGCATCTCCGTACGACCCTCCATATTTCTCGTCTCTCATTTCCTCGACAGCAAAGTGAGACAATGTCATCAAAATTCAAGGTAGTTGTATTGCTACCTATTGCAATAACCAGTGTCCCATGAATGCGGTAGAGAACACAACAGGCGATGCATATCTTCCTTAAGTATTTTAATATCCCAACGGATGACGATTGACTTACCATAGTATTGAGGGCATTTAGATGCTCTTTGTCACCGAGTCTCCATCCTTCATCCTCGAAGTTATACAGATTTTCCCGCGGGGAACAATTTATTCACCGGAGACTTAGTTGGTACAAATTCCCTAGCTTTTCACAAGGTCTTCACCGTAGCTTCCCCGGCGAGATACATTCAAAAATGCGAATATGAGACACACAACAACATATTGTGCTCTTGTATCCAGAATCCAGTTTCTTCCGAGTCTTCATCTAACATTGTCGTTGGTTTGGCACTGGATCTACAACGATCCCTTTGATATTTGTCCACCGGCGGATCACTCCATCTTGAGCTTCCATAACTCAAAATCTAACCATTAAATTTCTGCGATCTCTGTCTTTCGCCACTGCGCCATCTTGTTTCACGCGAAATCGATCACGCAGATCTCCTTTGAACGGGGGTCTACCACGGTCCCAGGAGCAAAAAACCCTCAACAACAAGGCGTCCCCTTGGTAAAAACATTCCGTGCAAATGTAGGTTTTAACCACGAACAAAAATTATCTACACACGAATCTTATAACGAAGAAAATAAACAATAACGAGAGCATAAAACATAAAAGAGAGATAAACACGATTTTCCCTGGATCCCAAATTGGGACGACCGACTTGATTTTAATTTATATTCCTTTTAGTGTTACGAACACATATATATACATCTTTGAAGCATACATAAACCCCAATCCATTAACCACAGATTAGAACATAGTAGTTCCTTGGCTTAGGATCTACAAAATACAAAGGGTGAAAACCATCGTACCCCAAAACCATGTGCAAAATCATGCACAAAACATGGAGTGGGTCCGCATATGAGTGGGGCCACGCCAAAAAAATTTCTTGGGCGCTGCCCGAACGATAGGGGGGGTGCCGCCCCACTGCTGCCTTCGATGCAACGTACGGTAGCCGATGGGGCTAATCGTGGAAAGAATATAACACATACCCAGCAAGGACATGCAAACAAGGATCGAGAAAGAAAAAGAAGACCGCTACGATACCATGATTGATTTATGCGGGGAATGAAACCAGACACACATATAACCATAGATACAAATATAGGTGGGGAAATAACCTTCATTTCATTAATATCAAAGAGCGAAATTTGCTTACGGACGAATGGAAATAAAATAGCTAGGGCATTGGTAGCTTATGCGAAGAGATGTGACGACTACGAGGCCTTTGGTATGTTACCATGAGTTCGAGGCCTATTTATTGTTAGAAATAATGGAAAACCTAAACATTCAAACCCTAACCCTAGAAGATGAAGTGCAAAACTGTGGGCCTTGTTTGGGTAAATTGGTGTTTCAACTTCACAGGGACGTAACTTTGGCATACGATCTCCGTTTTACATTCACCATGCCTCATTATAAATATCTGTGTGAGGACTAAAACTTTTTATGTGAGCAACATCGGTCCATGCACCCATGTTTCTCACAGTTTTCCCAAAAAACATTGTTTAGGGGCCTCAAACGGCTGCGGAAGTTCGAGTTTCGAAAAGAAGTTTGCTAAAAATAGTAAGTCATCTTTGAAGCTGGAAAATTGAAAGAGACAATGGTGGGGCCCTAATTGGAATGAGCAGAGGTAGCCACCATTATCCACAGATCGGTGAGAATTATGTGATTAATTAGGGATAAGCGCAAGTTTAATATTAAATTAAGTGGGTGATAAGTGGGGTTAAGCACGCTTAGTGCTAACACACTTATCATTAAATTCTAATGTAACATAATCATAACCCATGTATTACATATTAAAACTTGATTTAAGTGCATTTCAATCTACGCGATTCCTCCCTGAGCACTTATCGCAAATCGTAGATTACGGCCACCTTTATAAATCATTCTATGTTTCACCGCCCGTATTGTGATTGCGATACCTCGATGTGATATATCGCGAGATCGTAGTGCGCAATTCCACCACCTTGTTAATACTTTATGTTTCCTTCTCTTAAAAACCCCGATGCGATTGGTAGGACCCACCTTATCGCCACGTCACTTACGACGCAATCGCAAATCGGAAACAAGTTGTTGTTGCCTTATCACTCCTAAACTATCGATGTGAGATGGTTGAACTCGTCAATGCTTTGGAACAAGGTTTAATACTTTGGGTTAGTGAAATATGTCGTGGATATATTTTATATTTTCATTCGACTATGGTTCAACCATTAGTCCTAACCTTTTTTGAATAAAATATGTGACTAACCTTGACCTTGTATTATGTAATGAATGCATCTTCCAGGCGAAGATTATCCACCAAATTTCTTTGGCTCTTGGTTGCGCCTCATGGTCCTTCCTCATTGGCCTATAAATTCCACCAATAAAGTAATCCTACATAGTAATAATTTCAAACTCGGAAATAGGAGAAAAATTCAACTTCCCCGAAACATTGGCGAATCTAGAATGACACTTATCACGGTCCCATTGGACTAAAACTAAAAGATTCACCGAATGTACTAAGGGCACATGCATGTCATCAACATGTACATGTTCGCAATTTTAATAAAAATTTTCTGTTACGAACGACAATCGATGAAGTGTAACTCCTTCATACGAACCCGGTTTTTAACGAAACGTGTTGTGTTGGATTCCTTGCAATAGGTCGGTCATTGTAATTCTAGTTTCATTCAATTACGAGCACTTTCATTTTTGACCTAAAATACGGGCCTTTGATCACTTCTATCTATAATTTCCCTTGATGTGTGTGATGAATAAACATGCTCTATTTGTCACCTTAATTATTTAATGTTCATGTGAATTGTGTGTTAAAATTTCCAGTGGTGTGAGACATCCTATAGTGATCACATATTGTCGAAATTCTCGTAATAAGCGTGATTTCTTATAATGATCTGTAATCATATAGGAATTTAGTAATTACGGGATTTCCTATTGGTTATCCACGTAATCACGCGAATCCTACATGTTTGTTGTAATTATATATTTTTGTGCTTTTGAAGTGTTTTTTTGTATATTAACTTTACTTCAAGTATTAATGCTTTGAATCATTAAATTAATTGTATTTTTATAATTTGGGTTGTGTTTTAGAATAAAAGAGAGTGATTTTTTATTAGAATTTTCTTACATAAGAAGCTGAGAACACTGGTTCCATCTAAATTTATTTTGTGAACATTCTTAGTTGATTTTGATCAAAAATTAATTTAGATGGAGTATTTGATGAGGAAGTGTGATATGTCTTGTTGAATACGCAAGCTTGTGTGAGAAAGTCAAAAATTAAATTTGAAATCTGTAAATCAATATAAGGTGAATCAACTCTGGGATACATTTGTACATGCCTTGTGATTGATTTTGATGGGAAGTTATCAAGAACTAGTTTACCCCAATGTGTTTCAACTCAAATTTCATTACCTAGATTGAAAAATAAATGTTAATTCATTTATCACTTTATGACTTGAAATTTTTGGTGTCGTTGTCAAGGAGGTGGTATAACAAATTGGTTCTTAGGAGTTTAATTTGTTTGTTAAAAATGAAAAAAGCAAAAAACAAAAAAACAAAAATAGAAAATTTTATTTATTTAAATCTTATAGTATGAATTTTTTATTTTGGGGAGTAGGAATATAAGACGGAAGGCGGGAACACCTTTCCCACCACCATAGTGTGTCCTACAAATCCATTTGAGCTAAATATTGTATGTATAGATTAAAATATATTAGAGGAAGGTTTAATAGACCACCTAGAATTGGTAGACATATAATTACGGATAATTTTGATATTCCCCCCATATACTCATGTGATTGCGGAGAAGAAACATAATTTGAAATTTCAAGAGAAGCATAAAAAGGATCAAATTCCATAAGTGATACATCATAAAACCAATTAGAACCATCGAGTTGGTTCTCCCCCTACACAATGTTTAATATAGTTTATATTTTATTTTGGAATGAAAATATGATAGAAGAGAAGAGGATCTAATATGGGAGGTGACATCGATGTGTTGAAAATGTATCGAAATTCCCCTAGTCAATTTTTTCCTTTAGTTAAATTAGGAGAAAATAAAAATTCAACATCGAAGAAAAAAAAACTTAAATGAGTTATCTAAGTTATCATCACTCGGTTAGATTAGTTAATTCGAGTTGGAGAATGAACTTAGATTGTGTATAAGTGATTCCTAAATTTTAGGAACCTAGATTGTGTTAATTTCGGTTGTAAAAATTTAATTCGGTTAAATTGAGTTATAGTCGAGTTAAATTAGTTCCAACTAATGGAGGAACTAGTGCTAGAGTATAGTAGTGCGATGCATATTCCAATGTTGAACCCGTTAATTGATGAATCAGACTAGAATTAACTCATGCATGCATAAAATTAGAGTTACCCGATTTAGATTGGAGTTTGAGGGAAGTGTCTTATCGATTTGTAGAATATTCCAAATTGTAAAAATCAACTTGTACGATCGAATAAATTCCTAAAGGAATTGTGCAATTCTCAATGACTAAGTTCCTAATTAATAGGGGCTAATTCCTCATCCAACAACGCAAGTAAATAGGAGCTTGGAGGCTTGTAAATTTGGATAAGTTTTTGCCAAAGGGAAATCGGTCGGAAGACGATAAAATATCTTGGTGCAAGTTGAGCTCAAGGTTGAGAATAATATATTGTATTCAATCCAGTTCGCCAGTTAATGCAACACGGATAGTGAGGTTTGATTAATCACTTTCCCTTAGATATATCTTTGTTTATGTGTGTTCAATCACGATGCATGTTAATGATTTGTGTTCTTGATCGTGAATTTACTTCCACATGTTGGTAGAGTAGATTTGAGTCTTGTGTTTTAGTGCATTACATGAGTAGTTTTGAATCTAAATTAAAATTATACATGGTATCTGATCTAGACTCATAGTAAGAGAGAGAATTTGAATTTTTTCATTGGGGGATGTTTGAATTTCAAGATCGATGTTGCGAGTTTTCTCCCGAGGACTAAGAAGATGCTTTCAATGGAATCGAGCAGAAATGTGCTTTGGAAGGAACAGATTTTTGGCATGGAATATCTACATGGAGGAAATATTGGATGATAATGGGCTACTCGAATACATCAATACATATGTGTACTCCAAGCGTTTGATTCCACAGGGTCTCACTCGGTGGAAGAAGGATGTGGCTAAAGCAAGGATAATCATATTGGAGGGGAGTTTGATATATTTTCTCTAATATCCATGGGAAGGATAATTTTTTCACGATGTGGGATGTTGATATTGCAACAATATGATGAGCTTAGTGAAATAAGTCGCCTTAGGTGAGTGGGCCTACGGTATTTTGGCGCGGTCTATTTTTAGACTATGTCTATTTTTAGACATGTGATCATATTCTATGAGTTGCGGGATGCTATTTGTGGATGGTTGGTCGAGTTGGAAAAATATATGGACTTATATTTTTAGACATATTAGGCGGAATCTATTTTTATATTTCCAATATAAAAATAGATATGTCAATATTATTAGCTCTTGATAATATTTGGACTCTAAACATTATCTTATTCTCTTGGAGCACTTCGATTAAGTGCACGAAGGATGTGGCATAGGAGGTGGCTTCGAAGGAATTATGCTATTATTGAGGGTTAAGTGGAGCTATTGCATGGAGACTTCGATTAGAACTCATGTGACAGAGTTTGGTGGAGTTAGTAGAAGTAGTTAGTGGAGTTGTGTTAGGTTGCTTAGTTAAACACTGGTTAGGCCTAGTTGTATCTAGTCTAACTAATTGATACACTAGTGACGATGGTGTGAATTAATTATTAATTAATTCGCTAATTATTAACTCATTAATCAACTAAGAATACATCGGTTAACTACGGTGCATGGACAATTTCGGTGGAGACGTTGGAGAAGAGTAGGTGAAGAGCGATTAACGAGCTATCGATTGTATGACTATCTTCCCGGTGCATGAGTTTGCACCACACATTGATGGAGATGCCAAAATAGGATTTCGCGATTGCAATCCGGGTGGATTAAAACTCATTCGAGCCCATATTCAACGGGGATTGCGCGATGAGCGAGGCTGGCAGTGTGAGAGATCGGTGCATGGGATTTGCTAGAGCGGACTTGATTAGTGTGTAGGGGTGGAGATTATGTTGAGAGCTTGTGAGGAGCTTTGTTTGATGATTGTTCGCAGTCTCTGTGACATATAATATACGGATATTTGGGGGTTTTTAGCTTTAAGCTTTCCCATAAGTGTATTGTGTTCATGTGTGTGAATTTTTATGGTTTTAATGTGCATGCAATTGATTTAATTTCCTCAAGTAATGAACAATAGTAGAAGAGATTATGTTGTGCATGAAGTCAAATAGTGTGTGATCGGGAGAATATCATGTGTATAACGTATCAGTTATATAATTTCTACATGGTATCGAGGAGCGGTATTTATCATTGGAGCAATTGAAAAGCATTGGAAATTTTGTTGAGTTTTGTCTTGGTAGAATTCGAATTTGTAGTAGTGTTTTCTTGGTGTCAAAGTTGAGATGTCTTTCGATGGATTGCGATTGGAGTATGCCCTTGAGGTAGCTCGAATTATATTACATGGAAGGACGGGGATGGAGAGGTGATGGAGGATAATGGGTTGAAGGAGTTCATAGATGCAGAAATTCCAAAACCTACTTCTAGCGATCTTTATACACTTGACGCATGGCAAGAAGACAAATAAATGTCTAAGGATTGTTGGAAGGTGTGAAGGATCACATAGTGTCTAGACTTCATGGTAAAGCTTCTCCATTCTTGATTTGGAAAGCTTTGACATAATTTTTTCCAAAGCAAGAGCGACCGGAGGAAGTTGGCACTCAAGGATAGCTCGGGAAAATAAAATGGAGAAGAGCAAGAGTATACCCAAGTACCTCATGAAGTTCGTCGATGCGAGGGGATGGTGAGAGTATGGGTTACTATAGATGAAGAGGACTTTATGAGCTTGGCTCTCCTTGGGCTTCCAAAGAGTTGGCATTCTAAGGACTCTTGTCAATGGTCGAGACGCCGAGGATGGGAGCGACTTTGGTCGGATCTTGTGCGGGGAGGAGATAAGGTGAAGTACCCGAGGATGGATCTTCATCAAAGAATGAAGATGAAGAAAATTGCGCTTTGGCTACCAAAGCAAGGAAGGGGAAGAAGCGAGAAGAATTATTCTCCAATCCGATTGTGAAAGGAAAGAAGCCGGAGGACATGTCCAAGGTGAAGTGCTTTCAACCCCATCACTAACATGGACATTACGCCACTAATTGTCCACGAAGAAGAAAAATAAGAAGGTTGTTGTACGCGGTGGAGGCCTTAGCCTCACATTTGAGAGTACAGATTTTGCGAAGTCGCATGCTTGGTCACAAGTGTGATGGGTTCGGTGGTTTCTTGACGAGTGGTGCATCTTTTCATATGACGGAGACAAAGATTTGTTCGGTGATCTAGATGAGAAGGATATTGGAGTGCACATCGAAGATGGGCGATGATGGTAGATATAGTGCGGCGGTATCGGGACCATTTCCTTTGAAGGGATTGGTAAACCTTTCATATTTAAGGATGTCATGCAAGTTCTAGGATTGAAGAAGAATCTAATCTAGGTGGCCATGTTAGAAGACAAGGGATATGATGTTGTCTTTAGCGAGGAAAGGCTTTCACAACGATGAAGCGGTAGGCACGAAGGATAGGGGTTCGAGTTAAGAACCTTTATCGGTTGCGGGTAGATGGCCGCACGGCAATGGCGGAGGTAAGGTAGAAGGAGTGGTGAGTTGGGATGAGGGCGAGCTATGGCACAGAGATTGGGCCATCTTCACCATGGTGCTTTGAAAATTTTACTGTGATTTCCTGCGGGGCTTCCCGAGGGTACACTTGTGTAGTCTTATTAGTTCAAGGGATGTACTTTGGGAAAATTTGTGAAATCCACCCTTCACTAGAAGGATAGTCATGCCACAACGATCCCTTGAGAGAATTCACACAGATGTGTGTGTGGACCTTACGATAGCTTCGACGACCAAGCACATGTATTATGTGATATGTGTTGATGACTTTTCTCGAAAGCTGCGGATCTTCTTCACGCGAGAAGAAGAGCGAGACACACTCAAATTTGTGAGTTTAAAGACGCGGTGGAGAAATATTTGGGGAAGAAATTGAAGGCTCTTGGGATTGACAATGGTGGTGAATTCATCTTTGGCAAAATTCAAGGAATTTTGCGACACAAAACGAATTTGAAGAGAGCTCAACGCACCTGCGCCCATAGTAGAATGGGGTCGCGGAGCGAAAAGACGAACGATTGTGGTGTTGCACATGCGATATTGCATGATCGGGGCCTTCATACACTTGTGGGTTGAGGCACCAATACGGTTTATGTACGAAAATCATTTTCCTCATGGAACACTTGTCATGACTACACACTCGAGAGGCGTTTTCTGGTATGAAGCCTGATATTTCTCATTTGAATATTTGCAGGCTCATCTATTTACATTCATGTGACGAAGATGCCGGAAGAAGTACCGGAGCTGACGTAGAGGTTGGGATATTTGTGGGGTACTGTTGATACACCCTGAAGGTATCGTGTGTATTATCTAGACATTCGGAAGACGGTCCGGATATCAAATTTCATGAGAGAAAGCCATAGTGTTCGCTTGAGAGGGAGCCAACTTGCATGCGGATGAGAAGCTAGTTCTAAGGATGAGCCTTAGGATGTGTATCAACCACAAGAGGAGGTTCATGGAGTGGAATAAACCACTCATGCGGCGCCAACCATCGAGAGGGTGGAAGCGCACTACGAGCCGAGCAACTAAATCAAGATGCGAGAGAAGATTGTGGAGCACCTACATCACAACGCAGGATAGAGACAATCACGAGCG
This sequence comes from Pinus albicaulis, assembly GCA_034641835.2. Taxonomy (NCBI): domain Eukaryota; kingdom Viridiplantae; phylum Streptophyta; class Pinopsida; order Pinales; family Pinaceae; genus Pinus; species Pinus albicaulis. The sequence goes on from CM076570.1 coordinate 1,392,076,189, forward strand.
TATACGGATACATGGCTGCGGTAAACAGGTGTGTCCTTGACGGAACCATCCTTTTTCAAGGAAGATGTGAAGGACTGCATGGGTAGATTCCATGGTGGAAGAGTATGATTCGATTGTCGGAGAAACGGTGCATGGGAGATTGTCCCAAGGCCGGAAAGGAAAATGTTGATGGTAGGTTTGAGATGGATCTACAAAGTGAAGCAAGCGACGGTCGCGGAAAAGGGAGCGTCGAGAAGTACAAGGCAAGATTTGTTGCACAGGGCTTCTCACGGTTGAGGGATCGACTGTGAGGAAACCTTTGCACCTGTTGCAAGGTATTCTTCCATGTGGGGCATCTGGCTCTTAGCGCGGAGATGGGGTGGCACATTCGTAGGATGGATGTATTCCGTTCCTCGATATGAAGTGATTGAGAGGAGGTGTACATAGAGCAGCCTAAAGGTTTAGGTATCACTTGTTGAGTCGCACGTGTGCGAGGCTCAAATTAGCGTTGTATGTGTTGAAACAAGCACCTCGTGCTTGGTACACATGGATTGAGATTATTTCAACGGAGCTTGGTTTTACCAAGAGCGAGGTGGATCCCAACTTTGTACCAAATAGTGGGCGAGGGTAAGTTGCTGATCATTGTGCTTTTATGTGGATGATTTTGATCTTGATCGATGATGAATAATTGATACTCTCATGCAAAGAAATTTAATCTTGCAAAAGAGTTTGAGAGAAGAAGGACTTGAGCCTCCTTCATTATTTCTCAGGATTATGGAAATTTAGCGACGCGGTGATGGACTATTTGTGTCTCGAGCAAGTATGCCGGGAGATACGGAAGTTCAACATGCAAGGCTACAAGCCTATGACACTCCTCTTCTGGTGGTTGGAGGGAAAAAGGATGCTACATCGACGGAGGTAGTGGATGCTGCCTTGTTTACCGACGAGTTGGTGGGAGTCGCATATCTAGTCAAAACACGACACGACATATGCTATGCTATTAACCGGCCACAAGCTATGGTTAAGCCTACCAAGCTCTTTTTGGAAGGCGGAAGCATGTATTGAGATATCTTAGAGGCACATCGGGATATGGATTATGGTATATACGGTCGGATGAGGTGAAGCTATGTGGCTTCGTGGATGTAGGTTGGGCGGGGGGCCCAATGGACGGAAAAGATCACATGCGGAGAGGTTTCGATGTAGTTGACATCGAGTTTCTGGGTACATCGAGAGACGATATTTGTGGCACTCGATTCGGTGGAGAAATTTGAGTACATGGCAACAAGTTTGGCTACATGCGAGCTATATAGATGAGAAGATCACAGTCGCGGTTATTCGGTTCACATAGATCCTACTATGATATATTGTGATAATCAAAGTTGCATCAAAATCTCGATTAATCCAATATTTCATGATAGATCTAAACACATTGAAATTTGGTATCATCATGTCATATATTGTGTGCGGCGGAAGATCATGTTACTTTCTTACATTCCTACGGAGGATCGAAATCTTTGATATCTTGACGAAGGCGCTCACCGAGAGAAAATTCGAATACCACGGAGGGCGGGATCGAGGTGGAAGATAATACCTGTCTTGTTGAGAGGGAGTGTTTATATTGCAACAAGATGATGAGCTGGTGGAAAGAAGTCGCCTTCACTAAGTGGACGCAGGAGGCTATTTTGGTGCACGGTCTGTTGACACAGAATATGTCTATTTTTAGACATGTCGATCATGTGTTATGAGTTGCGGGATGCTATTTGTGGATGGTTAGTCGAGTTGGAAAAATATGTGGACTTCTATTTTTGAACATATTGGGCGGAATCTATTTTTAGATTGCCGGTCTAAATAGAGATGTCGAGTATTGTTAGCTCTTAATAATATTTGGACTCTCAACATTATCTTATTCTCTTGGAGCACTTCGATTAAGTGCCGAGATGTGGCACGGGGTGGCGGAAGGAATTCGCTATTCACGGGGTTAAATGGAGCTATTGCATGGAGACTTTAGTTAGAACTCATGTGATAGAGTTTGGTGGAATTAGTAAGTAGGTAGTGGGTTATGTTCGAGTTTAACTCGATTAAACATGGATTGAGCTAGTTGTATCTAGTCTGGCCAGTTGATACACTAGTGAGAGTGGTTTGAATTAATTATTAATTAATTCACTAATTATTAACTCATTAATCAATGAAGAATACATCGATTAACTACGATTGCATGGACGAGTTTCGGTGGAGAGGTAGGTGAAAGAGCGGTGTGATTGTCGGTTGTGACTATACTAGTGCATGAGTTTGCACCACACATTGATGGAGATGCCAATGAGGATTGCACAGAGTGCAAGCCGAGTGGTTGAACTCATTCGAGCCCCATATTTAGCAAGGATTGCGTAGTAGAGCGAGCTAGTAGGTAGCGGAGAGATCGGTGCATGGGATTTGCTAGATCGGACGACTAGTGTGTGGCAATTGGAGATTGTCTTGAGATCTTGTGAGGAGCTTTGTATGATGATTGTTACATGATCTCTATGAAATATAATATACAGATATTTGGGTGTTTTTAGCTTTTAAGCTTTCCCATAAATTCTTTTGTTTTCATATGTGTGAATTTTTATGGTTTTAATGTGTGCATGCAATTGATTTAATTTACGCAGAAAGTAATGATCAATAGTAAAAGAGATTTTTGTATTGTGCATGAAGTCAAATAGTGTGTGATCGGGAGAATCTGGGATGTATAACATATCAGTTATATAATTTGCATGGGAAACAGCAAATTTTGAGAACAATAGTGATGACAAAATTTGAAATCGAGGACAAGCTTCGATGTATTAAGATGCAAAATAATGGAAACAATTATACGATACCGAAATTTTACACATTGTCATGATGAACTTAGCGAGTTTTGGTGTTACCATCTCGGAAGATGATTTGGTAGATCTAGCTATTTTGGGCCTTCCCAAGAGTTGGTATAGTTATCAATATTCCATAAATGGTAGAGAGAAACTACCAAGCTAGGAGAAGTTGTAGTCCAAATATAGTGCAAGAATAAATAATGTCGACGAGAGATGGGACCTCATCCAAGGTTGATGATTAGGAGAATTGTGCCTTGGTTGGAAAGGAAAAGAAAGGGAAGGGAATAAATCCAAATCCAAAGGAGATTCTAGTCGAGGGCAAGAAAGAGGTAACATCCCAAAAATCAAGTGCTTTCAACGTGAATTCGGAGCACTGTACCACGAAATTTCCACACAAGAAAACAAGCAAGAAGATCTCGGGGAGGAGCGAGGAGATTGAAGCTCTATATTCATAATTCGAGCTTGAATTTACCCTCATTTCATGCATGATGATAAAATTATGAGAATTGTTTGGTATCTCGACGGTGGTGCCTCATTCCATTGATGGGGAACAAAGACTCCTTAGGTGACTTGGAGAGATAAATACCTCCAGATGCACAATATGGGAGATGATGGGAGTTGTAGCTTGATTGGTATCGGTACGGAGTTACTTTACATAGGGATTCTAGATTTCCTCTAGGGCTCGAGGATGTGATGTTTGTGTTGAGTGCAAAAAATAGGTTTTCTCATCATGTTGTTGGGAATGTCACTGTACGATGTGATATTTAGCAAAGGAAAGGCATTCACGAGGTACTGCTATGCATGGGACAAGTGAAGTAGATTGGGGTTTGGATGAAGAGACTCTATAGGTTGGATGTTGTGAGCTGACGATTCTTTTAGCACAAATGTGGAGGGTGCAAAAGTCAAGGTCTGACAAATTGCAGCATAAATACTTTCCCATTTGCACCATGGAACTTTGAAGATCATGCATCATGTCAACAAAGGCCTCCCGATGGAGCACTAGAGAAAAAAAAATACATTCAAATGGTGTACCTTGAGGAAGTACACAAAATCCACCTTTAATGATCGGGCTAGGAGGGTGAATGAAATCCTTGAAAGGATACACTTTTATGTATGTGGAGCTTTCTCAACAACCTTCACGACCAAGCACATGTATTATGTTATATTTGTAGACGATTTCTCATGTAAGTGTTGGATTTTCTTCATGCATAAGAAATACCATATATTATCCAAATTTTTTGGTTAAAGCACTTGTTGAGAAAGAATATGGAATTAAAGTGAAGGCTCTCGGTAGTGATAACGGTGGTGAATATGTGTCAAATGAGTTTAAATTTTTTTTTTTGCAAAAGGAAGGCAATCGACGGGAGTTGAAATCAACCCAAAACCCACAATATAATGGTGTGGCTAAGAGGAAGAATACAATTATTTTGGTAGATGAACAAGAGATGTTGCATGATCGGAACCTATCTCTTGCACTTATGGGTTGAAGCATGCAACACACCAATGTGTACCTGTTAATAGTCCTCATTGGATTCTCGGGATGAGTACACTAGAAGAAGGTTTTTAGGAAGAAACCAAATGTGTCACCTTAGGGATCTTTGGATCATTAGTCTATTGTCATGTTTCCAAGGAATAAAGAAAAATCTAGAGTGACAATTGAGTTGGGCATATTTGTGGGGTACATTGATACACCTCACAACTATCGGGTGTACCTTCCATCTCTCGACATGACGATTGTTCATAGAGATGTGAGGTTCGATGAAGAGAAGAAATGAAGTGTTACCATGAGATGGAGCCTCGATTGCATGGAGATCGAGGATTTTTGACTCTAAAGAGGAAGAACCTCCAAAATAGACATCCACATGTATATTATAAGCGAGTGGAGACAACCACTCAAGCATATACATTCGGGGAAGCGGGGAAGTAGACTAGGGAAGTTGACATATTAGTGTGAGATCTTTAGAGAGAGGTGGGAGCACCCACATCATGGGGAAAGAATAGGGAGGTCACCAAATCGATGCAGGTTACATGGCTATGATGAGTGAGCTAGTAGAGAAGAACCAACCTCCTTTGAGGAAGCGGTAGAGCGATCGGTATGGGTTGATTATATGGTAAGAGAATATGATTCCATTGCTCCAAAAATTGTGTTTGGGAAGTGGTCCCAATACTTGTGTAAAATTTAGTGAGTAGGTTCGAGATGGATTTACAATGAAAGCATGTGGCAGGATAGAGCTTCGAGAAGCACAAGGATAGTTTTATGGAGAAAGGGTACTTTCATGTAGAAGGGATTAACTATTAAGAGGCCTTTGTTCTTGTAACGGTGCTCTTCCATCGGGTTTATTCTCACTTTGGTTGCACGTATGGGTGGAAAATCCACCAAATGGATGAGAATGTATCATTCCTTAATGGAATGATTGGGGAGGAAGGTGTAGATTGAACAATACGGAAAGTTTTGAGATCTTCAACAAAGGAATTCACATGCATGTTGACTAAAGTAAGCATTTTATGGGTTGAAGAAAGTGTGCTTGGTACACTTGAATCGATAGCTACCTCATCGGTTGGGCTTCACCAAGAGTGAAGCAAATCTGAACATTCAGCATTAGTAGAAGTATGGTAGAGATAAGGGGATTTTTTTTTTTTGTCTCTCGGGCAAGTACGATGAAGATGCTTCATAAGATCCACATGGACATATGCAAACCCATGGAGACTCCTCTAGCGACTAACCGGAAAAGAAATGGGATGCAACTTTAGTTGAGGAAGTGGATGCTACCATGTATAAGAATTTGGTGGGTTCTCTCATTTATTGAGTGAGCAAATACGTCTGTGTTATGTGGTCAATAAGTTGATCCATGATACCAAAATTATAAACTTGAAGGTTTTTTTAAATGTACGAAGTTAAATTTTATGTCTTTAGGTAATTAATCAATTTTTAGAAGCACATAAATTAATGTTTTTAACTTTGAGTTTGCGGCATAAAAATAAAGATAAATATACCATACACAACGACACAAGACATAAAAATGATAAAGGAGTTCACCCCTTGTAGGCTATATCTCTTGGTACAACTTCCAATGTTGGGCCTCTTTCATTAAGTGCTCAAATATTTGATTTATAGTGCTCATATTAGAAAAACCAATGTCTCCAGTGGGTCCATAACATCCACAAACCCAATTTGAGCTCTTCTTGGGCTCAATTTGGTCAAAAATTGAGGAATTTATACTATAGAAAAGTTTTGATGCTAATTTCTCTAGAAATTGGCTCCTTTGTCTAACCATTCTACGGAATTCCACCATTCGGGGAGGTGGTTGCTTCATTTCTACGGGCATTGGTGAGATTCCGGTTCGGGTGTACGATGTCGGGCATATCTTTTCTAAGACCTTGAATGTACCATATCTGATTGGTTTGAATTTTTACCTTCTCCTTGAAGTATTTCCTTGACGATGTGTTATCATGTCTTGTCTTGTCCTTGGATTGACTCTTTTCCAATTGTCCTTGAACCATTAAATGCACCAATTGAACTTGTTCAATGAACCTCTTAGCCTTATCTATGTCATTATGTCCATAAATAGAAACATATTTCCCAAATATAAAATCTAGAGGAAATTTTGGTAAGTATCCCAAGCATGCCTCAAATGGAGATGGCTTTGAGTCAATGAATGTTTGGCCTAATTGTAAGCATGTTGAATGTAGTGCAAATGTTCATCCCGAGTTAGGATTCTTGTTGCAATAACCACGAAGAAGATGTACTACCATTATGTTCACCATACTGTTTGGAAATCGGTTTGAGGATGGAATGATATGTCTTCTTCAACTTGGTTTCCATGAGTCCCCATAAACTTGACTTAGAATTTCCCAACAAAAGAAGAACCTTGATTAGAAATAATGGATGTGGGAAACCAAAAATGCATCATAAATTTTGAAATAACAATGTGCAATATGTTCATTTGTTAGCTTCTTCTTACAAGGCATAAAAATGCAAATTTTGTTGAAACGATCCACAACTACATAAAGATAATCATGAACTTTCCTAGGCATAGGTAGACCTCAAAAAATCCATAGAAACACTTTCCCAAGGATGCGAAAAGAACGAAAGTGGAGGTAATGAAATCTTTGACTTTCTATTGCTATGCTTACTAACGACACACGTGAAACATCCTCTTACATATCGTGGCACACTTTCATTCATAAAGAGGCAATAACAATACCTTTTTAATTGTGCCACCATCTTGTCTACACCAAAGTGGCCAAAAAATAAGAGAAGTATGTGCTTCCTTATGATTTTAGCTCTTTCACCCGGAGTGGAATATGGCTGCAGATATTCAACAATTTATCATGAACATGATAATTTGATTCCTCTACTTGGTTTCCTTGGCACAAATTTGCATGTATCCTTAAAATCTTCATCTAAATCATATTTCTCAATATAGCTCTCATGCATGATAGAATTATCTTTAAGAATAATGGATGCACTAAAAATTGGTCTATATAGCATATCAACAACTGCTATGAATGGCTGTTATACCTTATTACCAAGTGGAATTTTTGTAAAAACCATCCATGAAGTGCCTACTTTTTTTGTAGCTTGGTTTGTGATTGAAAGTATTGCAATGGTTTAGGGTTGGTGTGAATGATAGTTTCCTTACCCATAAAATAGTCTTTCAAATTTTTCACACTTTGCACCAAAGTATACAATTCGTTGTCATAACTTGGATAGTTAATTACTACACCATTAAAGGTTGAGGAATGACGAATATAGGCTTACCATGTTTCATCAAGACCGCTCCCATGGCATAGTCACTTGCATCGATTTGTATCTCAAATGGTTGTTTAAGATTTGGAAGTGAAATTCTTTTATTGTTGTACTTATTATCTCTTTCAATGCATCGGAGGCTTGTTGCTGCTTTCCTCCCCACTAAAAAACATGTTTCACAATTTCCAAAGCATTTAATAGAGTTTAAATTGATGAAAATTTATAGATTAACCTTCTCAAATTTTGTGATACTCCCAGAGATTCTAATATTTGTTACATTCTTCGGTTTTGGCCAATTCAAAATGACGTTGAGCTTTGAGATCTATCTTCAATTCACCCTCTTTAAAAATATGACCAAATATACTAAAGAGAGTTTTCCCAAATTCACATTTAGACATCTTGAAAAACAACTTTTTTTTTCTTTAAGACATCTAGAACTTGGCTAGCATGTGGCTTGTGCTCTTCACGAGTCTTGTTGAAAATCATTATGTCATCAAAGTATACTATCACAAAATCATGAGAAAAGGTCTTAAAACATCATTCATAACTCTCATGAATGTTGGAGAATTACAAAGCCCAAATGGCATAACTAACCATTCAAACAAACCTTAGTTTTGTTTTGGAAAGGATTTCTTCCAAATATCTCCTTCATGATCCTAATCTCATGACAACCATATTTGAAGTCAAACTTAGTGAAATAATCAACATCTTTCAATTGATCGAGAGTAAATCATTAATTCTAGGAAGAGGGTAATGGTTTTTTATCATGATTTTTTATTCCAAGTCTCTAAAGTCCCTGTGCTTACCATGTACCATCCTTCTTTGGCACTAAAAAAATAGGAGACCCGCATGGAGATGTGCTTGGTGGGATGATTCCTTGGTTTGATGTGCTTGGATTTGTTACTTAATTTATGCATTCTCCATAGTGACATCCTATACATGCCAATGTTTGGAATAGGAGAATCCTATTGCAATTATGCCTCATGTTGGATTCTTTTTTTATGAGGCAATCCCTTAGGTTCCTAAAACATCTTATCATATGTGTTAACAACCTCACTCAAATCATATTTCAATTTTACATCACATCCTTGGAAGGCTTCATTTTCAATGTCATATTTGGGTTTAATCCTTAAGAGTACAAAATTCTTAGTAGCATTAACAAGCTCTTCATTTGTACATCATTCACAAGAGACAAATTCAATTTCTTGCGATTTGATATAACAATATACTCAATCCCATCTTTAAACAAATAATACTTTATCTCATGTCTATGAAAGATGGCTTTCCTATCATATAGATATGGGCTTCCCAAAGCAAGACCACATATGTCAAGTGTAACTACATCGAAGCTCTACCCCATCGATAGAATTTTTAGTGATGGCATATTTCATTTTTCATTTATTGTCACTTGTAATATTTCATTATCACATACCCAACCCAATGGATAAGGCTTAGGATGATGAATGGTTTCAAAATTTGGTTTCTTGACAATCATTTTTGAAATAAGTTTGGCTTGGGATCCACAATCGAAGCAGGAAGTAACTATTTTTTTATGTTTTGAAGTTACTCACAATATGGAAAATTTTTATTCTTTCTTTATCATGTTGAGTTTCATTGAGGTTACTAGAAGAACTAGTATTTTGCAATGAATCATACCTTTTAATCCTTGGTTGTGATATTTGTTTCATCTTTGGAATCATATACTAAACCATGTTGTGTAGTAAATGGTAGTATTTTGTTTTCAACTTTATTGTTAAAATTTTTAGGTCTCATCTCAAAGATGAAGTTTCCAACAATGGTCTTCATCATAGCTTATTTTGAACAATGTTTACATGTGATTTTTCTCTCCCTCTTTATTGATGAAGCATTATTTTTCCCCTTAGAATTTCCCATTTCATTTTTTTCTCCCACTTTTAAATGGATTATTTATATTCACTTGAAATTTTCTTCCCTCTTGCTTCTAAATGAGTTTCCTATACACATAAGTCATCTAGATTAGTAGGTTTAAACATGAAAATTGTGTGTCTCAAATAACTATGTAAACCTCCAATGTAATTGAGTAGAGTGCCTAAGAAGATAAATCTACACCCCAAAATCAAAGCTCTTATTCTAAATTATTTGGGTATAACTTTTCAAACTTTGATCCTTATCTTGTCTAAAGTTTTTCCAATCCATTATAGCCTTTTGCATGTATGCTAATGGATACAATTGTCTTCTTAATGTAGCTACAAAATAATTCCAAGTAATAATCTTTGCACTTTTCTTGAGATCTTCTTCGAGTTTTGCCTCCCACCAAATAGGTATTTGCTTTCCAACCTTAGAGAAGCAAGACAAATTTTGGTCTCATCATCCTTGATTATTTGTATCACGCAATACACTTTAATCGAAAAACCCAATGTTATGAAACCCGCTCCAAAAATAGAAGAAAAGAGAGATCTGGCACTTAGAAATAAGGCACTTCAGAGGGCAACCTCCAATACATTAAATAAATGAACAATTATTGCATGATACAAACCAGCCAAAACCTCCTTCTATATATAGGAGCCCATGGGGCCACAATATAATCCTGGCAAACCTAACAATAATAATGTAAGGGCACAATAATAAAAATATTGAGGGTTACGGGGGTACAACAATAACAATAAAGGGCTACACTAATAACAATAGCTAAACTAGTAATATGGGGACCCTATGCTGCCCCTCTCCTTCAAAAAAAATTTGTCCTCAACGCTTGAGTAGCTGCGGGATTTCTTACGTATAAAATTATCATCCTCCCATGTGGAATCTTCAATGGGTAAGTTCTTCCACTTGATGAGATGCTACGAAATTGATCGATTTCGTAGCTTTCGAGTTCTTGTTTCTTAGTGCTTCGAGTTTCAATATGATTTTCCTTCCTCATAAAGTTTTGAAATATTGTTTAGTGGAAGATTTTCACCTATAACCTTCTTTAAGCATGAAACATGGAAAGCGGATGCATAGAAGAAGCGAGAGCTCCAATTTGTATGTCATAGTACCAATCTTTAACTTGCCTTGTAAGGACCATAGTGCTTTGAAGTGATAATTTATTATCCTTCTTAGCTTGATTGAGGGACATTTTTTTGTATGGTTGTAGCCATAAAAATACCTAGTATTCAAAACTTCTCTCATTGCGATGTTGATGTACTTTGTTGTTTCATTCAATTTTGTACTTATGAAATTTAGGTTATCCTTTAAGAGTTGGAGAACTTCTTGTTGACGCTCGATGTGATATTCCTTTGCTTGTTGTTGGCGAAAAGTCGGGTCTCGCGGACAAGACCAGTTCAGGGTTGTGGCCAACGAGGAGTCGGTGTAGTCTAGAACACGGCATTTTCACTGCTGCGTGGGCGGTGCGTCTCACCGGGCGTGCCGCGACCATATGCATAAGGGGATGAGATCAATGATAAGTAATAAACCCGCAACCCGAAGAAGAAAGTGCATCCATCACATATACCGGGTTACACACGCGAGATTGCTTAAGTATTTGAACGGAGTCACACATAAAATTTTAAATCGGTGTAAACACATTACGACACATGAACGACTTATTGAGACAACAATCTTCCCTTATATTATTCTCTGACCAAACACATGATTACATAGCTTTCTATTTTGATAGCTCACAAGTCTTGATACATATGGATTTCGAACGAAAGGAAGAACATAGAAAGTAAGAAACCATAGGAAGAACAAGCATGATTCCTCCACGGGCCCCTTTTGCGCGTCCTTCCTGTCTCAAGCCTCGTGACTTCTTCCGTATGCATTCAACCTCTAGCCCCCCTTCTTTTCGGCCGGTGATTATTATTTATTCACCCGCTCCTCGCGACTAACGACTTCTCTGTGTCTTCACTTTGGCTTTTCGGCTTCTCTTGCGATGTCTGCGTGTTCCACTTTCTATTTTTACTGTTGCATTTATTTCATACGAACTTATCTCTTGTTCGTCCGGCTATCGGTACTTCCGCGCCACCTTTGTAGCTCCGCAACTCCTGGTCATTGCGGCGCGGTCACGGTTGCCATGTGTATTTATTCGCAACTCAAAAAAGTCGAAGTTCCAAATGTCTTGGCCGAAGGTTCAAAACTTTGAAAGCAAAAACAAGGGCCCCAACGAGGCCCGGAAACAACGATTCCTTCGGCTGGGCGTCGCGGGTCAGTCACAAATAACGGTTTCTGTTCCATCCCTGTGGCTTCGTGCCTGCTGCGGTGTTTCTTGCCGGCGCCCTTTCTGCATGCTCGCCCTTGCTGGTTCAAACAAGGGCCCCAACTCCCGAGACCGGCGGAGCGCCGCCTTGTCTCGGCTCTTGTGAAGGCACTTGCTGTGCCCCCGCCATTCTCGCATAAGCGGTCGCTTCCGAAGAGATTCGGTTGGCGGCGGCTTCATCTATGAGGCGTCGGGGCATCCCCAGGAACAACGTGGCAAGATGTGCTTTAGCCTGGCATCCATTTCTTCAGGTAGTGAGTCGGCACAGGCTCGAATGAACGGACGAACTTCACTGATAACATGCTTGATGTTCTTTGATTCAGCCTTGGTCTGCTTGCATGTGAAGTTCAAGCTCGTCCATTGGGCGTAAAGTTGATCTAACCTTCTTTGGATACGGGTTGCTTGAATTTCATGAACGTCTGTTGCGGTGAGCAACGATAGGGCTGCGTCTTGACGGTGAGCGCGAGTGAGCACTCCTGCCAGGGCAGAGAAAAGGCGGTAAATGACTGTAGTGGAATGGAGAGTTTCTTGCATACGGTTACTGTCTGTTTGGTAGTCACATACGAATAGTCCTTTCGGGTGGATACTGGAAGGTAGGCCATGCGAGTTGTGGCAACAGGTTCTTGGTTCTCTGCGAACGAGTGGCTTTGAGGTGGTGAGCTGTGTGCTATCTTGTCCTCTTCTATACCGGCGAGGAGTGGGGCATAGTGAGCCCTTACGACCCTTCTGTGCAGACGCACGAATAACAATGTTCGCTGTCACGGAGGTGGGTCTTCTCCGCCGACAGCGATTCTTGCATTTTGTTCGAATGTTGTGGTGATCTCGATGCGACTGCTCGGTGCCCATCGGCGCGGCTACGTGAATGTGCTCGGCAGGCGGCCGCCGGCCCCCGAATGAGCGGTACACGGTGGGTGGACTCCATTGTTGCAGCAGTGGTCGTGCGGTGTGCTGCTACGGCACCCTCTCTGCGGTGGTGACTCGCGCTACTCGCTGGTTACGGAGGAATGGATCGGCGTCTGTTCTTTGGTGGCCATCTCGGGCTACGTGGGGGTCTGCTGCGTGGTGCCGCGCTGCGGGGAGGGCGGGCGAATCATCCCCCATTCGTGATCTGCTAGATATGGTGGCATGAGGGTACGGGGCCGTGGCCACGGATCAGCACGGTGGTACACGGCGGCGATCTTGGAGGTGACCTCACTTCATGGTCACGCGAAAAGTTCCGGGGGATCAAGAGTCGGACACGTGGCGGACCAGGTTCGGGTGGATTGGGGGGAGGTGGCGGTGGTTGGGCGGTGGAGGGGGCGGTGGATGGAGGTAGAAAAGAGAAGCTGGGAGGGAGGCGAAGGTTGAGGTATTTTGCGCCCGGATCAATCGAGAGGTTCCTCTTGCGAGTCCAAAGTTGCGAGGGCGGGTGGTGCGGTGGATCCTCATCGGTCGGATCACCTTTGGATACGTAACGATCACGGCCCTCTTGGATGGTGGGCTTTGATGAATCGGGGTGCGGGCTTTGTTTCGCCCATTGGGGTGACGATAGGGGGTGGCGGATGCGAACGAGCTGGTGGGGATGGGGGAAAGGAGGGCGGTATTGGAAAGACCACGGGACCGATTAATACGAAATTCGGTAAAGAAGAAATATATGGGCACCACTTGAAGCAACACAGGTTGCCACATTGAGTCATCGTGCACAGTACCGTTGAAATGTCGACGAAGTGGGGACCGAGCGCTTCGAAGCGAGGTCCGGTGCGGTCCCAGTGCCCTCTGGTGGTGTCTCCGCCGCAACTTGCGAAGATCCCCCCGCGCTTGGAGTCGCGGCGGTACAACGTGCGGCCTCATCCCCTCAAAATTGTGGCGGATGATCCGGGGTCGACGAGGGACGTGCGGACAACTTCGGCCACGTAGAGACCTCACTGTGGAAAATATTGTCTGATGGAAATTTCGAAAGCGAAAGGGCACCATGTCGAAGGTGTGGTGCGGTACGCAGAAGTTGACCGGATAATGTGGGCATCGGGCGACTCCAAACCAAACTGTTGTTTGTATTCATCCGCGGTGCGAGCACCGTTCTTTGAGAGTGACCACATCGGTCATCATCATACCACACCGAACGCCTGCGCATTCACGCGCGCAGCACGGGGTCCGTGGACACGCGGGGGGGAATATTTCATCGCGGCCGGGCGCCTCACGGTGATCTCGCCGGTGTCCGGATAGGAGAAAGTGCCATTTCCACATGGCGAACGCTAAGATCAAGTACCCATAAATAAAGCGGTGATCGCTTGTAGTTTTCTTCGCAGGCAACGAAGAGTTCCTTCAACACAAACGAGCTCCAATTCAACACAGCGCCATGGACACGGTGCTCTGCAATGGAAATGGTATCAGAATGCCTCTCCTTTCGTGTAGTGGCACATGGTCTTGCTAGCGATCGAGGTAGCAAGCGAAGCTGTGGTTATTTGGCAGTTTATCAAATCCATTTTAGCACCTTTGCCACCTCGGTAGTGCCATGCTTTGTGTAGAGGTCCCGCGTCTTTTGAAGCCGAGAGCGCGCTTGGAAGATGTCTAGCCCGCGGTGGGGCATACACACCCTGTTAGAGATAGCCACAGCAAGCCGATTAATGTACGCGACATGGATGGAGCCTGTTCGGTAAGCCACGAGGGGACTGTGCAGCACGGCCCCGAGGAGGAGCGGGTACATTGCGAGGCTGGTCCCGTAGTTCCGAAAACGGGAAGACTCCTCAAATTCATCAAAAGTCATTCTTGTGGCTTCTGGTCCCCAGCCGCATCAGGGGCGGCCCAGAGCTGCTACACGGCGTGTATTGGTGCTCCATGAATGTCTACCAATGGAGGTGAGGAAACTCGATAGGGTCGGACAGAGTTGGGCGTCCATACATGGTCATTGTCATGCTTGCCGACCGACTCTACATGGTGGTCTGCTATCTAACGCTAGTTCGAGGACGGAGGGAGAGCTCTCGGCATCTTGGTGCGGTAGACTTGGACGATTCTTGCGAATTTCCTTCGGTGCTATGTGCTCACGATGCGAAGGCTGCGGAAATGACGCAGCTTCCAAGGCGGGCGAGGAAAATCATTCTCGTCTTTGGTAGCCTTCATGCAAATTGGGCCATCTGCGCGCGCGGAACGATGAGACTCCATAATGGCAATTAATTCTTACTATCTTTCTTGCCTACGCTAATCGTGCGATCAGTCGCGAGGCACCGCGTGTGGTCGACGATTCTTTGACGGCATCATGGGGGAGATAAGCCCGGACTCGGAGGGTGGGGAAGCGCGGTGGCAAATGATTGTGATACCGGTCTTGTCTGTTAAGGGGTTATGAACAAATACGAGCAATCCTACGGACGACAAAAACGCGGCGGAAATGACACAGACTAACAACGGCATGGGGATAGATCCTACGTGAACGACATTTTGGTGCCCATGGGTGACATGCGGAGCGTGTTTGCGCGACATTTGAGTGGCGACCCGACCCGCAGGTCGGTTGCGGTAATGTTACACCGCAAGCGGGCCCCATTGTTTCAACGATTACAAATGAACGGAAAGGACTACCTACGCTCATCCCGGTTGCGGAGGTTATTCAACTACGCTACTCTATGGGTTCTCCTCGGTTGCGAGAGTTATTAATGAAAAAGTGAGAAGGTACCTACTCTTGGTAGGGTTTCGAGCATGCGCCATTCACCCACGGAAAAATACATGCCGTCCCGGCGGTGTAGCCGAGAACGGCGCACAGAGTCGCGGATCTCGATGACAAAGTAGGGTCCCAACCGGTCGTACGGAGCTTGCTGGGGGTACGGAACCGGCTGTCGTATAGAAAACTTTCACCAACTTGGAACGCTTTAGTTTTGATGTGGCGGTCGTGCCACGCTTCTGTCTGGCCTTGAACCTTTTGGTGAAATTCCGCCGGGGAATCGGGCCTCATCCGGCTCACTGCCGGCTCACAGAACGTTCCCGAAGTGACTCCTCTTCGAGAGAATTGAGACGTCGCAATCAGCAATTTCGGATATAGTGAATTCGGTGGGGAATCACGGCTTCTCGGCCATACACCAGCGGAATGGCGTGCGGTTCGTCAAGCACTTCCGCGCTGACAATTAAAATCGGCCACAATGCGCGGAACGCTCGTCCCAATCGTCCCGGCGAATTTCAAATTTTAGTCGAGCCCTTTCGGGAGTGACGAAGGCTTCCGTGCCATTGTTTTGCGGGTAGTGTGGTGCCGCTTTTATCGTCTTTCGAATCATAAAATGTGTCCGGTGGTGATTTGACGGTGGCATTAATAAAATACGACCCCCAGTCATGTCAAGCTGCGAGGGCAACCAAAGCGGTGATGATGTGTTCAAAAATAGATCGAAGCGACGGTCTACCGCGAGCGATCGCGTACGGCTGCCGCCTCGGCCAAGTGAGGTAATGCGCGGCTGATGACGATGTCTTGGGGCCCTTGGGGTGTACGGCGGCCCCGAGTCGATGGGACCTACGTCAACGACCCCGCACTAAACGCGCAACACGCCCACGCGGGTGTGGCCGGAAGCTCGTCACTGTGTGAAGAAGGCATGCTGTCCGGCCCGGCAAGCATCGCAACGCTTCACATGGGCCTTACAATCGGCATGTACGATGGCCACCATAAGCAGCTTGGGTACGCTAAGCAGGTGGGTTTCGCCTGCCTTGTCCTCCCATAACACTGTTGTGGCATTCCCACATCACTACTTCCGTTCGTGGTCAAGAACACACCTCCGCAACACCTCATCAAGGCCCGGTTGTATAGCTGCCGCGATCAATTGGTAGTTAGCCGCCGACAACCGAGGTGGCGTTTACCGAAGTGGGTGTAATCACGAGGGCATTGTCCGGTAGTCGGATAAGTAGCAATGTCGGCCCGAGGTAATACCGTACGGCTTCCACTCGGAAGAAGGTCGACATCCGGTAGGCGGTCGTCAACGGGCCTTCATTCTCTCCGTCTCGACACGGATAAATGATCGGGTTAAACATTCAACTTTCTGCCGGACAAGCAACCACCTCAAATGTAAGTTACGGAAAAGTAGCCCAGCCACATGAGACTCTTCCTTCCAACACGGGCTTGTTCACGGATACTTCAATGTGGAATGGTCGTGAAGAATGTGAACTTGCCGCCCGGAGATAGTGGTGGAACTTGGAGAGAGTACACCATCGCCAACGCCTCCGCTGCGATGCGTGGTGTAATTCCTCTCCCGCATTGGACAGCTTCGGCAATTGCCCAAGCGAAGTACACGGGTGGTGTTGTCGTCTCTGGTTGCTGGGAACAACTCACGAGTGCAATCTTTGGATGTCAATATGCACCGCTGGGCCTTATCCCGGTCGGGATGAACAAGTATAGATGCGCTGTCACCAATTTCTCCTTCAATGTGTCGAGTGCCTTCTTGCCTCCCGCAATCCCACTCAAAAACGCTTAAACCCATAGCAGAGTTTCTCCCGAGAGGAGGAGAAGCGCGTAATTTTCGCGTAGTTGCGGATAAACCGCTGTGGTATCTGTGTGCCGGCCGGTGCCCTGGCCTGCTTCACGGTCTTGGAGGCCTCCATGTGGACGATGACCGCGACTTTAGCGGGGATCGTACGGACCCTTGTTTGCACACCCGTGGCCAAAGAGTGTGCCGAATGGTACGCAAAAATACATTTCTTCGGAAGTTCAAGGAAATACTGTAATTTGGCAACACGGGTCCCGAACATAACACGCAACGAGGAGCGTGTTTCTTCGACGAGGAACGTAAACGGTCCGATCGTCCATGTGAACTTCCGGGGAACTTGTGAATATGCTCACGAGAAGCGACGATGGCAATCACACCGGGAAAACACGACCAGTGCGTTCTTCGAGACCAAACGGCATAACGTGGTATGCGAATGATCCCCACTCGGTCGTGAATGTCGTCTTTGCTTTGTCTTCCTTGGCGATGCGCACACAGTAGTAACTTCGAAAACCAATCGGTGAAGGAAGTAGCTTCATTTCCCGCGACATGATACGAACTTCGTATTTGAAGGGAGTGGAAACGGATCGTGGATACAAGCATTATTCAAACTCGGTAGTCTACACGAGACTCGGATCTCCGCTTTGTCCTTCTTGCTGCGGATGACAATCGGACTCTTCGTCGCTTCTTCTACGGAAAGATGAGGCTGCGGCCCGACATCTTGTCAATCTGTCTTGACCTTCTCTTTGATACGTGGATTCAACGGTGGGGTTGGTGCTTCACGAAGCACAGCCCCGGTTTCGATGTGATGCGCATCTCGCCCCGGATCCCCTTGATCCCCTTCGGTCCATGACTTCGATGATCGGAAAAAATCTTCATATTCTCGGAGGAGGCTGAAAATTTCTTTAGTTGTCTCCTCGTCCCGGTAATCCCCCACCATTGCGAGCTTGGGTTTCTCGTCCATTACCAATGTTCGGCTTCTTCGTCTTTAGGTACCGCAAATGGACTCATACTGTCGTCGGCTCGTCGCGGATGCTCGCTCGCCCTCCTTTTCGTCAAAATAGAGATGGCGGGTCCTCCAAACTATCATCCTCCAGGATCGCCATCAATCGTTGGAAAACCAATTTGCGCACGACCCCCGGTGCGTGGCCCTTGGGGCCCTCATCGGGCTCGGGATGGCGGAAAAACGGAGACACTGTCGAGCTTGGAGGGCACGAGATTCTGCGTCGTCTCTCCTTCGAACGAGAAGCTCAGCAGACTTGTCGCAAACACGCAGAACAGGTTACTCGTTTCCGCTCTTCCTCCGGAGTACCGGGCTGAGAATGGTGCCCGGAAGGTAAGATAGGCTTTGTGGACCCATAGCTCCTCGAGTGCGGGTGCTACGCCACGCACATTCTTCGCGAGGCCCCGCAAATGGTGTCGCGGGTACGAATTCCCATGATACTTGAGCATGCTGACGGGTCCTTCATCCTCTTTGAAGCGTGCTGCCGAGCATCCACCACACCCTCCCATCGCAGCGAGTGTGGCGATGATTTTCCACCATCGAGCCGACGTTGACTACAAGGCCACATCCAGTAGTGTCAAGCTTTCTGCGGGACCGGTCTTCCACCTTGGCAATAAAAGTATTCGGTGCTTGCATGTTTGATAATGTGGGGTATCCGCGGATCTCGGTCCCTACCCATAGAACTTTGAGCGATGGGCACATCTCCGCGTGGTGGTCTCCCATACCCCCCTTGCGCAATCTTCCCACGCGGCTCGAATCAAGGCTCGACTCGCCACCTCCCACAGTGATAGATCCCGATTGCGAGTTGGGTTAATATAATCGTCACCAGCTACTAGGTCATACGATAGAGATGGTCCCATCATACGAGCATCCTCGCGACATCCCCTTTGTTTCGGTATCTTAACGACCCCCGATACGGGTCGAGGGCCAGGTGACCGTGCCTCCCCATCTTCCAAAGATCATCGAGATCCTTCTTAAGATCGATGATGGCGTAATTCTCAAAATCCCAATCAATGCCGAGTAGCGGGATAGGGATCCTTATCGCCCATGATATCGATAACCTCAAAATCGACGTATGTCTTCACCCGCAACGTCGACCTCGATTCCCTCGGCGGCCAATTGGTAAAATGCGATGCGGTTCGCCATCACGAGTTGGTTGGCGAGTGGGCTAGCCGTGGCCTTCCCGAGCCTCCCATGTCTTTCGTAGCGATGTGGCCGACGTGGACCAAGTCCCGACATGGTGTCGGCCGATTGGAACCTGAGCATAACGTGTTAGCGAATTCTTTGCTGATGGGTCGTTTGTTCCGCTTCGACACGTTGCCGTATTCGGGGACGTATTGAGGCTTAACGCTCCGCGTGGGATGTCTGGGTGCCGCGCCTGAGGCGCTCGGGTCAGCATGCTTGGTGTTGCCCGCGGCACAACGTTGTCAACAATCACGAGGAATAGCTGAGCCAATCCTCGACCACGGTGTACGCGACGTTCTTCTCACCGGATTCCGGTGCACAGGCTCCTGTGAGCCTCCCTCCTTAACGAGCAGGCGAATGCCTCGGCCGCCTCACAGAGTACTTCCTTACGGACTTCGGGCACGATCGACTTCTTTGGGGATGCCCGGCCCTCGCTGACGGCTCCTTCTCGTGGGCATCCTCGCCGTATTCTTTCCACCTTGTTACTATTGCAACCTTGCATGTCGAGGGTTGCGGCGCCTTGCGGTTCGGGTTGTCGGTTCGCTTTCCCCTCTGCCTCTTGCGTTCTTCACTTCTTGATGAGCTGCGGGCCAGGTCCTTACGTAGCATGGGCGTTGACCCGGCTGTAGGAACACACAGGTCGTCGCGGAAGGGACATTCTCGGGCCACATGACCCTCCTAGTCACGGTTGTGGCATTTTACCGGACCGCGTCGCACTGTGCCGGCCTCCTGTGCGCCACCTCTTCCCCTTGGGCCTGGGTCACCTGCGAGGGACGATCAATCGATCATGAAGTGCGTCGCGGCGCTGCCAGCTGCTCGGTGTTGTGGGTTGTGAACACGGGGTCGCAGAGTGTACATTATTCGGGACCGTGGGGTATACCGCGTAATATCGGGCACATCGAGGAAGGGATGCCCATCGTCCCGTCGTCTCACGATGCTACGTGGTGGAGGACCAGTTGCGGTTGGAGCATCGCAAGGTACGCGTGTTAACGAGGCCCAGTGAACTCCTGCGGGTTCATCCCCGCACCACCCACGGTGGTGGACACACGGATTGCGCCTACGGGGGTCCTTGTCTGTGGCAGCGCCAGCCGGGGACACTCGGTTGCGACGTGGCCTCGACCGGGGCAATGAAGTGCACGGAGCATTCGGTCGCGGCTGGTCTCCCGCCGAGGCCCCGAAGGTCCTTTAGATTTTCGGTCGGTGGCAATGCGGTGTTGCAACCCTATCAAAGAGGGGTCTTGCGGGGCCGAGCCCCCTCTTGTTCTGAGGGTAGCCCACCATAGCTTCAATCTTCATGGCACCGCTCCAAAGCATCCACTGCAGTTGTCAATCTTCGCTTTGAGTGAGAGGGTTCGCGTCAAGGGAGCGAGCCTTGATGAACTAGTCCCCGCGGTAGATTTAGGGTCGATCGGGTAACTCGACTTCCCGGTCGCGTCCTTGAATAGCATCAACTCCCATGCGGTCTCACCTTCGTTAGCAATTTCCCATGACTCGACGGAGCCTGCGTGCTGTGCAGGGGAGCGGGTCGCGGAAAAAGTCCGCTTCACGTCCCGCAATTATAGGGTTGGGATGAGCCTCGGAACCACTTGATAAACCAACGCGAGCTCTCTCTGCGAGCGTGGTTTGAAATTCTATTAACTTCCTTGCATGCGGCGTCTTTCGAGCCCTCCCAGGATGGCTTCGCACGGATACCAATGTTGTTCGTCGTCATTTTCCCCGACCGAGGAGAACTGCGGATGGGGTGAAAGATCCGGCCATGTGCGGCGGCGAGAGAATTAACCGAGGATAAAGCCTCCGGGTCCTGGTTGTACGCGGTCCCACTAGGAAAATACTACTAGTAGTAGCAGCTGCTGACTAACGGGGCGTTACGGGTACTCTTTTGAACTGCGCCTTGGTGACTCAATGCTTGTGGCCCGAATAAAAATACTTCTTAGGTTGATATAGTACCGGGGGAAGGTCGGGATCCTGGCCATGCGGTGACGGTGAGAAGTAGGGGCCCCGCCTAGAGGTGGATGCCGCGGATCTTGGAACATCTGCTTCATCACGCCGTGCCATTCGTCATCGGAACTCTCTTGGTGCATCTCTCCATGATCTTCGCTGGTCACAATCTCGCTTTCTCGCGTCGTATTTGGGTTCCCATGCCATGTGCTTCCACCGCTGTCCTGTCATCTTTCGGGTATCCAAACCCATAGCGCCATCCTACGGCGCCTCCTTACGAGGATTCTTCCTCTCGTCTCTCTTCTGCAAATCTCTCATTACCCTTCTTCACCACCTATCGGCGATACCGCCCTTGTGGGTGCGCACGTAGCTCCCGCAACTTGCATGCGGCCTCAACGTCCATCCCCCACTCCCCACTCTCCCGGTCTACACGACGTACGAATCCCCTCCTTCCCCCGATGCGAGAGGTTTATCACTGCCATAGTTGTTTGCGAGTCGTCAACCCTTCGTCCACCATCGGTTTTGATCCACGGCGGAATCTCCTTCAACGAAGCTTTCCCCTTATTACCCGAGTGGAAGATAGCCTCGGCTTTCGAGAAGGATTGATAGCACTCGGCTGACAAACTCCACAATGTATCCTTCCAATGTGGTCTGACCCAAAAATCCATGGCGCGGGTTGGTTCGGTGTCTGCAGGTGCGGTGCCACGGTCTTCGTGCGCCCACTGCCCCGGTTTGTCTTAGCGAGCCTTCTTGGGGCACCATCGCTCGTAACCTCCGCAACCAATTGTAAGGTCCGTGAGAACCTCCCCCGAGGAAGGAAATTTCGTACGTATCACTGGGCGGGTCGAGAAAAAGGAACAAGCTCCTAATCGTAGCACTCCTTTCTTGGTCGGCTCTGTGACGAACAATGGGCGGTCAAGATGATCATCCCACCATCGCCGTGTCTCTCCTTCGAAAATCCTCGGGAGACCATGATCTGAATCCCCTCGGAACATACGAGGTCTGACAGCGGAACCATTTTTGGCGAAGAGTCGGGTCTCGCGGACAAGACCCGGGGTTCAAGGGTTGTGGCCAACAAGGGGAGTCGGTGTAGTCTAGAACACGCCGGCATTTTCACCGCTCTTGGAGAGCGATCGTCTCCACCGAGGGCGTGCCCACGACCATATGCATAAGGGGATGAGATCAATGATAAGTAATAAACCCGCAATCAAAAAAAAAGAAAGTGCATCCATCACATATACCAAATTACACACGCGAGATCGCTTACTAAGTATTTAAGAAGGAACGGTCACACATAAAATTTTAAATCGGTGTAAACACATTACGGCACATGAACAACTTATTGAGACGGCAATCTTCCCTTATATTATTCTCCTGGCCGAACACATGATTACATAGCTTTCATAACGATAGCTCACAAGTCTTGATACATATGGATTTCGAACGGAAAGGAAGAACATAGAAAGTAAGAAACCATAGGAAGAACAAGCATGATTCCTCCTTTGCTGCGCGTGCGTCCTTCCACTGTCTCGAGCCTCGCGACTTCTTAAGCAGCCATTCAACCTCTAACCCCCTTCTTTTTCAGCCGGGTGATCATTATTTATTCACACCCCGCACTCCTCGCGACTAGCGACTTCTACTGTGTCTTCACTTTGGCTTTTCCAGCTTCTCTTGATATGGCGTGTTCCACTTTACGTTTCTCTCTTTGCATTTCTTTCATACGCACTTATCTGCATTGCGATCTCCGGCTATCGAGTGCTTCCGCGCCCCTTTGTAGCTCCGCGACTCCTGGTCATTGCGAGGGGTGCGGTCGCGGTTGCCATGTGTATTTATTCCGCAACTCAAAAAGGAGTCAAAGTTCAAAATGTCTTGGCCAAGGGGGGGGGGGTTCAAAACTTTAAACAAAAACAAGGGCCCACAACGGAAACTTATACTTTTCTCTTAAATATATGTGATGGACGGTGGATGATATCCATAAAGTTTCATAAATGGGGTCATTTTGCTGCGGTGTGGAAGGAAGTGTTATACCACAATTCAACGAGAGGTAACCACTTGACCCATTGTGTTTGTTTAGCCAGGATACAAAAAATGAAGATATCTTCAAAAATTTATTCACTACCTTAGTTTGATCATCGGATTGAGGATGATAAGATGAGGCATGAGATAATTGAGTATCCAAACAAGAAAATAACTCCGTCCAAAAATTTCCCGATGAAAATAGGATCTCTACCACTCACAATAATATTTGGGTTTCCATGTAGCTTTTGAATTGTGTCCATAAATGTAGTAGCAATTGTACTTTCTTTAAATGGATGAGATAATGCACAAAGAGGTATGCATACTTGGTAAGTCTAACAACTACCACCATGATGACACTCTTTCCTTAGGACTTAGAGAAACTGTGATAAAATCCATTGGGAAATCTCCTCCCAACGTTGAATTGGAATGGATAAAGGTTGTGAAATACCAGGTCTTAATTGACTCAACTTTGTTCTTTGGAAAACTTCAAACATTCCGCCAAAAAAATTTGAAGATCGATTTAAGGCCATCCCAAAAAAATTCTTTCTTCACCATGTGGTAAGTTTTTAAAAATCTAAGTGTCCTCATAAAGGAGAAATATTGCAATTCCAAAATAATATTTTGTTCTAGTTGGGAATTCTTATAAAGATATAAGTATTTTACCATAAGGAATCATTTTTCCAACTAAATGTATTAGATGTACTAGGATCTTGCTGCAACTTTTGAATGAGTGTCTACACTTCTTCGTCCTTCTTCCATGCATCCCTTGATTTAGTTATCCAATTTGGTTAGATAATAGAAATGGCACGAAGAAATGCTTCCACCTCTTCATTCTTGCTTGAGTGCATACATGACAAAATTTAGCTTCCCTTTTTTTGTAGATTATTTCAAAGTCATAACCCAACATCTTTGTGACCCATTTTTTTCTTATCTTCGAAAGGTAGTCTTTCTTCAAAAGTGTTTAAGACTATCATGATCATTTTTTACCTTGAAGTGTCTTAACATTAGGTAAAGTCACCATTTCTTTAGTGCATGTAGTATTGCTAACAATTCCTTCTCATAAATAGCTTTCCATAAATACTTTACTTTGATTGGACGACTTTCGACGATGCATCTTCCTTCTAGCATTAAAACAACACCAATTCCATTTCCCTAGGCATCACATTCTGATAAAAAGTTTTGTGAAGTTTGGCATAGCTAAGACCGGTGCTAGGCACATTGCCTCTTTAAGGTGTTCAAAGGCCTTAGTTGCTTCGGGGATTCATGAAAATGCATCTTTCTTCAATAATGTTGTTAGAGGTCACTATTCTCTCATAATTATTAAAAAACTTGCGATAATACCTTGTTAACACAGAGAATACTGTTAACACGAGAAATCCTACTGCCAAGAAAGCCTTCTTTATGGTTGTAGGGACTCTCCCATTCCTTAATGGATTTAATTTTCTTAGGGTCTACCTTAACACCCTCATGAGATACAATATGACCTAGATATTCCACCTCTTGTACTCCAAAGAAACATTTGGATGGTTTTGCACTAATTCTTTCTCCTGCAATAGTATGAGCACCTATCAACATGTTGAACATGATCCTTCCAAGACATGTCTTGAATTGGCATATCATCGAAAAATGCTAGCACAAATTTTCTAAGGAAGGGTTTGAAAATTGAATTCATCAACCCTTGAAATGTAGAAGGTGCATTGGTAAGACCAAAAGGCATGACAAAAAATTCATAATGACCCTCATGAGTTTGAAATATTGTTTTCGGAATATCTTAGAGGCTTCATTCTAATTTGATGATATCTGAACGAAGATCCAGCTAGGTAAAAAATAAATTGCTCCATGTAATTCATCCAATAATTCATTAATCACGGGAATGGGAAATTTATCTTTAATGGTGAGATTATTGACTCCTATAATTAGGACACATGCACCATGATCCATCCTTCTGTGCACCAGCTTTCTGGGGAAGAACTTGCTCAGGGCATTACTACAGCCTCTAACATTTTGCAGTCATGCATTCATTCAGCACACAGACTTGGGATCTAAGGTGCACAGTATCTTTGGAGGCACTTCACCGGAATCAAATGAATAGCATAATCATGATCACGAATAGGTGGAAGTCCTTTGGAAGTTTCAAACACCTTGGAATGATTGTCCAAGACTTTTGGAGATGCGAAATAGATGATTTGATGTTGGAGACTTCTAGTGAGCATAATTGTGAGAAATTACGCCTCATTGTTATTTCTTCATAATATTTTTCATTCCATTAGAGCTTATTATATTTCTTGGCTTCCTGCAATGCCATGGTCGACTTCCTACCTACAGAATTCAAGAAAAGTTCTTGAAAATTAAAAGCTACCATCCCCAAAAGATTGTAACCATTTTACTCTAGTACAACATCAACACCTCCCATTGGAATGGAAAGAATTCAACTATTAAATACATATTCCCCCATGAATTTGACTTTATATTATGGCATTTTCTAGAGAAATTTGCTGGTTCACTCCATTTGCAACCCATCACTTGACATTGGTGTTGAGTATAGGAAACAATTCAATTCCTTGGCTACCTTACAATGAATAAAATTATAGGTACTACGAATCAATCAACATGACACCTTTGTCTTCTAGATATATGTCCTTCTATCTTGAGAGTTTTTAGGAGTGGTAATTCCTTTCGCAATGCATTACACGATATGGTCGAACTCATTTGTTCCTCTTATAGGGTTGGTTCCTAGTGTATATCCTCTTCTTTTGAAGATTCTTGTTCATTTTCTTCTTCCTCTTCACAATCTATGTAAAATAATTTCTTTTATTTTACTTATGACCTTTAGTGTATTTGCTATCACAATTTGTAGAAAATCCCTTTTGCTCTTTTTTTCTTATAATTGTTGTGGTTTCAACCTTGTAGGTTATTGAAGTCTAGGAGTAGCAACATTGTCTTTATAGATGTGAGTGGTAGGCTTCCTTGTCACCATAATTTTACATTCAATTTTTCTTGTAACTTTGAATCCCTTCTCCAATGATTAGGGTTCCAAAATTCGAACTTCATGTTGGATGTTATCCTTTAATGTTCCTATGAAGACATCAATCATGTGCTCCTTTGGAATATCGATTTACCCTTATATTCAATTTTTGAAGTCCTCAATGTGCTCCACCACTAAACCCTTTTGCTTGATATTTATCAATTGGCTAAAGAAGTGTTGCTCTTTGTATCCTCATAATGTGCTGTCATTTCCTCCATAAAAATTGACCAAAAGATAATTTTTTTGTGGGAGAAAAATCCATTGATACCATACAAATGTATTTTTCTAAATGTAAAGTTGCAATGCATGCCTTTTTTGTGTGTTTTTCACATTATTGAGATCAAAATATTGCTCCATCTATAGTATCCATGTTACGGGATCCTTGCCATGAAACTTACTCATATCCATATTTGGAATATGGTGTTTCTTCAATTCAACATTAGAGTTTATGAAATCACGGTTAACATTTATTTTTTTCTCATCATGAGTTTCCTCTACTATCTTTTCGCCATTTTGGAATCATTTATTGTATCAACGTGAAGCCTTCCTTCAAAACTTCCATGTATTCCTTCAAACCTTCCATTTTTTTCTTCAATACCATCCATTTTTTATTCCATACAATTTTCCAATCCATCCATTTTAGCTTCCATGCTTTTCTTCCAAAACATCAATTTCATTTTTTGTTCCTCTTTACCGGAAGCGAATTTGGTGCAATTGCTCTTGTAATTTTGATATGTCATGTTGCATTTCTTCATTTTCATGAGCCCTAGTAGATCCTTATGAAGGCCCAATGGGTTTTTAATTTTTTCTTGTGAGGCATTTTTAGAACCTAATACTGATATCTATTCTACAATATTCCCTTGGAATCAATTCAAATTGATTCTTCAAACAAGACTTATGCAATTCGGGAAAAAAGATACACACCTTTTCTTACTTTTGAGGGGGAATCGATATTGAAATTGAATTATCTCTATGATTTCGAATCTTAAATGTCTTAAATTTGGCCTGTAGTAGCACTTTGAATCTTCTTTCGAATGCCATAGGTACGAACTTGATTTGGATTCTTCAAGGCAAAATTATGCCCAATCTCCCACAATGACCTAATTATGAACTGCACTTCGGTAGAGTGTAGTTGTACGACGTCGCACGTATCATTGTTTCATCACCAGCTCTGAAATTGGTACACATGAAACTACGATCGGAGTGTGCTTATGGCCACTTTTTACATAATTCCAACCCAACGCTCGAGGGTAAGTTTATGATGATTTTCCACGGTCACCTCTTTGAAATGAAATTCGAGGAACCTAAAAAATCCTAACTTTAAACCTATCTTTGACACTATTGCGAATCAAGCTCTTGAAATTTTCCACAATCTTCCACGAGTTGCGGCTTTGTTGTAGAAATTTAGCTTCTGAACCCTCTTAGAAAGAAACTTATAGCTAAAATTCCGCGATTACCCATTTGGAGGTTAAATTCAAGAGCACACGCAAAAATCTAACTTGCACGGATCATATCTCCAAAAAATATTGCGAACCAAGATTTGAAAATTTTCCATGATTTTCCTCGGGATTGCGGCTTCACTTTGTAAATATTTCAGATTCTAAACCTTCATGAAAAAATTATATACTAAAAATTCCACGATGACTTGTTTGGAGTAGCAAAACCTAAGTCTAAGCTGCGATGCCAAAATGTTGTAAGGACCAGCTCCAAAAATAGAAGAAAAGGAGATTAATGCCTTATAAATAAGACACTTTTGAGGGGTAAACCTCCAATACATTACATAAATGAAAAATTCTTGGATGATACAAATGACAGCCTCCTTTATAAAAAAAGGAGTCATGGGGCATAATATAATCCTAGCCAACCTAACAATAATAATGTAAGGGCACAATAATAACAATATTGGGGTTATAGGGGTACAACGATAACAATAAGGGGGCTACACTAATAACAATAAAGGATTAAACTAGTAATATGGGACCTAACACCCAATTGTCAAATTTCTCGACGTTTGCCTCCCTATTGTGCACAGGAAAATAAAATTTTATGTTGACAAGCTTTAACAAGGAGTTTTACCATGTCCCTTTAGAGATTTTAGAGGAGTTTGTGAAGGGTAAATGTTGAATAAGATGAGGGGTGAAGATTGAGGTGTAGGAAAAGGTGGAGGTAGAGGGTGTTGTTTTGTCACCATTTTCCTCCATTCCCTTTGAGGATATTTATCATCATTTCCTCCATTTCCTTTTGGAGGATTTGAGCTCTCTCCTTGCAACCTTGTGTTCCTTTATTGATATGAAAATTTCACCATTTTAGTCATTTTTAAAGAAATATTTTCTGAAATTTCTCTCATCCTTAGACATGGTTTTGTGGCCCTCTTCATGTGCGATGATACAGTGAAGCTTGAGGTGAATGTGCTCTCCTTGAACTAGCTTGAGAAATTGGCTCCACCAGCTTTCCTTCTCCTCTTTTGAGCTTCAACCTTATAAGCATGTGAAAAAACTTGCAACAAAATTAAACCTTCAAAATAATAGTCTATGATACCAAACTGATTTGAAATTATATCACTTGAAGTTTTTTTTAAATGTGCAAAGTTAAATTTTATGTCTTTTAGAAATTATTAAATTTTCAAAAGCACATAAATTATTGGTTTTAACTCAATTTGCGGCATAAAAAATAAATATTAATACACCATGCACAACAATACAAGACAAGGAGCTCTTGATAAAGGTTCTCCCTTCCTAAGCTACATCTCTGGTCCATCTGTACAATATTAGGCCTCTTTTCATTAAGTGCACAAATATGTGAGTTCGTGGATTTACGGAAATTGTCGAGAATAGAGAAAAAATAATGTCTCCATTAGCTCCAAAACATCCAAAAACCCGGTTAGGCTCTGACTTGGCTTCAATTTGGTCAAAAATTGAGAAATTTATGCACTAGAGAATTTTGCTCCTAAGCTTTGCTCTACAAATTGGCTCCTTTGTCTAGCCATTCTACAAATTCCACCATTCGAAGCCTTCGAGCACCATTTTCTGCAACACCGCTAGTGAAGATTCCCACCGATTCAACTATAAAATATGAAATAGGTTAAATATACAATGACCCTTATGGCAGAAAAATGTGGCAACATGGGGCCATATGGGTGAGGAGGCAGGAGATAACTTGTACCTCGACACTTCCAATCTTCGCACCTTTATTTCCAATTACACATATAAGCGAGATTGGCCGCATTTTCGCACCTACCTCCATATCATGATCCACTCTTGCCCTCTTGGTATTGTGGTAAATGGTATGACAACAGGTTAGGGCTAAGCCTTCGAGCCACTTAGTACTCTACCTTTGATTTTGTGGACGTGTAGTGATCTAGGGCGAGGGGGGGGCTAAGCATCAACCCTTTCCTCCAAACTTTCAATGCTAAAACTTTAAATATAACCGGCGACTATAGATTTCGTACCATGGTAGGTGAGATGGTAGAGTGTTGTTATGTTGTCGACAAGGTTAGAGGTTCAAACCTGGTGGACGCTTGTACGCATTACCAACCATTGTTCCACTTCAATAAGGGCAACTTAACCAATACAAATTTTACCTGTTCTAAATTTGGAGTCTACCTTGTCATCCTATCATTGAGCGAGTTTTTCACGATCGGCCTTACGAGGCCATCGTACGGTACGCCTGGTCGGCGGACCTGTGTCAGCTTGCCAAAATTTTGGTTTTTAAGGAAAAAGTTCGAACATGATATCTGAGAATACAATATTAGTTTTGAGTGATTCAAGTTGTGTTGGATTAAATACAACAAGATCTATGTTTTGGCACTTGTTTCGAGCACTTTTTTTTAAAAATTTTGATTGTTTAGCACTTTACTAGTCCCCTTTAGATCAAACGAGCCATATTTTGATAAACCGGACTATTTTGGAGGGCTTATAAACATGTACTGTAATTGCCTTAGGCACCACTCGATTTGGAATTTGTTACGGATGGACGAGAGGAGTGAAGATGCAAGGCTTCACAAATACGGACGCGAAGTCCATCGAGATCGGAAGAAGCGTGCTTCTAGAGGAATTTTTAGTGTTGGTTCATGTTGGTCAATACGAAGGTGTAAATCAGATCATCAATTTCATTATCAATATGAAATTCATGAACCTGAAGAACACCCAAAATTTTTGGTTTAGAGACTAATTTTGAAACTAAATTAAATTACATATTTTTAACACGCTTTTACTTGGAAATGCTTCCTAAACTATTTTGATATTTGAAGGGTTGTAAGAAAATAAAATTTAATCTCACCATGATGAATTCATAATGTTTCCAAATTCAAAACAAAATTTTGTATTATCAAGTGCTTTTAACCAAAACCACATAAAAATGAATTACTCAAAAATGAACAAATTGACAATTTTCAAATTTTGTAGATGAAAGAAAGGTGGAAACTATTTTACAAGATATAGCTGTATGCTTGTTAGCTAGAAACTATTTTTATTGTTCACATAATATAAAATAAAACACACATAGGAACCATAATAGTTTGAAATATCATGCCAGGACATCTAAAAATTAAGTGCACATACTTGGCAGTAGGAGGCCTCCATGCTTCACTTGCACACTTGAATGAAAAATTAGTTAAATAGAGTTGACTAACAACATTAGAATCATTAAAAAAGCTTATAATGAAAATTGCAAAAATCTCCAAATCAATTAAATTCCGTCAAGTAGCAATCTTTCACAAAAATGACATATTTCTTACTTCAGGATCACATATTTATATACAAGAGGTTTAGTAACCAAAATGAATTAAAAATGTCAAATCAGTTTCTAAAAAAATCCTAAAAAAAGAGCTAAGAGTTGAATGTCCTTTGTATCCCTAAAATATGAAGAAAATTCCTCAAAAATGCCCTAATTTCTTACCAAAGGATTTCCTAAACAAGTGGCCTAGTTTGACCAGCGTTGACCGGGCACATATGAAGATCTTTTCGAAGGGAAAATAAAAATTTATCCATTCTTGGATATGGAGGATCATCCCTGAATCTCATAATTTTCCCAAATTTCACGCACACGTGTAAATCTTGGAGCTATTATGGGAAGTGACAGCATCTGTAATTTCTACTAAAATTTTAATTTTAATTTCAAACTTTTGCCCAAAATTTAATTCATAAAAAGTAAATGAAAAATATGCAGTATAGTCAATTTCAAGAAAATATGAATTGATAAATTAGAGGCATGGAAGGAAAATAGAGTCGAAATATGGGTTATGTGACTAAAATAACATCAAAAAGTGGCACCCAACAATCCCCCAAGAGGAAGATATTGCATGTCCCTTTGCACAAAAAGGTATCTTTGATGCCTTGTCACTTATCTCTTATATACCTCCTCTTTGATACTCGTAACAATATTTCCATGTTAGCTTGAGTAGTGTAAATAATATTCAGCTTTTGATACTTTGCTTTTATTGCCTTCCTTTGTTGATACCATTTTGGTATGCCTATTTGAAATTAAGATTTCACTCCATTTTTAATTTCTTGTTTTTTCTTCTTCAATCTTTCAATTTCCCTCTAATTTTTCTCACTTTGAATTTTTTATTTTTCATCTTCTTGTTTGATATTTCTTTCAGTACTTCCATTTCACTTCACGAGTTTTGTTTCAATTTTTTAATTTTCTAATATTTCTTTGATAGTCCCTTGCCTTTTACTTTCCTTTATGAATCTTGCTCATCCATATGAATATCATGTGTCATTTATTCTTCCTACCTATCACTTTCTTCTTGTGCTTCTAGAGCCTAAAGATATTCATATTGATGTGGCCAATCTTCATCATCTTACGGTCAAGTGGGTGCTACGGAATTCCTTTGATAAGTATCAAATATATTTTCTTGTTGCTGAAGTTCTTCCTCTCATTTTTCTCACGCTTCTTCTTTTTCTCTTTTCCATGGGTTGTTTTGACTCTTGAGCTTTTTCACCTTGGGAAATATCTTCGTTATCACTTATGACAAAAATTTCTTATTCTTCTTCTCTTGAGTTTTCTACCATAGATTCAAAGTCATTATCTGATGCAAATTGATCCCATAGAAAGTTCCTTTTGTAATTCATGTATCAAAATCATCTTGATAAGGCCATGGCCTGATAAGTCCTTTTTCCATGCTTTTCCTTGTTTTAGTTACTCCTTTAGCCATTTGGAAAGTCTTTTTTAGTAAAAAATAGGGCATGTTAATCACAATCACATTTTAGATGTTGTAAATTTTGATGTGATACAAATATGTTCTACTATATCTTTCCACATGTGATAAATTTTTGGAAAATGTAGGCATATCATCCCAGGGATGAACTAACCATCTCCTTGATATCCTTTCTTTCAATTAATAGATGAGGCTCTAGATCTGCATAAAAGAGGGGTCCAAGATTTGTCTTTGCATTGTTTGTTTTTAAAATATATTTCTCCTTCATGTGGTAATCTAGTCACTTGTGCCATGGTATCTTCTGACAGTCTTATGGTAAAGTTAACCACAAAGGCCCTCTCACCATTGAAAGAGGAAGCAAATTCCCATCAATTTTTTTCGAAATGAAATCCAGTGTTTTTTAAGAAGTTCAGAAAATACTTATGAATTGATGTAAAATAAAATTTATTGATTAAAACCCCTACACCATAAAAGATTTTCTAAAGAAGCAAAATTTCTCTAAAATTTCCCTCTCGTGCTGTTGAAATTTCCCTTCTCTGTCTCTGGGTACCAGCTCTGTCCATTTTATCTCTATTTTTTTTTAAAACAGAAAAATTTCCCATTTTTTTTTATGTCGAGACTCCTAATTTTATATCAATTTCAAATCTCATAAAAACAAATGTTACCTTTTGACACAAATATGAGAATAAATTCTTCTCTCTATGACTGATTAATTCAAAATTTTGTTCTCTGTGCTAAAAAAATTTGCTCTATGCTCCTCCATGCTTTGAAAAATGGTCTTCTGTACGAATATGAATACATTTTCTCTTCTGAGATTTTTAGTTTTAAATTTCCTCAAACCGAATTCTCTAAATCACCTTGAATTTGTCTTTCAAGAAATCCCCACACCCTATTTGGATTTTGCGAAGCAAAAGCAATTTTATGTTTGATAATTTTGTTTTTCAACGTGAATTCTCCTTTTTTTATGGTGGCAGTTGTTTCATTAAATTTTTGGATACATTATGTGACGAAAAAAGGTGAATTTTAGGTGTATTCTTTGATGGGGGAGAGTATAAAATTGACCTGGAAAGGCAACTAGACAACACAATTTGATTCTCAGAGGGTAGACATAGTTTGGAAAATAATTCGAGTTCTATACAACCACATTCCGTTCACAAGATGTACTTATGCTTTCTAATTACGTTGGGGTATGAGAACATAAAATTAATTTAATAATGAGAGCTGGGAAAAATTTTGAGTGAATAAGGTTTACCTTGTAAAATCATAACACCATGTTGACAAGGTCTGAGCATATCAAAATTACTCCTCAGTGTATTCACTGAGTTAGAGGTATCTCCACTGGATTTAAATTATGGCAAGGGTATGGCAGAGTTAGAGGTAAATTCTCTTTAAAAAAATTACATAGTACCCAACAAGTCATGGTTTTAATACCCAGCAAGTTGTGGTTTAAAACATTATGAATTAGCTTATATGAGCAAATCAGGTTTCAATACCCATAAAATCATCGTTTATATGAGAAAGTCATCTTTATAACTTTAGTACACGAGTTGTAGTCATGGTTTCAATATCCATACGATTTGTCAAATAATGAAACAACATGGAATAGGATAGAGAAATTAGGATAGTGTCTTCATATCACCGAAATATGACTTCTTCATCACTTTTAAACATAATCGGCATAATGGAATTCCTGTAGGTGCAATTTACCATATCAACTTCATGATTGAAAATATGACTTTTCTAGCACTTTTAAACATAATAGGAATAATGAAATTCATGTTGTGTCATTTACCATATCATTTTCATAATTGATTCTTAATTTATGTGCCTCCTTATTGAAACTTTTGCAACTGATCTCTTGTTTCTTGAAAGTACCCAAATTAATTCTCATATGTTGACAAATGAAATTGTCAACATTAAAAATACATTTTATTTTCTTGCTTGAATGAGAACATTATCTGTTAACAAAATTCTTAATTCCTTAAAAATGCCTTGTTTTATGCCATGATGTAGACCCTTACTCTGTCTATCCTTAATAGAAGACATCCCTGTAGACATCCTTTTGCTTCTTTTGAAACTGATATTTGTATCCTTGTGACCAATTTACCTTTATATTTCCTTGTTCTTGTTGGAAAAATTGTATACCCCTTTTTTTATGTTTTAAGGAAAAATGAGATGAGAATGAGTGAAGGAATCTTGAAGAGAATTGAAGGAGTGAAGGGATATGGAAATGGAGTAATTATTAAGAGGAAATAGGTACACTAACAAATTTACTTTTAAATGAAGATTTTTTTCAAAAATAAAACATTACAAATAATTTTTCCTTACATATTTTGCTATTACTTCTTGGTCATGGTTTCTATAGTTGAAGCTTCCTCATTTATGCTCCTCTGACTATCCTTAGCTTGGAGTTGTTGTTGTTATCTTCAAAAATTATTTCTTGGAGTTGTAGACCTCCTAAATTTCTTTGAAGTGTTTTCATACTTCACTGCTTGAGTAGGCTCCTAGTCCCTCTGCCGAAGATGTTGTCAAGATAAGATTTTAGTCCCTTTGAAACTCATTTGCTATCTTCAAAATATTATTTTGATAGCTAAAATTTCAGGTCCCTTTGTCTAATCATTACAGGTCCTTGATAAACTGAAATTTTATTCAAAAGATAATGCATAACTGTAAAAAGACTTCAAGAAGAAAAAACTCATAAATTTTCTTTTTTCCCTCAACTTAAGAATTCCTTGTCCTCAAGTCATATTTGAAAGTGAAAAGGTGCCAACAAGCTTGACTTTATTCATGTGAGAATTTCACAATTAAATGGTATATCTTCTGTGAATTTTCACTAGCCAATTTTACTTGGTTTTCCAATGACAATTCTGGTTTATATTGTGCCAATTCCTGGTTTTCAATAAGGAGGAAGGGTAGACACAAAACTATGTTTTCCTAATAACTCCATCTCATTTTGTTGTGAAAATGCTACAAAAACTGTTCTTTGTTTATGGGCTTGTTATAGATCTTTAGCCTATGTCCATTAACCAAAAGGAGAAATCCTCTTCATCAATTGTCTTCATTTTGACTAAGCCATTCTCATAAATTTATTCAATTTGATATGAACCAAGCTAATGAGTTGTAAATTTGGCTTGAAATTAGTTTAATTTTGAATCAAATAGTAAGGCCGGTCACCTACTTTGAATTTTTTTTTTCTTCTTGATGAATTTATCATGTCGAGTTGCTCTTTATTGTTGAATCAAAAGTATGTTGTAGTGTTTCTTTTCTCGGCTCACCTAATTGATTCAGTTGCTTTACACCTTATTTTTGTGCTTCATTTAGATCCATCCCTAAATCAGGCGCTAATTTGTAAGTATGAATTTGAAACTCATTAGGGAGTAATACTTGCTTACCATATACCGAAAGGAAGAGTGAAACATGTTGTATTTTCTAGGTGATTATATACTCCCCATAATGCCTCATGAATCCTTTCTAACTAATATTTTGTATGCATTCAAGCTATTGTAGTCATGATTTATTCCAAGGTTTTGTTTG
The DNA here is from genome assembly GCA_034641835.2 of Pinus albicaulis. NCBI lineage: Eukaryota > Viridiplantae > Streptophyta > Pinopsida > Pinales > Pinaceae > Pinus > Pinus albicaulis. The sequence continues at coordinate 1,392,112,264 of CM076570.1, forward strand.
TTATCACCAAAAAATGATCACTTAGTCATTTCTAACTAGGTGGATCGAAATACCTTTCATGTAATTTTAATTTTACTTTTAAACACATGCATGGTAAATGGAGAACACACATAGAAAGATAGGAAAAGGCGTGAATTATCTTATTATTTGCATAAATGTACATTTAAAATACAATGAGCGTGACTCTTGGATTCCACATTCAAGGTCACTTGGACTCCTTTGTCCATTTGGCCCACCTACCATAGAGGATTAGGTGTCCAACGTTCCCACGCAATGCGAAGGGGTAATAACGGAGTCACGAAGAGGGTTGCCATGCAAATCTACAAAGTATGCATGGCGACATTAGGTTGAATTAGCTCTGCGAAATGTTGGCATAAGAGGTGGTTTAAGGATGACCACCAACACTAGAATGTGATGCGATTCCCAAAACTCTTCCAAAATACGGCAACGATACGAGGGCTTGCTAGAGAAGTATCCCCTCGCCCAGAAGAGAGCCTTCACCCTAGAAGAAGGAGGTCTCTGACACCGCGATGGTTTAAGGATGACCACCAACACTAGAATTCTTGATAGATTTCTGGAACTCTACCAAAGCTGACGAAAGGTAAGTCTTCTACTAGAGGAAGTGCTCTAAATTCTTTGAAGAGGAAGAATATCAACCTCGCATAGGTGGTTTAAGGCTATCCACTAACCAAAGGAATTCTCATGAGATCACTGCCTCTTGTTCCTAGATACGAATACGAGACAGCAATTTGGCTGGGGCTGGCTTGGTATTGTGTCTTTGGGCGCAACTACGAATACGGAATAACAAATTGTGACTCGAGCTAGCTTGAACGTAAATGTCTACAACCCAACTTTGAATCTAGAATGATAGGTTGTATCTAGGGCTGCTTGATGTGGCTTCGAAGCTTGTAGATGACCACCATTTCCCCCTTGTCGAGGGTACAGGTGAGATGATGGCAACTCAATTTCAGAAGTTTTGCTCAATATTTTAGAGCAAGTTTTGGCACGTGACTTAAACATCTTCTTGAGTACAATAGAGTTCCATTGCAGGAAGCGATCCATCTAAGATGAATCTTTGTTCTTGCGGAAGCTTATTTTTAGCATTTGTGTGAAGAATGGAGTGCTTCAGCAAACCACACGGTGCTTGCATGGGTGAAGATCGAAATAGTGATATTTCATGTATTAACTACGATCAGGTGTTTCCATTTTACAATTTTTGTTGTTGTTTGTTGGAGAAGGAGCGAGGATGCGGAATAGTTGAATGTGGTATCATGAAGAAATCGGCGCTCTAAAATTGAATGGTATTGGAGTAGTCTGAAATATGAGATAATTCCTTGTCATATCTAATATCGATTATGTGCTTGTTGTGGACAAGCTCTTCCCGAGTGTGATGATGGGCTTGGGAAGCACATGTATTTTCAACACCTTATGCAAATTTTCTCTTGAACTAGGTGCGAATGTGAATCAACTACAACATTGTTGTGTTGCTACTTATGGGAGTCTATTTCAGTAATGCACGAACGGAAACGAGTTCGGAATGATGTCTCAATACTGTTGTAGCTCTTCTTATTTGGAATTGTGATTTGAGTTGTAAGAAATCGATATTTTCTTGTGCATGTTGCAATCAATTTCGAATTTGAGAAGAGAGGTTTTGCTGAAATTCATTGTATTATCAATGTGGAAAGTATCGGAAGTGTTCAAAAACTCCAATACTTCTCGAAGTTTGGTCATTTTCACAATGAGATTTTGAATTTTTTGTTTTTTAGGAATCCATTCTTTTCATGTGTCATACCATACGCACTTTTCATTAACTATTTTCATACATACTCATGCAAGGTCTTTTAAAAAACTCAATGCCTTACTTGCATGAGCCTTTCATACATGCAAATATGCGGATCTTTAAAACTATTTGAACGAGAACTTATGCACGTTACTTCACGAACTTTCAATAGTCTGTGAACTTGACACGAGGTTGTACATACCATTAATGAAGAGATCCAAACACACGTCTCATATTCATTCTGACTGGCCAACAAAGTTATTTCAAAGCGACCAACACACAATCATTTCACCTTTAAACACATATCGGATCGTGACATGGAGAACCACCGGATCTTCATGGATCACAACATGGATAAACGACATGCACACCGGTCGAGGAAACTCTTCAAGAATTATTTAAACGTAGGTATTGAACTGCGTACGCGAATTCTTGCTCCTCCAAACATAGACAATATGAAGCTTAGGGATAGGGACAATCTTCGGGGCCCGAGTGAAGTGGAGGGAAAGTTGGTCACAACACCACTCCTCCTGTACTCGCTGCGTACGCTCCCCCAGCTTGTATGTGGGGAGTGGAATTATGGGTGGTAGTTATATGTATGACGTATGACTAAGAAGATATGTGTTGGGGTTTATGAAAAATATGGATTAACATAGAGTATATCATAATGAGAGGGTATATGAGGAAATAATGCACAAGGAAATATACAATGGAGATACGGTGTGTGGGTCGGTGGTTTTGAGGGCCACGAAGAGACGGTGGTAATCTGTGAGTCATGGAACCATGAGCGGTGGTAACTTGGATTCGAGGAGAAGCGGTGTTAAGTGAGCGCTTTGGTATTCAATATGCAAGGTGATAGGGATGAAATCCAAAATGCAAGTCGGGGTGAAAAAAGGTGGAGGGCGGGGGGCGCGGTGGGTGAATGGGTGTCGGGGGAGCGGGACTCGAGGCAAGAAGGTTGCGGAGGAGGGCGGCGGGTGAGCGGAGCTCGGGGTGGCCACATAGCGGTGGCTGTCCAACTTCTATACAATTTCCAATGCGGAAATGACAATAATATGTGGGACTTACAAGCGAGACTTGTTCCTCGATAGTGAGAGGGACAATAATGTGCAAATTTTGTAGTGGGAGTGTGTGGGTTATGAAATATGTAGAGGACAAAGGTGACAATTTGTGGCCAAAAATAGGGGCGGCGTTTTAGAAAGGCGAGGAGGGGCGTTAAAACTAGAACGAGATGTGTCGACTTGTAAAAGATGCTGAGCGAGCGATGGCAAAAACGCTTAGGGCTTGCGGGTTTACACGAGGCCACAGAGCAAGTGGCTCACACTTGAGTAGGATAGGAGGGGTGCTTGCTCTAATACCATAAGTAAAGTCACTTTCACTATAGGAAATAATTTAATAAACCACTTTTATTAAGTTATTACTAATTAAAACTCATGATAATAATTAAATAAACCATTATTTATTTAATTTTCTCTAAGAATAATTATTAAATCATTGTTTCATAATTATTCCTTGTCACATTTGACTAAATCACCTAAGAATAATTAAACAAATCACTATTTATTTAATTTTCCTTAACTTCATTCTTTGAATAAGTTTTAAATCATTAGTTAATAATTGTTTCACTTTCACTCCTTTCTTATTATTCACAAAATAATTAATAAATCATTTTATATCTTAATTATTTATAAATAAAGATATTTGACCATTTTTAATATCTTTTTCCTCTCCAAAAATATAATAAAGTATTCCTAATGGTTATATCTAGATTTTGGTCAATAATATTTTGTTATTCTCCATTTTGATGTCCAAACGATACTTTCTTATAAATAAGAGGGTTTTTCATTTATTTTTACCATGATCACTATCATCACCACCATTATTGTCTCATAATTTTGAGCTCCCACTAGAAATATACACATTGTTTAGGTTTTTACACATTGAGGAAAGTTTTGAATACTAAAGAATCGAGGACATTAAAGGACCCATCCCACGGAAGAGAAGTTTATGACCATTTTGTAAATATCCTTTGCTAGGTGCTATTAAAAAAAGATTCATTCTTTCGATTGTTTTTCCATGATTGGATTACTACATCGGTTGTTTGTTGATCATTTTAGATCGCACACACACACACACACACACACACATATATATATTCTATAAGTTTTTCTCATATTTTTATTGCACATTTAGTATAATGGAGTCACAATTGCTATTTGGGTCACTAGTAACATGTGATTTAAGTGAATGGATCCTCTAGTGGGGAGAAAGGAATATACACCTATGGAAGAATATGTTGCGAAATAGACATAAGTAAAGGTCTACCGAGATCAAATCAATTTCAAAATTGGTGATTTCACACTGACAGACACAAACCTTGGACTACTTAAGTACTACCTTCCATTGCCGCCACTACTGTGAACGAGGCAACACAGAACTCCTGTACCGTGTTCCTTGCCCAAAAGAAAACGCAATCACAAATCAAAATTTAAAAGCAAAACCATGTGATTCGCCCCGAGGGTGAAATTGAGTCCCCTTCGACTCGGATGAGGAGGAGACTAAAGTAGAAGTGGAGAGCTTCAAATTAGACGAAGGATGCGCCCTCGTCTAGCCTTGAGGGACCTTGTTTCTTCGAATACATAGAAATGAACTCATGAGTCCTCCTCCTTTGATTCAAATAAGGAGATTCTCCCCACGAGTCAACAACAACCTTCAGAGTGGTTCTAGCCCATCCACACCCGGTGCAGCTGGGTCGAAGTTAACAAAAAGAAAGGAAAAAAATGGTGTATGGAGGATTCGACCCATTTTGGGTAGATTCAGTGTCTGTATCCTTTTTTTTTTTTCCTTGTTACACTTCTTGGTCCTTTTGCTTGTTCCTAGTTGTAATGGGACCGAGGTTGATAGTTTATCTTTCAGCTTCCCACTTTCTAACTTCTCTTGAGTGTAACCCCATTTTGTACTATATGATTTCTTAATATAATTAGTCTTATTTAAAAAAAAATAAAAAAATACATGTGATTTAAGTGGGATATTTTGGTACACCTTCCAAGAAATTTCATACTAACAAATGGTGACTCCATTTGGTGTAAAAATTTAGTTTCATAGGTGACTTTTACTTTAGTGATTTAAGGATTTTTGTGGTTATTTTTAGCCTCTCATTTCTATCTATAGCTTTTCTCATCTTTATGTTAGAATTTTTTTAGATACGAGTGGTTTTTCGGTTTTCCACGGATCACGGTATCATCCGAGTGGGAAGCGACAAAAATTGTCGAGATATATTGACCGAGAGTCCAAATATCAAAATGCACTTTTCATCCCCATGCTCCAGAGTGCTTTGAGCTCTAGGCGAACTATTTATTATTTGTGTTTTAGAGCTTGTTTAGTTCGGTACCCATGTTTTGAAAATTTTTCGAAAAATTTTCAAATATTTTCCAACATTACTAAGAGTGTTGTCTTTTTGTCTTTGTGAATGTTTTTGTCTACTGTTTCAATATCCCTTAGGCTTGGATACTCTTATTTTTTTCTCTTTGAGAAGAAAAAAATCCCTAGGGATTTGTAGTAAACCCCCACCTTTTTAGGAACATATTCATTGAGTGGGGGACTCGGGTTTCAACATTTTTTAGCCACTAGTTTTAAGTTAAGTCCACTTTATTTTAACCCTTTATGATGGGGATTTATTTTACCATTTTTAACTCCAAATTGAGTTTTCTCTTGCATTCCACCTTAGGATCCTTGAGTGTCCTAGTTTTTTAACTTCTTGCCTATCCTTTCGTATATTTCACCTTTGATTATTATTATTTTCCACACGATTTTTAGCATCTTAGAGCCTTTAGATCCCGAGGGCCCTTTTGTATTAGATATTGTAGGCCTTTTGTGTGTTTTTGGTAACTTATTTACCTCTCCTTGTTTATTTTTACGAGAGCTTCGGGTGGGGTTTGTTCTTGATTGGTTGTTTAGTTTAATAACATTTTATAGCCTTATTTAAAGTATTTCAACATTTTTTTTCGGTGGCATATGGCATCATCAAACATGCTCAATTAAACCATCTTGCTAAATACACTTTTCACACATTTTCATACCACGAGAAAATGTGAGCTTAGTTAACACCTCCAAGCCAAGACTTGAAACACGCCACATTTTAATAATATAATCCACGTATAAACCACTCGGGCATCGGGGCCAAAAAATATGTGTATTTAGGTGTAGGATCGGTGGGATAGGATTCCAATAACACAAATCAATCATTCATTTGCATTGGGACATAGAAGTTGACTTCGTAGGGATCTTAAAATCCTTCACCATCCCATAGTCCAAAGCCGGAGTGTGTCGAAGCCATGTTAAGGGGGGGTTAGGCTAGATCATCATGTGAGAAATTCTCCTTGGGGCTGCAACCCGCAGTAGGGGTGTGTGCATTGGCTTATCATGAGAAGCTCGAAGACTCGTCCTCATGCGTTGGCTGATCACCAAGAAGCTCAACTCAAACACCCACAGCAGGGCAGAAGGTAACCATAGTGACCAACCTTGGGAAAAACCTTATAGGACGGCTAAGGAAGCGAGTTGATTCTCTACCCCACCTTTCTACAGATATCTCTTCTTAGCAAGGATGATATTTCTTCAAGTAAAATTTCTTTGGAAGGCCATCTAAAAATATATTTAGGATTGTTTTAGGATTTGGATACTTTATTGGCTGGGGGTCATTTATTAGATAGGACATGTTTTTTTGTATTACGGTAGCATCAATACATAGTTAATTTACACTTGCTTTTGCACTAGGTACTTTCTTGTTTGTCACTCTTTCTCTTGTCATCCTTTATTCCTTTATTTTCATCTTTGTCTTAACATCATTGTGTCCCCTAGGATTTTTTGTGGCAAATTCATGTCCTTCAACCTCGAGTTCCCATTCGATGTATTACTCCTCTCCATTGAGTTCAAGTTAATCCTCCCAGTCCTCCATCGAGTCCATATAACTACGATTATGACAGTTCATCCATTTATTCCTTTGATTCTACGTCTTCTTAACCTCGTACAACCACCATTTCGAGAAAAATGCGGTCACGGGAAGCCAAGGTGGTAACTGGGGTCCTAACCTGGTGGTACCACAGAGTGAGACCTCAACCCATAAAAAGATGGGTCAACCCCAATGCTACCTTCGTACCTAGTTTGAATCTCATCGGTTGCAATCGGTTAATCAACGATCCTCTTCTCCATAACCCAATTTTTTAGTTATGCCTACCAAATTTCCTTCATACATACCCTAAGTTTGAAGGAAATCCTGAAGAAGATCCCACTAATCATGTTCGCTCATTTCACATGTTGTATTCCTCTAATTCCATCAACGAGGCCTCGGTGGTCTTCATTTGTTCTGACACACGCTTACTAAAGTTGAAACTAAGTGGTATTTCGACCAAACGCATACCACTCATTCCACTTTTGTGACTCTCATCGAAGCTTTTCTATCATATTTCCGAGTTACCTTTCCGTTATGACACTAGTACTAAACTCTTTACTTCTTTCGGTCAAACTTACGCCTAGCCTGTCTAACCATGTCTGACAATACGAGAAGGAAACACATTTTGCTGTAGATTGGTTCCTTGGATCATTTTTTCCTCCATAGGTAAATATGTCACATCACAATTCCCTCATTTAGAGGAATATGCACTCAAGTAGCTTTAAAATATGACTTAATCTGTGCTTTATCAAGCTATGTTTATACCATTCTCCCCGATCTACCTTGACCCAATGTTGTTAATGCATGAGGGCATCTCATGCTACTTAGGGTATCATTGGATCTATTTTACACCTTCAACCATAACCATATGATCTGCCTTTGATGAATTATTTTCAACCCCGGGGGGGGGGACCATTACCTCTTGCAATTATCCCCCTCCACTAGGAAGCTCTTATACATGTCCAAGCATGTCATACATGTTGGAAATACTAAGAGGGGGGTGAATCGGTATTCCTTTCAATTAGTATTATTAATCTTTCGGAGCATTAATTAATCTTCAATTATTATGTGTGTTTGTACAATGATGGAAGTAAACAAAAGGAACACAAATGCACACATTTTTAAGGTGGAAACCCTCTCCGGGACAAAAACCACACGAATGATTTTCTAATAATTCTTTAATATTCAACTCCAATTGAAAAGAAAGCTCCAATTTCCTAGAATCTGAAAAGCATTCTTCTCCGGCTCCCAGTGAATGGATGCTCCAATACTCCGAGATTTTTCGATGATCAGAGCGCGGATGCCCCAACACCCAATGAGCTAAAAATCACCCTAGAACCACCCTACCACCTAAATTTTTCATAGGCTTGAACACAGTGACGACTTCATGCACAAGCCTAGTATCACCCTACCACCCTATAGAAGAATAAAATAAGAATGGACTCACGTACCGAAAATGGTCCACTTTACAATGATATAGAATGATGTGAAGAAGACAAACTAGAACATAACCCCAACTATGACGAGAACCACCTAATAGTGTTCCTAGACCTCCTAACGTGGCCTCTTCAACTCTTGTGGAGATAGACACTTGTAAAAATTTTACGGTGATGCTTTTACGATGACTGGGTACAATGATACCTTTACAATGATTGTATGCGTTGTTGCCCTATTGAAGACCGTGTGGTGAACTCCTTGCTATTGTTTTGCACTATATTTCTACTCTTGTCATGCTACCCTTTCTCACTCTTTAGAACATTATATCATTCATTGATTCTTATCTTGATGAATATATAATACATAAAAAATTCTTCGGCCATGACATGAAAATGTCAAAACTTACCTCATCTTATGAGCATATATCGATGCTAAACAAAAAAAGGAAATTAGAATAAAAGAACCTAATACAGATTAATATGAAAATGCATATACAAAATATACTTACAGAGCTTACCTCTTGTTTCACATTTCTTTGCTTTGATTCCCTAGAAATTAAGTCCCTTTGCATCCCTTGACGACACATGATCTTACTTTTTCTTTCCTTCTAGGTGCTCGATATTAGATACTAGTTATTATATATGTTATTTCAAATCCCCAATATGTGATTTTTAGTCTTGTAGTAGTCCTCAGTCTTGTTTCCAATGCCACATAGGTTTGACCCAATTTAGTTCTTCAAGAAAGTTATACCCAACCTCTTAGATGACCTAATTATGAATTAGTTTAATAGAGCGCACTTGTACAACGTTCCATGTGTCAACTTGTTTCTTCATTCGACTCTCAAATTGATACAATCGAAACTAAATTCATAATTCTAACACATTTACGAATTTCAATACGATACTCGGAGAGAGAGAGATATGACGATTTTCCCAAGGTCACCTCTTTGAGATGAAGTTAGGGAGCTTGTAAAGCAAACTTCCACAGGATCATATCTCCAAAAATGTTGTGCACTAATCTGAAATTTTTAACGGAGCTTCCTCGGGATTTAGCTTCTACCTCATAAACATTTCAGCCAGACCTTTATTGAGGAAACAAATTTATAGCGAATATTCCATGATGACCCATAATTTTTAGGTGAAAAATCCCTACATGAGGAGGATATGAGGGATCACAATTTATGTAAATGCTTAGGTTGAGAGGGTCTTCAACAAGTGAACGTGGGAGGGATTTTAGGAGCTTAAAAATTTTTAATTATTAACTTTTCAATGACACATGCCACAACCCAGGATTTTATCCCACTAATGAGGTTACGAACTTCAAACATGAATGTCTCAAGCGGTAAAGAATTGTGGTGTGCCATTTATCAAAGGAAACATCTCGACAAAGAAGAAACCATCGAAAAATAATTATTAAACGAGAATATAGTAATTTGGTGAGTAAAAATTCCCATGCAAGATCTAGGTAGCCCTGGTCTTTGCTTAGGGTTAACATCAATGACAAACCTTTGATCAACAATCTCCTATTTGGCATTGATGGCCTTTAAGTACTCACAACCAAATCATGGCACCTCTTATCGCATTCACAGCACCTATTCTGCAACATTCTCTCCCCCTTTGACATCAATGGCAAGGCAACTCCCCCTTGATACACAACCATCCTGCTGGACACTGTACACTTCGACTCCCCCTTTATTTTTCTAAATAAGGAAAATGTAATGAACTTGGAGAATACATGGCTTTTGGCGATGATATTCAAATGCTTCATGAGGCAAAGGTTTAGTGAAGATATCAACGATTTTTTCATTTGTACTAACATACTCAAGTTTGATATTCTTTTCGGCAACTTATTCTCTAACAAAATGATATTTTATTGGAATGTGTTTGTTTTCGAATGCATGAAAGGATTCTTGGAGATGTTGATGGAACTGGGGTTGTCCTGGAGATATAGGAATAGGCTCAACGAATTGTACTTGAAGATATTGCAAAGTTTGTTTTGTCCAAAGTAATTGAGGACAATATGCTATCGCTACAATGCATTATGCCTCCGCACAACAGATAGTGTTGAGGTTCACTTTTTGCTCAACCATGATATTGTTAGGGGAATTTTGAGGTCTAAAATGGGCCTCCTAAGAAAAATGTACAAAAATAAAATTTACAAGAACCAATAGGATTCAAGATGATGATGTCAATCATAGGGGATGATCCACTATTTTTTAAGTAAAAGGGTAAAAATATTAAAAAATAATAAAATAATAACATTTATTTTTTCAACTCGTATTTTTTCAACTTATCTCCCAAATTTTTTACTCATATTTTGAGCGAGAGCACTCGTTGGATGAAAAATTTAATTCTACATCCAGTACCCATGTTGCACACTTTTGATGGACGTTGCTACACAAAAAATTAGAAATACATGAAAAAACGTGATTGCAATCACGTTATTCATGTAGCGAGGATCCATTGAAAATATGTGACATGGGTATATAGGATGAGAATTAAATTTTGCATCCAACGAGTACTCTTGTTCTAAATTTCGGTCGCGTTTGGGAGATAAGTTGAATGCGAGTTTAAAAAGTAGTTTTTTCTTTTTCCTCTAAATTTTGATGATGTAATGCGATATTTATTTTTATTATTTCCACTATTATTTTATAATTTCCTTAGGAGGTCCATTTCGGGCCATAAAAATTCCCTAATGGAACAACCACTAGATAGAATGTTGCTCCGCGGTACTCTTATGATCACGAACGTTCTGCCCAATGCACGCCACAGCAAACGCTTGAATAGGGAAGTGATTACCCTTGGGTTACCACGAGCCATATTGTTTGTGCCCTTTAGATATTGAAAAATTGTTTGACAAAAACAATATGTGATTCTTTTGGTGCTTCAAGTCTTATCTTTTTAATAAACTACTTTATATTATCCCAAACGGTGATATTCATCTATAGGAGCTTCTAATCGTAGATTTTTACCTGACCTACGATCCATATCCTTGAATGAGTCGTCTATGATAAATTTTCAACTTGTTACCATCGAGTAAGCATGGGTTTTGATCTTCCATTTTTAATTTCTTGATCATTTCAGCAAAAGTGTACTTAAAAGCTTGGCATATTTCTTACTTAGTCGATCATCATTGCTACCAAATATTGTTATCATCCACATAAACCTCAACAATTCTTAAATTATCTTTAGCTATTTGTACATAAAGATTGCTATCAACGATTACCTTTCTTGAACCCTTGTTGACATAAATATCCATCAAGATGATCATACCATGCTATGGGAACCTACTTGAGACCATATAGAGCATTTTTAATTTGCAAACATACTCTTCTTTTTTTGATTGTATAAAACCTTCGGGTTGTTCGATGTAAACTTCTTCTTCTAATTCGCCATTTAGAAATCTTGACTTAACATGCATTTTGTAGACATTGATTTTCTTGAACATTCATAGGCGAGAAACATTCGGATGGCTTCCATTAAGAGCGGTGCAAATGTTTTGTCGAAATAAATTCCTTCCACTTGTGTGCATAGCCTTTGCAAACCAATCTTTCTTTGTTTACGGTAATCTTGTCCATCTTCATTCAATTTGTTCCTGAGCACCCATTTGGTCCCAATGACATTTTTTGTATTTTTGTCATGCAACTAATTCCCGGGTGTTATTCTTCTCGATTTGATCCAATTCTTCATTCATAGCTGCTACAATGTTCCTCTGGATGGCTTCCTCCAAAACTACTAGGCTCCAAAGTTTGCTAGAAAATCAATGTGAGATTTTGTGATGAATGAAAGGTATCGACCTTCATTTATGTCACCAATGATTTGATTTGATGGATGGTTCTTTGAATCCATTCTTTTGTTCTCTTTGGAGGAGCTTCTTGTTATTGTTCACGGTATATCTTGATGATCATTATTTACTTCTTCTGGTTGATAGTTTCTTCTTGTTCTAGAATTTTCTGTCTTTTTCGACCTCTGTCTCCAAGTTTCAAAATTCTAGATCCTCATCATTATTTGTTAGAACACTATCTTTGTCAAATGTAACATTTATGCTCTCCAATATCTATTTTCTTCTTAGATTACAGCATTTATAGGCATTTCTTTTGCGTGAGTAACCAACAAAGATAACTTCATCGACACGTGATTCGAACTTACCCAAGTTTTGATCTTCTCTTTTGATATAACATTTGCTTCGAAGATTAAAATATCCTACATTAGCTAGTTTTCATTTACATAATTCATATGGGGTCTTGTTGAAATTATTTACGAAGACTTCGGTTGATAATGAAGATTGTCGTATCATTGCTTGATCCCAGAATTTCTCATCCAATTTTGAGTCCTTCAACATTGTTCTACCCATTTTCTGTATGGTTATGTTCTTTCATTCGGCAACTCCATTTTTAAGGGTGTTCGTGTTGTTGAAAACTATCTTTTTATTCCATTTTTGTCACGGTATTTCTAAAATAATTTGGAAGTGAATTCTCTTGCCATTATCGATCATAGACACTTTATTTTCAAATGGGTTCATTTTCCTTCAACTCCTTGTAGATATTAAAGCACTCAAATGCTTGATTTTTCTTTAGAAGGCGATAATTGTCATTCTGTGTAATAATCTATCATTAACATGAAATATAATTCTCCAACTAAGCCTTTTGTTCTCACGGGACGACATAGATCAGTATGTATTAATTCCAATGGATGTGATGTAAGTGTTCTTTTGTTTTAAATTGGACTTTTCTCCTTGTCATCAGAGCACGCCTCACATAGTATGTTGGAAGGTTTTGAGATTTTTCGGCATTTATCATCTTGTTTCCTTTTCCTTATCCTAACAACATTTTCGAAGTTTATGTGACCCATTCGTTTGTTACCATAGCAGAATTTCATCTTCTTTAGCTGGTATCCATGCTTTAGTTTAGCCATCCCGAACATTCATGTCATTTGGAGCTCGACTTTCTCTAGCCACAATTTTACCATGCTGCCTTTCTACGATTTTACGTTTTGTGGAGTTGAATATCATTATGTGCCTTGATCACACATTTGTCCAACAACGAGCAGATTTTGATTCATGTTTTCAACCAATAGAACATTCTTGGCTAGAATATCTTTGCTTCCGAGGTGATGGTACACAGTCCTATAACATTTGAAGATCCATCATTTCCAAAGGATACGATTCCCATCATTCTCTTTTAGAGATAAAAATTTATTTCTATTTCCAGTCATATGCCTTGAGCAACCGCTATCAACATACACATCTTTGTTGTTTTGAGCCTTAAGAGCAAGAGCACAGAATTATCGGTCTTCTTCTTCTTCCATGCTCATTCGTTCTATGGCTTCGAAGATCCTTCTAGAGGATTGTCAAATGCTGTGATCTTTGGCTTTGTGTCTAAAGTTCTCGCATTTGTAACATTCCATATTATTTCTTAAATGCTCAAATCTATTGATGTTTCATTGAGCCTTGGGAGGTTCATATTTGAAGTATCCCACAGAATTGTATTGGTTCTAGCGTACGTCGACATTCTACGGCTTTATGACCAAATTTTCCACATGAATAACAATAGCCATGAAAAATATGTTGGTACACGGATGGAAATCTTCATCGAGGAATCATCTTCAAGGATTTTCTTGTGAATATTGTCCAATGAAGTCTACATGAATGTCATATCTCATAGGTTCATTGTATTTTGTTGTGAAAGGTCTTGCTTCTTCTTCTTTATAGCAAGGGCCGATTCTTGTCATTGTAAGATCATTTTATTTTTGATGGGTTCTTCCAATGCCCTTGAGCTATTGGCATATTTTTGGACATTTTTTCCCTTCTTCACTTGCTTACGCGGCGAGACTACTTTGGCTAATGCTTCCATTTCTTGATTGATTTCTTCAACTTCTTTGAAGTGACTCTTCAATACATTTTTGTTCTTCAACTTCAATTTTGAGACCTAGAAATTGTTCTTCAAGACTACGGAATGGATCTTCTCGGCCTTGAGCTCTTTTATAAGCTTGATTGCCTCCTTGGTATTCTATGGTCAACCTTATTATTCATTGTTTGATACCTCTTGTTTGTCTTGCTTGTGCATAAAAAATACTCTCTCATTGGCTTCTTCTTCATTGTCACTTTGTCTTCATCGGATGATGAGCTATCTTCTTTAGAAGAAAGTTCCTTTTGGATCCTTTCTTTTTTGCCTTGCTTGTTTAATTTCTTAAAGCTTTCTTTCCTTTTGAGTTGTACATCACTTAAACCAAAAATTTTAACATGAGGAATTCCCAACTCACCACAATCGAAACATATCAATGGAAGTTTACCTTTGAATTTTCCCTCACCAATTTTTGAATTTCTTGTAAAGGTAAGCATATTCTTTATACGAAAGACCTTCTTCATCATCTCCATTTTCTTCCACTTGCGGTGCATGTCTTGTCAATTGAAGGTTGTTTGTCCTTATTGGTTTTCTTAGATACAAGGAATCACCGGTTTCTATATGCAAAGTACCCTCTTCTTCGCCAAGTCTCATTTCATATGCTATGAGAACTCCACATGTAATTCCTCTTTGATGAGTTTTCAATTTGCCTTTGTATTATTATAAGGCAAGCACATTTTGGTTGAATCTCCATGGTAACATTCTAAGAATTTTTGTATGTTCTTCTCATCCGTGGCACTCTAATCCTTCAGTGTTGGTTATTTCATCAACATATTGGAAATGTGCGACAATTTTTCCATCTTCTTTCATTTTGAGTTGCTCAAATTTTGCTCTATAGATTTAAAGCTTTGCTTCTTTGACATTTGAATCACACACGTATATATTCTCAAGCTTATCCCATACATTTTAGCGGTTTACAACCCAACACCTTATGATAAGTAGATTAAATAAGTCCACGGTAATAATATTATTTTCTTTTGCATCATTTACCAAAATTTTCATACCTTGTTCATACATGGTTGGTGTAAAGCCATTTCGAATAGTGTCCCATAATTAGTAACCTTACACCAAGATATAGACCTTAATTCTTCCTTTCCGGAGTGCATAATTGTTTCATTGAACGGTACACCATTCTTGGTGTGCTCCATGACCTCCTTCGAGTTGTTAAGCTGCTATTGAAGGAACCAAGATGCGATACCAATTGTTGGAAATATTTGAGAATTGGGGGGGGTGGCTTAGGTATTCCTTTCAATTAGTATTATTATTAATCTTTCATAACATTAGTTAATCTTCAATTATTATCGGTGTTTGTCTGATGATAGTAGTAAAAAAGACACAAATGCACACGAGTTTTTAAGGTGGAAACCCTCTTAAAAGGACAAAACCACCTCAATGCTTTTCTAATAATTCTTTAATATTTGGCACTCCAATTGAAAATAAGCTCCAACTTCCTAGAATCTAGAAAAACATTTTTTCTCCAGAAGCTCCCCTTTCGGATGGACTCTACGGTAGCGCTCAAATCTACCTGGGGTACAGAAATGAGATAAAACTCAGGGCTACATCAAACCACGCTCGGCCTAGTAGCTAGCCCTACGAGGACGAGGAGAGGGCTCTCTCGGGTTCAATCTCGATAAAATGAGCAATAGGGTGCGAGATGACTTACGATAGGAGCTGATTTTAGGCTAGTAAAGAGATAGGTATGTTTGATTTTGATTTTTTGGGTTTTCGCTGGAGAAATGGGAAAACAAATTTTGGGTCCGGGGATAAGGTCAGACCTTTGCAGATTTCGAGTTGGGGCGAGGTAGGTGATTGTCTTGATGCTTTTGATTGGATATACGGACAGATTAGACCGATGAGGAGCTGAAGAGGGCAAATAAGAACTTGGATCCTCTCCAAACAGTCGAAAACATATAGAACTAAATGAATTCAAAGGCAGAGCACGGTAAACAATGGATTCAACCTCATCTACTCATTCAATTTAGTTCAGAAGCATATGAAAGGAATGACATACATTAAACATGAATAACTTACAGTAAACAGAGAGAAAACACCATCAAGAAAAAAACACCACAAGGATCCCAACAAGTGCCGCAAAACCTCTGATCTTTCCTTAGCCAAAATATGAAAAAATATGTACAATGGTGCCAAAAGTCTCCCAAGAGTCCAACCTCTCCAACCCCTGAAAATGATTGAGAAATTACATCATATAGATCATCCTAACCCCTTCCCACACCTCTAGGGGTCGAATTCCTCCTTCAGGGGTTAGTTTCAACCAAATTATAATCAAGGAACTAAAATCTAGGCAACTAACAACTTGCCTCTAAAAGAGTGGAAACTGATTCATTTACATGATTTTCACTTTTTTAAGAGTGAATCTTCTAGAATAGGTAAAAATGAACCAAATTTACATGCCAAACATAAATTTACATCATAATAACTCAAAAATTTCATCCACAAGCAAAACTGGTCCATACTAGGCGAAAATCTGAGCTGGCAGTTGAAAATTCAGCAAAAATTTAAGTGGGTCGCATTTGAGCCGAGTGGGTCGCATTTTTTCCAGCCTGAATTTGAGGTACTTTCCGGCATCCAAATTGAGCTCATGATAGCTCGTTGGAAATCCCTGGATGTTGACTATCCAACCCAAGTGGAATTTCCCAATTTGGAGCTCATTTGACCCTCCAAAACTTCTTTCTCCCAGAAGTACTTCCTGCTGGTGCAAAAGGTGGCAGCAAGGTGGTTTTTATGGTGTTTTTTAGCTTTTTGACCATCCAGAATCTGATGAAATGCTTCGGAAATGCCTGAGGATGCATAAATTATCATGAAAAATCCAAAAATGCAAAGATTTCCTTCAGCAAGTGTCCCAAAAAAAAGTGAGCATATGAGTGCGAGACCCGCTTAACTGAAAAACCTGTTTTTAGACCAAAATATTTCAAAATGACAAAATTTTCTCCGAATTTGCTCAAATTCGGAGTGAAGACCCTCCATCATGTATCTTGCCCAGCCAACGAAGCCTCGGCCAAAATCCAGAGTGGATCAGGCCTTTTCCGCCGTTTTAGTGCTCTCCTGGTGCATGCAGCTCCTGTGGTGAAAACACTGTCTCGGTTGTATGATGTGTTGTTGTCAGTCATGGTGTTGCAATGTGTATGTTCAACTTGTTGAAAATGAGAAATGGGACCTTGGTGTCTTTGTCTCCAATCGCCAAATGCGTGCCAAAGGGGAATGAGGGATTGAGAACCCCTATAAGTGAGATAGGAATGGGATATGGTGATGGGGGTAGTTTCTAAGGACAGGAGTGAAATGAAATGGCGACATATCAATGAGTCAAGTGGAATCAAGGACAAAGAAACAGCCTTTGAATGTTATGGAGATTAGGCTTGTGTCAATGGAGGAATGTAGTAGTAAGTAATAAGGTTTGGGATTTCACATGGGAACCAAAAGTATAAAGGGATATGAGGATAATGAATATGGGGAAGGGACGACGATATGATCACATGGTAGTGACAGCAGTGGTAGAATAAGTGTGAGGGCAGTGAGACCTTGACAATATATGCAGAGGTATATATTTAACCATACAAGGTGGGAAAATCTTCACAAAACCATCAATATGTAATTAAAACCCTAAGTAATAAATCTGCCATGAATATAGGGTTTCACCTCTCCATTCAAATACATTAATTTCCCCACTTCAAGACACCACAACCATATTTAAAATCTACTGAGCAATGATTTAAAACCTGTTTGGAAGCAGCTGGAGTTGATTCGAATCGAAACTGGGCGCAAAACACAATTTTCTGAGTGCTGATTTAAGTGGGTCACATACTGGTTTAAGTGGGTCGCACCCGTTCAATTTTACACAGGCTGAAACGCTCAAGTGGGTCGCACCCCTCAAGTGGGTCTCACCCGTTTCAAGTGGGTCGCATGCCTCTTGCCACATAGTGCATTTTGCAGGAAGCTTTTGGAGGCCTTCCCGGTGTCCAAATCGGGCGTGTGATAGCTCGTTGGAAAGATATTGGAGTCTAATTTCCAACACAAGTATAATTTTTCAATTTTGATTTCATTTACCTTGTCAAAAATCAAATCTCCCAACACTACTCCCAGCAGGTGCATCAATTCTCTTGGGGCAACGGTATTTTTGAAATTTATCTAAAACCATGACACCTATGTAAAAAGTGAAGGAGGTTTTTCTTCCTTGGGATGTTCTGGACAAAAACCTCTCTCAGTTTTCCAAAATTCATCTTTGATTGCTCTGAAACATCTTTTGAGTGAAACCGATCCCGATGTGTGGAACAAGGGATTTTGTCGAAATGAAGCGAAATGAAGGGGATAAGGGGCTTCTAAATTCTTGGGGAAATTTTGGGAAGTAGGGAGGGATGTTAGGAAGCAGGGGAAAGTGGAATCACAGAGATTGAGTGAGGGGAAAGGGTCCAAAAGGGAAAAACACAGGCCTAGCCTAGGAAATTGCCAAGTTTTGGCTAGAAACTAGGGTTTGTGCAAAAATGAGGAATTTGGGGGATCTCAGTGATGGGAAGTGTTTGATGAGGTATATTAAGGATAGGGGAAGGTGTGTTAACATCAGGATACAAGTTTTTCCAATGATTTGACCGTCCAAGAGAAATTACCTCCAAAACCCTAGGAGAGGGAAATGGACCTTACCAAGGCACAACTGAAGCATGAACAAGATGTAAAATGACCCAATGGAACTTGACATGATGATGAAAACCCTCTGAATGATGGTACACTCAGCTGAATGGTGACATGGACCGACATTTGGACAACTTTGGAAGGAGTGAAAGCAAACCCTAGACCTAATGCCTAGTGATCAAATTTTGCTTGAAGACTCATTGAAATGACAAAATTTGACCTTGACACCTTAAAATCACTTTGTAAGAGCATGTTTGATCAATGAAGGAAGGCTGCAAAGGATGACTCTAACATTGGCTCCAATGGGGATGGTAGCTCCTTGGAGGTGCCAAGAACGGCAGATCTTTGGGAGAGCAGACCAGTGCCTTATCCATTGGGCCATGGAATCAAAAACTCAAACTGAAATGCATGACTGAAAACTGATGACTTGACGACACAAATTGAATCTCACTCAACTAAAAACTAACTCGATACTTAAACACAACTGACAAACTGGAAATATGCTCAAAGTAGAGCTTATTCAATACAACCTACTCTAATTGTGCTTTACACCACCCGATCAAGTGTAATGGAATAGCCAATGCAACCATGTAAGCATGCTGGCTGCTGTTTGATTTCTTCCCAAATGCTTGCTTATGAACAACGAGAAATAACTACTGAAAGGCAACTCCCATGGAAACTTTGAACCAAGTGGACTGCTGATAAACTTGCAAAGCATAAATTGACTGGATGACTGCAAGAATACTGCAAATGGATCTTCATAAACATAGCTCTGGTCCAGATAATCTCCATACCTTGATCTTAAACTTTTCCTCACATCTGCGGTGCTTTTCTTTGGTGATTGCAGCAAGCTGTCAAAAGGATCTTGAAATTCATGAAAAATCAAACTCTGTTGCTGATTCCAGACAGAACAAAAGTCTCCTTCATCAATCTCCTCATATGAATGGAAATCTTGACATGTGCTATGCAATGAACAATCTGTTAAACAAGACAATGAAGGTGACCTTTGAATAAGATTATCATCAACATTCTTTTCGGGCACATGGTTAGCTAATGGAGTAGAATTTTTATAACAAACATCATCCAACACACGAGCAATAGGATCATCAAAAACTTGAGAAGACTGCTGCACTGTATCCCTTGAAACTGTATGACATCCTACTGGCTGTTCATCTTTTCCTTGAGATATATTATGAAGATTCTGCCTTATAAACTGAAATGCTTCGAAACAAAAGGGTATAGAATTTTCCTGCATCATCAAATCATGTATTTCATCTTCCACAACTTCATCTGTAATCTGACCTTCAATTTCATTTGGTGGCTGCAAATCTGATGCTACAGGCTGCTCAAGAATTTCGTTATCTGTCTCATCCTCAACATTAACACTGAGAGATTGCTGATTTCTTATAGGCTGCTCATTTGAAGATTTACTATGCAATTTTTCTCTCAAAAACTGAAATGATTCAAAACAGAATGGTACGGAGTCACCTTGAATCATTAAATCATGTGTGCCCACTTCCAAGTCTTCAGCTACAACTTGACAATCAATGACTTTTGGGGGCTGCAAGTCTGAATATGAGAAGTTTTCGTTGCCCTCAAGACGATCCAGATCAAGACTTGTTGACGTTTGATTTATGATTGCATGGAAGTTATCTCTAATGAACTGAAACGAATCAAAACAAAAAGGCAAAGATCCTTCACTTACTTCAAAATTTTCTACACTTTCCTCATCATTGCCATAGCTGATATGCATCGGTTGATCACTGTACTCGAGCTGCTGAAAGTGAACTTCCTCCTCGCACAAACTAGCTACTGATTTGTCTGCAAGATTAGCTTCTGTTTGGAGAACATAATCATCATCATACCGATCAAACTGAGGCAATTCATCATCAAACATACACATCATATCAACAGCTCTCTCTTCTTCACAATGATCTATAAAACAATCACTATGACTACTGGGATCAGAAACAAAATGTTTTGGATCAGCAACTTGTTCTTGAATGTCATTTTCATTTTTTGTAGTCATTTTCCGCACCATCTCTTCTACTGCATTTACGAAAAGATCAAGCTTGTCCTCCGAAGGTGTCAGCTGCTCTGAAACATTTTTCTTTTCTTCTTCCTTCAACCTTGCCCTCAAGATCAGCAAATGAGCCTCTACATTTACTGCCTTGTTCTGCATTTCGTGAAGTGTTGCAATATTCTTTTCTCTCAGCTGAAACTCCATTTCCGGATCAAAGGCACCCGGGTAGTGCAAGAGAGCAGATCTAGGAGAAGGTCTTATATCAACTGGCATCGAAAAATAAACTTGGTTAAATCTAGCAGAAAATTGTTGTACTGTCTCCCCTGGCAATCTTTTCAGCTGGTTATACTCCTCTATAATCAACAAAAAGTTATGTCCGATCATCCACCTGTCAAGGAAAACTTTGACAAACTGCTGGAAATCTGAAATGCTCGCATCAGGCAGGGCTTTAAACCAACTCTTCACTTGGCCTTGCAAAGAAAGAGCAAAAAGCCTAATACTAACATCTTCATCATCAACTTCAAAAATATCTAGAAAAGTCTCAACATTCTGCACATGTTGCTCAGCGTTGACATTGTTACATTCACCATCAAATCTCGGTAGATATAGGTCATAATTTGCAGGAAAATCATGAAGAACAGAAGGTAAAACAAGAGGTTTGTACCGATCTGGAATTTTACAAGATGTAGGGGTATGTACAAGAGCTGCAGAATCAGCTTGATTTTCTTGCTCATCACTCTGAAGAAAGTCATCATAATATGTGGGAAAAGTAAGGAGACCAGGATCAAAGGGAAACTCAGCATTTGCACTTTTTGAATGGGTCGAGTGAAGATTTTGATGACCTTTCTCATACAACAAATTTTGAAAAACTTTCAGGATAGCTTCAAGACCAGCAAAGAAGTAATTTACGAGAAAGCAGATTATATCCTGAATACCATTCCACTTTAGATACCTGAACTTTGTGTAAGATCCTTCCATTTTCTTAGAGAAAGAGTCAGTCCTCCAGACTTTGAATTGGAGTCACCAGGTGAATGATTTCAGCCTTCTTATGTCTGATCGTTGTCCACCATCAACCATCAGATCTGAACTTGATACATATACTGGGGCAAGACAATCTACAAGTCGAGTGTCACATTCACAAGCTAGACCAGAGATGGACTGAAGCAGCGTTTATCTACTATGCACTCGCAGAGCAATGTGCAGTTCGAAGGCTACCTGGCGTGACTTCAGACTCCGTCTATAGCTAATGAAACAAATGACATCAACAAGCAAACCAATTCTTCCCCAGTATGGTCGCCACTATGTTAGCGCTCAAATCTACCTCAGGCTGAAATGAGATAAAACTCAAGGCTACATCAAACCACGCTTAGCCTCGTAGCTAGCCCTACGAGGGCAGGAGAGGGCTCTCTCCGTCGATCTCGATAAAATGAGAAATAGGGTGCGAGATGACTTACAATAGGAACTGATTTTAGGCTAGTAAAGAGATAGGTATGTTTGATTTTGATTTTTTGGGTTTTCGCTGGAGAAATGGGAAAACAAATTTTGGGTCCGGGGATAAGGTCAGACCTTTGCAGATTTCGAGTTGGGGTGAGGTAGGTGATTGTCTTGATGCTTTTGATTGGATATACGGACAGATTAGACCGACGAGGAGCTGAAGAGGGCAAAGAAGAACTTGGATCCTCTCCAAACAGTCGAAAACATATAGAACTAAATGAATTCAAAGGCAGAGCACGGTAAACAATGGATTCAACCTCATCTACTCATTCAATTTAGTTTCAGAAGCATATGAAAGGAATGACATACATTAAACATGAAGAACTTATAGTAAACAGAGGGAAAACACCATCAAGAACAAAACACCACAAGGATCCCAACAAGTGCCGCAAAACCTCTGATCTTTCCTTATGCCAAAATATGAAAAATATGTACAATGGTGCCAAAAGTCTCCCAAGAGTCCAACCTGTAGAATGTCTCAGAAATTACAATATATAGATCACTCTAACCCCTTCCCACACCTCTAGGGGTCGAAATCCTCCTTCTAGGAGCAGTTCCAACAAATTCTAATCAAGGAACTAAAATCTAGGCAGCTAACAACTTGCCTCTAAAAGAGTGGAAACTGATTCATTTACATGATTTTCACTTTTTTAAGAGTGAATCTTATAGAATAGGTAAAAATGAACCAAAGTTACATGCAAAACATAAATTTACATCATAATAACTCAAAAATTTCATCCCCAAGCAAAACTGGTCCAAACTGGCCGAAACTCTGAGCTGGAAGTTGAAAATTCAGCCAAAAATTTAAGTGGGTCGCATGCCTTTCAGCCCGATTTTGAAGTACTTCCTGAAATCCAAATTGAGCTCATGATAGCTTTTTGGAAAGCCTTGGATGTTGGCTATCAAACCCAAGTGGAATTTCCCAATTTGGAGCTCATTTGACCCTCCAAAACCTCATTCTCCCAGAAGTACTTCCTGCTGGTGCAAAAGGTGGCAGCAAGGTGGGTTTCATGGTGTTTTTGAGCTTTTTGACCATCCAGAATCAGATGAAATGCTTCGGAAATGCCTGAGGATGCATAACTTATCGTGAAAAATCCAAAAATGAAAATATTTCCTTCAGCAAGTGTCCCAAAAAAAAGTGAGCATATGAGTGCGAGACCCGCTTAACTGAAAAACCTGTTTTTGAGACCAAAAATTTCAAAATGACAAAATTTTCTCCGAATTTGCTCAAATTCGGAGTGAAGACCTTCCATCATGTATCTTGCCCAGCCAACGAAGCCTCGGCCAAAATTCGGAGTGGATCAGGCCTTTTCCGCCGTTTTAGTGCTCTCCTGGTGCATGCAACTCCTGTGGTGAAAACACTGTCTCGGTTGTATGATGTGTTGTTGTCAGTCATGGTGTTGCAATGTGTATGTTCAGCTTGTTGAAAATGAGAAATGGGACCTTGGTGTCTTTGTATCCAATCGCCAAATGCGTGCCAAAGGGGAATGAGGGATTGAGAACCCCTATAAGTGAGATAGGAATGGGATATGGTGATGGGGGGTAGTTTCTAAGGACAGGAGTGAAATGAAATGGTGACATATCAGTGAGTCAAGTGGAATCAAGGACAAAGAAACAACCTTTGAATGTTATGGAGATTAGGCTTGTGTCAATGGAGGAATGTAGTAGTAAGTAATAGGGTTTGGGATTTCACATGGGAACCAAAAGTATAAAGGGATATGAGGATAATGAATATGGGGAAGGGACGACAATATGATCACATGGTAGTGACAACAGTGGTAGAATGAGTGTGAGGGCAGTGAGACCTTGACAATATATGCAGAGGTATATATATCAACCATACAAGGTGGGAAAATCTTCACAAAACCATCAATATGTATTTAAAACCCTAAGGAATAAATCTGCCATGAATATAGGGTTTCACCTCTCCATTCAAATAAATTAATTTCCCCACTTCAAGACACCACAACCATATTTAAAATCTACTGAGCAATGATTTAAAACCTGTTTAGAAGCAGCTGGAGTTGATTCGAATCGAAACTGGGCGCAAAACACAATTTTCTGAGTGCGGTTAGAGGTAGGTCGCAACCACTTCAAGTGGGTCGCAATCCTCAAGTGGTCGCAACCACTCAATTTTACAGCATTTGAAACGGTCAAGTGGAGTGCAACCCTCGAAGTGGGTACGCCATTTCAAGTGGTCACGTACTCTTGCCACATGGTGCATTTTGCGAGGAAGCTTTTGGAGGTTTTCCCGGTGTCCAAATCGGGCGTGTGATAGCTCGTTGGAAAGCTCTTGGGTCTTCATTCCAACTTCAAGTAGAATGCCAATTTGGAGTTCTTTTACTTTATCAAAAATCAAATCTCCCAACACTACTCCCGGTGCATTCAATTCTCCTGAGGCAACGGTATTTTTGACATTTCTTCAAAACCATGATACCTGTGTAAAAATTGAAAGAGGTTTTTCTTCCTTGGAATGTTTTGGACAAAAACCTCTCTCAGTTTCCCAAATTTCATCTTTTATTGCTCTGAAACATCTTTTGAGGGAAACCGATCCCGATGTGTGGAACAAAGGATTTTGTCGAAATGAAGCGAAATGAAGGGGATAGGGGGCTTCTAAATTCTTGGGGAAATTTTTGGAAGTAGGTAGGGATGTTAGGAATTAGGGGAAAGTGGAATCACAGAGATTGAGTGAGGGGAAGGGGTCCAAAAGGGAAAAACACAGGCCTAGCCTAGAAAATTGCCAAGTTGTGGCTAGAAACTAGGGTTTGCGCAAAAATGAGGAGTTTTGGGGATCTCAGTGATGGGAAGTGTTTAATTAGGTGAATTAATGATAGGGGAAGGTGTATGAACATCAGGATACAAGTTTTCCCGATGACTTAAGCCATCAGAGAAATTACCTCCAAAACCCTAGGAGAGGAAATGGACCTTACCTAGGCACAACTGAAGCATGAACAAGGTGTAAAATGACCCTTTGGAACTTGACATGATGATGAAAACCCTCTGAATGATGGTACAATCAGCTGAATGGTGACATGGACCGACATTTGGACAACTCTGGAAGGAGTGAAAGCAAACCCTCAACCTAATACTTAGTGACCAAATTTTGCTTGAAGGCTCACTGAAATGACAAAATTTGACCTTGACACCTTAAAATCACTTTGTAAGAGCATGCTTGACCACTGGAGGAAGGCCTTGAGCTGAATCTAAAACTCTCCAACGCGCGATATTCTTTAGTAGTCCGTGAACGGATGCCCCAACACCAAAACAGGCTACAACCACCCTAGCACCACCTACCTGCCCTGAAAGAATAAAAGAATAATGAACTCCGAAGTATAAAGGAAAATGGTCACTTTGTTGATATAGAATGAACTAGAAGAAGAAGACACTGCTAAGAGAACCCTTTATTGACACAGCTACCCTGATGATCCTGAACCTCCCAATGCTTCCTCTTAAAATCTTGGCAAATATACAACATGCAATTTTTACAATGACTCAGGTAAAATATGATACCTTTACACGAAAATCACTTTGTATGTAGTGTTTCCCTCATGAAGGCTTCATGTGGTGAACTTCTTGTTGTTTCTGCACCTGAGTTGCTGTCTTGTCATGCTGCCACAGATATTTTCCTAATAATTCTTTAATGTTCAACTCCAATTGAAAATAAGTACAACTTCCTAGAATCTAGCATTAGGGGAATTTTGAGGGTCTAGTGGGCCTCCTAAGTAAATGATAAAATTATAGTGGAAATAATAAAATAATATTAGGATTACATGTAAAATTTTAAGGGAAAAAGAAAAACTACTACTTTTTCAACTCATATTTTCAACTTATCTCCTTCATGGGTTTACTCAGGTGCAAACAGGGCCACTCATTGGATATGAAGTACAAGTTCATCATCAAAGGATTACTTATGTTGCATGCTTTAAAGGACCTGTACATAGAAAACACTTGAATTTGCAGTCATTTTTTTGTATTTCTCTTGCCATTAATAGTGTCCATAAAGTATGTAGCATGGGTGCCTTTCTTTTGGATGAGGAATTAAATTGCATCTTAACAGAGGCCTGCTCACTCTAAGTTTGAGTAAAACATTGGGAGATAAGTTGAAGCCTGAGTTGAAAAAAATGATTTTATTGTTATTATTTTTTAATCTTTTCTTTGTACTCCAAAAATGGTAAATCATCCCCCATGTTTGACATCATCAACCGAATCCTATTGGTTCTTATAAATTTTATTTTTGGTTGTACATTTTTTCTAGGAGGCCATTTTAGACCTCAAAATTTCTCTAATGAAAAACATTTTTTTTTGACTCCCATGGATGGGCATCCAACGCAGAGATTCTTCGATGATCAGGCGGGGGAACGGATGCCCAAACACCTAATAGGCTAAAAATCACCTTGGCACCCTTACCACCTAAATTTTTCACGGGCTTGGACATTGGTGACATGCTAGCCTAGCACCACTCTACCACCCTATGAAATAATAAAATAATGGACTCCTGCGTGCAGGGTAAAATGGTCACTGATGATTAGATGATGTGAAGAAGAAGGGCACTGAACCATAACCCCAACTATGAAAAAACCACCTAGCAGAAGCCAATCCTGGACCTCCCAATGCTTCCTCTTCAACTTTCTTGGAAAATAGACACTGTACAATGTTTACAATGATGGCACCGATGACTCAATACTGATGATACCCTTTACAATGGTATTGTGCGGTGTTGCCCTAAAGTGAAGACATCATGTGGTGGTTACATTGTTTTGTTACTGCACCTGAATTTAACGCTCTTGTCATGATGCCCTTTCTCACTCTTGAACATTTATGTATCATTAATTGGTTCTTATGTATGAATATATAATACTTGAAAAAAATTCTTGAAAATGCCCATGACATGATAATATCAAAACTTGTCATCTTGTAAAGCATGTGTCAATGCTAAACAAAAAAAGGAAATTAGAATGTAAAGAACCTAAAGCAATTAAGATATAGACATGCATATCTGAAAATATGTATAGATCTTACCTCTACTTTGTACCTTGCTTTCTTTTAGCCCTGAAAATTCTAGTCACTTTGTTATGACAACAGGCAGTCTGGTGTTTTCTTGCCTTCCTGAGTCTCGATGTTAGATACGATGTATGTCTATGTTATTTCCAAATCACAATATGTGAATTTGGGTCTGTAGTATTCCTTTGAGTCTTCTTCCCAATTCCATGGGTTTGACCAATTTGGATTCTTGAGAAGATTATGCCCAATCTCCCAATGACCTAATTATGGATTGGTTTGTGGTGCTGTCTGCATACCACATATCATGTTTCTTCATTCAACTTTCAGGGTGATAGAAAACCAAGTCATACCCTCCAACACTTTTAAATAATTCCAATTTGATACCGAAGGTTATGATGATTTTCCAAGGTCACCTCTTTTGAATGAAGTTGAGAGCTTTAGCTCTTTGACTTCTGATCATATCTCCAAAAATATTGTGCACCTTGATCTAGAATTTTTGAAAGCTTTATAAAGTTTGACTTCACCTCATAAAAAATATAAACTATAAACATACGGTGTAAAAAAATTTATAAGCGAAAATACCCACGGTATTTTGTTCAAATGACAAAAATCCCCTACACCAGGAGGATATAGAGATCCTGGTCCTTATAAATGCTTGGGTTGAAAGGTCTTCAACGATGAATATGGGAGGATTTGAGGAGCTTAAAAATTATTAATTGTTGAACATAGAAAATTACCATCTGCCACAACCCATGGGGTTTGACCTGTGGGGTTACAAACTTTGGTATGAATATCACTCAATGGCGAAGAATTACGCGGTGTGCCATATATCAATGGAAAAATGTCGGCAAAGAAGAAATATAAAAAATATTCTTAACCATAATATAGTAGTTGGTAGGTCAAAATTCCCGTGAATCGCAGGTAGCCCACTAAATCTTTGCTTGGTTGACATCAATAATGGCGGTCAATAACATATCTCACACAACTACATCGGTGAATTCTGAGGAAAGTTTTGCTCATGAGTTTATCCAGAACATTTCTCCTCATATCTTCTTGTACCCACTAGTCATCCAACACCTTGACACCAACACCTTGGCACTCATGCCTCCTCAATAACACCACACAACATTACATCATCTGAGTGTAGTAATACCCTAATCTCGAAAGAATAATAATAGGAAAGATAGCAGGAGCAAAAATCCCAGTATTAAGGGGTGGCAGGTCATAAACCTAACAAACCTAGAAATCAACTTTGATCATAGCAACTTCAACAACAAAAAATAGTGAAATGGTTAAGGCCCTTCATACGAATAAGCATTGTGCATGTTACGGTGTGTCCCCAACCATTTTATACTTGTTTTACGGAAATCAAACCTTTAGATAATATGATTTTACTAAGTGTGATAGTGCCTTATAATAACAAAAAAAGAAATATATATTACCTTTTTCCTTCAAATGAATAGATAAAAGGAAGAAAACCTGCACCCTTAATATGTTCACTTTACTCACCTCCCTTCATCGCTCTTGTCTCTCTCCCAATCTATTAACTGTTGATTGATACCTTCAGTAATAATAAATAAATAAAGTAACATAAAGCGATATGATCTATTCAAGTTAAACAAATTGAATCAACTAAATTTGTAAATACACATGTAACATCATTGACACGGCCGTTAGGGAAAGGAACAATTTCTTTATTGTGAATTAGAAGGAAAAAGTACATGGAGTTGATAGGTTCATTGTCACTCCCAAGTTTAGTCCCCATCCTCCTTAAACTTTGAAGCATCATCATTCACGGCAACATAACATTACATGCATAATACCTCCAAGGTGTGATCTCACCAGCATAACTCTACTTAACACAAATTCTTGTCACCCCTTCTTTTCATGATCAATGCTCTATTTATAAGTAGATGAAGGTAGTTTTGACATAAATGAATACGATGAATGGATTTTTAAAAATGGTGAAAGAGGTTTCCTTGTTCATGAAAATAGGAGGATAAAGAGGGTTTAATTGCTTAAGTTTCATGTTGACCTATATCGAGATGAGGTGGCTTCAGAACAAATTCTAGAAGCCACTAGAGGTTTTAGAATATTCCCGAGAATCTAATAGAAAAAGTGCTCCCTGATAAAATTAACACTCTAAAGTGAGCTAGATCCCCTGCGCATAGCCTTCGGATAGGGTATGTTCCATGCAAAATTAGTTACTGCAATCTAAGGGTGTGTTGATGGCTCAATGAGAACGCTAGTACAGAATCTCGTGATGAAACTTTCATGGAAAGAAAAAACATCGTGGAATGACATTTGGGTCATGTGGCAAATAATTTGAAACAGTAGACCCTAATGGATATTGATGTTGTGTTTTGAGATGATGCCCAAATTCGACTTTGTGTCATTACCCCCCTAAGTATGAAGTCAAAATTGATAACTTTGATTTTTTTACGATGGTAGCGAGATCGAAAGCGGAAGAGTGACCTCCATTGTATTGTCCCAAAATAGAATTGTACGACAGAAAACATGGTACAGAAAATACATTCCGAAATGGTTATTCTGATTGAAACCATCAACGGGTCCGCATGAATGAGTATCTAAGTCCTAAATCCAAATATATAAAAAAAAATCCTTCTAGGTGGAGCAGGCCTCCCACAAAATATGGTTTGATAAATACTTATTAAGGGAATTTCTTGATGTGTATAAATACATTAATGGATATGTAGCATTAAATAAGATCATAGGATGTGTTAAAAATCACATATCCATCAATCCAATCTACAACTTATTTGTACTTCATTTTTATGACCAAAAAGTTAGAAAATCAACGATTTGTACCCTAGAAAAGGTAAATTTCAGGGGTATTGTAAAAAATAAGGAAATTGATGGTAGGTCTCGTAACTTAGGTCATGTGCGACTCATACCAAATTTTGAAAAAAAATTACTCTAGCTATGTTAAACAGGTCTCACTAAAATGTAGCTTAAAAAAATACGATCCCCAGCAACGATTACTAGAAATTTTCACGAGCTTGTAAATAATCGTAATTTTACGAAGGTGTTGGATAGAAATAGGGTATGGAAATCAGGGAAATTAGTTTCTAAATTATGACCCTTTGTAAAATGAATAACGAACTATTTATGATCCTAAGATTGGTCTTGTAACATCAAAATGGTGCCAAAGCTGAAAGTGTTGTTGTTGATGCTACAACTTCAATATAGATTACACTTGTCCAGGAGCAGATATGTACACAAAAATATAGATCCAATCAGGATCATGCTAGATGGGCTCATATGCAACACATGGGAATCTGAGAAAATCATGAACAACGGTGACAGATCTAAAGTAAGTTGCGGTCATATAGTAATATTCGGGGAATTTATGGTAAATGAAACCAGGATGAAAATCAGATCTGGAAATGAACATGGACTTGATATTGATCATGAGTCCTTACGATGTGAGAGGCCCCTTAACACAGGTCACTCCTCCAAAAAGCGTTGCTCAACCTACAACTTCTCTTGCAGGATAACGATTGTGTGGGAAAGTTGCCTTTTAAGTAACCAGGTGGTAGGTGGCTTTGATGGCTAGATCTAGGTGCTCTATTGATCCATCCACTCTCCGGGGAGGTTAAAGAACACACTCGAGAAGAAGGCACTAGATATGTCTGGATCTAAATAGATCCTTCTGTTGCTACGACTTCTGAAAAAAATCAAACCTATTTGGATCCTGGATGCAGCAGTTTGAAGGTGAATCTTGACAAATACTGATAATGGGGAGAAAAATGAAACAAGTCTCCTCCAAGAGGCACACTTTCGAGAGGAGGTGGGATTCACGACGAGAACACCTTCAAGTGCTAAAAAATAATGTTCTCGGCTAAATAACCAAAATGTTGATTATACAAAAACGAATGCTTTTATACAGAAATATCAGGCAATCAGCCCCTTTCTTGGTGTCCTCCTACCTTTTGTCATGTGGAAATCTTGTCAAACCTAAACCATCTTCGGTGGTTGGCTTCATTCACATGAGTGGCCTCCAACATAGTACGTTGTGCCTTTAGAGATACGATGCATATGAAAACGCTGTGGATTTGGTCCTATTGACTAATCCAATTGATCCAACCTCCTTCATAGGTGTGTTTATGAAGATAGCTCGATTTAGCTTGTTTCCACATTGAGCATTGATTTATTTTTGTTGTTTGAGAGTTATATTGATCCTCCTTTATAATTGTATTCATGAGGCAAGAAAAAGTAAAATGAGGTGAATATTCCTGTTGGCTTGGGCTAATTAGAATATTACAATCCTCCCCCTTCAAAATTTGCTTGTCCTCGGCTTCATGTTAGAGCAAAATTTCTCCTTTCCCTTCTTGTGGCCTCATCGATAGATCTCGCAGCTGTAAAATGATAGGCAAGGCGATCTGACCATCGTGATTCCTCAAGTGTAATATAACAGTGTACATCATGAAAATGGAAAATACGGTGGTGATCTCCTTGTTGCTCAGCCTCCCTCAACGTAAGATGAGTAAGCATGGGGTACATTCCCAATGATGCAGCTCCTACTTCGCCTTAATCATCCAAATGAAATGAGCTTCGTATGGGTAGATCATCAAAACTTCTTCAGCCCCAGGACCTATGTCAATGACGGGGCTGAGAAGTTATACCATTCAGGTGTTTCTCTCCATTTATGATAAGTATGGGGTTTTTTATGCCCTTGGGCATGGCAGGCCAGTGGCCTCCAAAAATGGCTGACTACCCCCATCAAACAATTCCAATATGAAGTGCACTCACTCAGCTTGCTCCAAGTTCTTCAAATATGGCTTTCACCCATGTGAAGAAGAAAAGAGATGTGATGTGGAAATCATGGTTTTCCCATTGCTCTCTTGTGACGCACAACATGAATAGTAAGGAGAATCACTTCTCCCAGTGGGCATCTCCATCTCATGTCCACTCTCAAACAGCTTCCCATGAACATAGAAACATCGATGATATATGGAAGCAAAAACAATTGAAAACAGGCTGTCACATGACAACCGAAGAAAGTGGATCATATGGTTACTCGTACGAAAGTACTTGTTCATCAACACCTACATCTAAGCAGTAACTGTAAGTACTTTTCGATATGTTGCGCCGCATCATGAAAATGCAACGTGGTGTCAATAGTGCTAAAAAATCATATGGCTTTACAAACCACCAACAAGGTTGCAAAAATAAATGCTGCAAGTAACTACAAGTCATCATAATACCACGTGAAGGAACAACTCTTCTTGTTGTCATCTTATCAAACAAGAAGAAATACAAAATGTTGAGTACCTCCTCCATCATACATGAGATCTTGGTGACAGCTCTGACGGAATTTCTCCTCACCTCGATAGTGAAAATGGTCATGACCTCTTTTTTTATTACCATCCAGAGCTATGTATCTCTCCCATGTGATGAAAATATCATCGCGGATGCCCTCTGATGAGAACTCCTCCATCAACTAAATAACCGTAAGTGCATGAAAGTCCTCGTGTCTTTGCGTATAGCGACTTCTCCTTGAGACTGAAAGATCTAGTCAAAAATATCTTGCCGCAAAGATAGATAACCATCATCCGCTGTGTCTATCGTCTCGTAAGGTCATCGATAATCATGCATGTAGATCATGGAATGCTCTACACAAAGTTGAGACCTCCTAATAAAGATCAATTCTCCTAAGAAAACGTGCTTAGGTGATCCCAACATATGAGCTGCCTCATGCGATGCCGCTGCTGACATCCCTCATGCAAGTTCATCCTCCAGACTCCTCACCCCACAGAATCCAAGAATGGTGAGCCAGAGGCCATCATCTCTCACCAATTCTAGATACGGCGCCTCCCAGATAGAAGATATTTCATGTGGTGAGACATCAAAATGCTGAAGTGAACTGTTAGCAGCAGGTGGACTGATTTGTCCTCTTCTTTGCACAATGCAATCTCAGCCTACAGCACAATAATGAAGATTCTTAAGAAATATATAAGGGTAGATATAGGCATCCCTTGATCTTGGTCATATGCTACTCTCCTTCATCTCAAAATCACCAATGTCTGTGTTGCTCTTGGAATTGTGTTTTGGTTCCCATGTTTAGATCATTTGGAACTCATACTTAAGAATACAAAACTCCTTTAATGAAGAAATGGCTCCCGGTCACACCTCTACGTAGCAGTGTTTTGAATATTCTTCCTCCATCCTCCTTGCGTTAGTATGAGCAATAGTTGCGTTGTGAGATGCGCATGTGTGGTTGAATGCTCACACCCATCATGAGAATAGTTGGGAGAAGGCTTGTTTCAAACACTACTTTGAAAATATTCTATCCTCCCCTTTGTCTCCTTGAAGATCTTCTTTAATACCTTCCAAGGTTTGAAAAAGCCGGAATATCTACTCTTAAATCCATTCCTCCTTCTCCTCTTTCTCAGCGAAAATGGGCATGTCTGGTATGAATCGAGATTGTTGACGGTTGAATGTCACACGACATAAAAATGTTTAGGGCTTTCTTCGTGAGAAGAACTCATGAAGGGAAGTTTCTGTCTTCCCCTTCTCATTCACTAATTTCTTCTTCAATTCATGCATGGCTTGAAGATAATGTTAGAAAAACTCTTCTCTTTGTCCTACGCAATATCCCAAAATGGGAGCATACATTGACATGATTGAAATTTTTCCGGAATGGCACACACGAAGTTTAAACCAGCATGGATCCTTAGACACAGTATCTAAGTCCTAAATCAAAGGAGATATAAAAAACAAATCCTTCTAGGTAGAGCGGACATATGCTCTTACCTAGTATGGCTTGATAAATATGACCAAAATACGCAACAATGTATAAACAAAAATGATGAAATGAAAAAAATTTAATCTCATAGGATGTTTAAAAAACATATCCATCAATCAAAAACTACAACAATAAACTTTTACTTCATTTGTAGCCAAAAGTTGAGGAAGAAAAAACAACAATTTATGCCCTAAAAGGTCAATTTAGAATGCATAACAATAAGGGCAAGTGATGGGTCCTAGCCAAGCTTAGGCCATGTGTGGGACTCACATGCAAATTTAGCAAACAATGACTCTATTTCTGTTAAGCAAGGTCTCCCACTCTAAAATAGCTTAAAGAACTGATCATAACCGAATGAAAATTTCAAACACGGACGATTTTCGAGTTTTGAATGCAATATAGTATGTTAAATACGGGGAATACGATTCTGTTATGGCCATACAACAGCACAATAGATAAACATAAGATTTCATGAAAAGTCACTACGAAGATTGAGGAATTGCTACAACAACAAAATAGGCTATGACTAACAACATTATTTTAATGATGCTATAGCTAAATATATTGTAGATCTGATGAATACGCCTTTTAAAAAATATAGATCCAATATAGATCTGTCTGGGTAGGATCCTTAATACACTCCTTGAGTAAATGATCATGAACAATAGTGAGTATATCTAGATCTAAATTTACGATCTCTGATATGTTTAGAATTACAAGTGGCTGAAGACTTAAAATTACAAATTGAATCTGGTCTAACATGGATTGGATAGCCAATCCATGGATCCTATGATCTGAGGAAAACCCTTCTTTGATCCATATCCTCTAAAAACGTTTCTCAAGCACTATTGCCAACTTCCTCTTGTAAAATAACATAGTTTGTTATGTGTTGACTCCAAAAATAGAAGAAAAGTGATATCAATGCCTTAGAAATAAGCCACTTCGAGGGGGAAACCTCCAATACATTACATGAATAAAAAATTCTTGGATGATACAAATTATAAAACCTCCTTTCTATATATAAGAGTCCATGGGGCCATAATTTAATCCTAGTGGGGCCACAATCTAATCCTAGCCGACCTAACAATAATAATTTAAGGGCACAATAATAACAATATGGGGGTTACAGGGGTACAATAATAACAATAAGGGGGTTACACTAACGACAATAAGGGACCATAATAGTAATATAGGGACCTAACATGCCCCTCTCCTTCAAAAAAGTGTTGTCCTCAACGCTGAGTAGCTGGATGTTTCCGTATAAAAATTCTCATCCTCCCATGTAGAATCTTCAATGGGTAAGTTCTTCCACTTGATGAGATACTTACTGAAATTGATCGATTGCGTAGTTGTCAGTTCTTGTTTCAGTGACGCGCGGAGTTCCAATATGATTTTTCCTTCCTCATCAAGTTCACGCAATATTGTTTGAAGCTGGAAGATTTTCACCTATAACCTTCTTTAAGCATACGAAACATGGAAAAGGCTCGGATGCACTCGTGAAGAAGCGAGGAAGCTCCAATTTGTATGCCATAGTACCAATCTTTTGTAACACCTTTGATAAGGACCATAGTACTTTGGCGATAATTTATTATCCTTATTAGCTTTCTGAGGGACATTTGTTTGTCAGGGTGGTTGTAGCGCGAAAAATACCTAGTCTCCTACATCAAAAATTTTCTCGTTGCGATGTTGATCTTCTGTTGTTTCATTCGATTTGTGCCAAATTGCATTTATCCTTCAAGGGTTGGAGAACTTCTTGTTGATGCTCGATGTGATCTTCCACTTCTTGAACCTTCAAATTTTTTCTTAAAGATGATGTGATGGATGGTGGATGATATCCATAAAGTGCCATAGATGGGGTCATTTTTGTTGCAATATGGAAGGAAGTGCTATACCACCATTCAGCAAGAGGTAACCACTTGACCCATTGTGTTTGTTTATTAGATACAAAACAACGAAGATATCCTTCCAAACATTTATTTACTATCTTAGTTTCACCATCAGATTGAGGACGATAAGATGAGCTATAAGCTAATTGAGTACCCCAAACAAGAAAAATAACTTCAGTCCAAAAAATTTTCTAGTAAAAAATGGGATCTCCGTCGCTCACAATAACCTCGGGTTTCCATGTATCTTTTTAATTTGTCCATAAATGTAGTAGCAATTGTACTTGCTAAATCGGATGAGATAATGCACAAAAGTGTGCATACTTGGTCAAAAGTCTATCAACTACCACCATGATGACACTCTTTTTCCTTTGGACTTAGGTAAACTTTGTGATAAAATCCATTGAAATCTCCTCCCAACGTTGACTTGGAATGGATAAAGGTTGTAGAAGTCCCGTCTTAATTGTCTCAACTTTATTATCGCTGGCAAACCAAACATTCCGTCACAAACTTTTCGAATATCGAGATGTAAGGCCATCCCAAAAAATATTATTTCTTCACCACGGTAATCTTTTAAAAATCAGAGTGTCCTCCTAAAGGAGAAGTGTGCAATTCCAAAAGAATCTTTTGTTTTAGTTGGGAATTCTTACAAATATATAAGCGATCTTTATACCATAAGGAATCATTTTTCCAACTAAATGTATCAAATGTACTAGGATATTGCTGCAACTTTTGAATGAGTGTCCATACTTCTTTGTCCTTCTTCCATTCATCTCTTGCTTCATTTATCCAATCTAGTTGGATAATAGAAATGACACAAAGCAATGCCTCCACCTCTTCATTCGTTCTTGAGAGTGCATCTGCAACAACATTAAGCTTCCCTTTTTGTAGATTATTTCAAAGTCATAACCCAACATCTTTGTGACCCATTTTTGCTGCTCTTTCGAAGATAGTCTTTGTTCCAAAAAGTGTTTAAGACTATCATGATCAGTGACCTTGCAAGTGTCTTCCCATTAGGTAAGTTACGCCATTTCTTTAGTGCATGCAATATTGCTAACATTTCCTCTCATAAATAGGTTTTGTAAATACTTTCCTTTGATTGGGACGACTTTCAAAAGAAATGGGTCTTCCTTCTGCATTAAAACGGCACCCGATTCCATTTCTGAGGCATCACATTCTACGACAAAGGTTTTTATGAAGTCGCGTAGCTAGGCTGGTGCTAGGCACATTTCCTCTTTAAGATGTTCAAAGGCCTTGGTTGCTTGGAAAGTCCATGAAAATGCATCTTTCTTCAATAATGTTGTTAAGTCTGCTATTCTCCCATAATTCTTAACAAACTTGAGATAATACTTTATTAACAAGAAATCCTCGCAACTTCTTTATGGTTGTAGGAACTTTCCATTCCTTAATGGCTTTAATTTTGTTAGGGTCACTCTCAACACCCTCGTGAGATACAATATGACCCGGATATTCCCACCTCTTGTACTCAAAGAAACATTTGGACGTTTTTGCATATAATTGTTTTCTCCGCCAATATTTTGAGCACCTGTCAACATGTTCAACATGATCCTTCCAAGACTTGTAGATTAGTATATCATCAAAAAATACTAGCACTAAATTTTTCTAAGGAAGGGTTTCAAAATAAATTCATCAACCCTTGAAATGTAGAAGGTGCATTGGTAAGGCCAAAAACTATGACCAAAAAATTCATAATGACCCTCATGAGTTTGAAATGTTATTTTTGGAATATCTTTCAGTATTCATTCTAATTTGATGATATCCTAAATGAAGATCCAACTTGGTAAAATAAATTGCTCCATGTAATTCATCCAATAATTCATCAATCACATGAATGGGAAATTTATCTTCAATGGTGAGCTTATGAGCTCCCTATAATCTAGACACATGTGCCATGATCCATCCTTCTTGTGTACCAATACTACGGGGAGACGAGAGAAAGAACTTTGTGCTGAGGTTGAATTATACGCGCCTCTAACATTTCGCAATCATACATTCAATTTCACTCTTTTTGGAACATAAGGATATCTATAAGGCCCGATGTTTGGAGGAACACTTCATCGGAATCAAATGAATAGCATGATCATGATCACGAATAGGTGGAGTCCTTTGGGAGTTTCAAACACCCTTGGAATGATTTTCCAAGATTTGTTGGAGATATGCATAAATAGATGATTTTGATGTTGGAACTCTGAGTGAGCATAATTGTGCAGTTACGCCTTGTTGTTCTTTCTTTGAGCTTTTTCATGACATTAGAGCTTATTATCTTTCACAGCTTCCATGATACCTCGTAATTCGACTTCCTTTCGCTATTTCAAGAAAATTAAAAGCTGACTATTCTGACAGATTGTAACCATTGTACTCCTAGTACAACATCAGCACCTCCCATAGGAATAGAAAGAATTGGAATATTCAATACATATTCCCCCATCGTTAGCTTGATATTATGGCATTTTACAAAGCAATTTATAGTTCCTCCATTTTCAACCATCACTTGACATTATGGTGCTAGGTATAGGAAAAAATTCAATTCCTTGGCTACCTTACAATGAATAAAATTATGGGTGCTACCTGAATCAATCAACACTATTACCTTTTTCTTCTTGATATGTCCTTCTAACTTGAGAGTTTGTGGAGTGGTAATTCTGCCAATGCATTACCACGATATGGTGCGATCATTTAACTTCCTCTTTTGATGGTACGGTTCATGGTGTATATCCTCTTCTTGTTCATTTTCTTCTTCTTCTTCTTCACACTCTATGTAAAATAATTTCTTCTTAGCACACTTATGACCTTTAGTGTATTTGATATCACAACTGTAGCAAATCACTTTTGCTCTTTTTTCTTCCAATTTTTGTGGTCTCAACCTTGTAGGTTGTGTAAATCTAAGCATAGCAACACTTCCTTCTTTATAGAAGTGAGTGGTAGGCTTCCTTGTCGCCATAATTTTACATTCAATTTTTCTTGCCTTTGAATGCCTTCTCCAATGAATCGAGAGTTCCAAACAAACGTGAACTTCATGTTGGATGTTATCCTTTATATCTATGAAGAGATCAATCCTGTGTTCCTTTGGAATACCGATTGCCACCTATATTCAATTTTTGGAAGTCCTCAATGTGTGCCCCACTAAACCCTTTTGTTTGAGATTTATCAATTGGGCTAAAGTAAGGTGTTGCTCTTTGTATCCTCATAATGTGCTATCATTTCCTCCCTATGAAAATTTGACTAAGTGACAATTTTTTTACAGAGAAAAACCATCGATACCATACAAATGTATTTTTGTTAAATGTAAAGTTGCAATGCGTACCTTTTGTTGTGTTTCTACACATTATGGAGATCAAATATCTCTCCATATGTAGTATCCATGTTAAGATTCTTTCCATCAAACTTCCTCATATCCATTTTTGTAATATGGTGGTTCTTCCCACCAACATTAGAGTTTATGAAGTCACGATTAACATTTATTTTATTCTCATCATGAGTTTCCTCTACTATCTTTTCACCATTAGGAAAAATTTCTTGTATCAACTTTTTCAAACCTTCCATGTCTGCTTTTAGATCATTCTTCATGTTTTCCATGTTTTCTTTCATTTTTTCTTCCATGTTATCCATATTAGCTTCCATGCCATCCATCTTAGCATCCACGCCTTTCTTCAAACCATCCATCTTCGCTTCCATGCCAACTTCCATGCCATCCATATTAGCTTCCACACCTTTCTTCAAACCATCCATATTCACTTCCACGCCTTTCTTCAAACCATCCATCTTCGCTTCCATGCCTTTCTTCAAAACTTCCATTTCATTTTTTGTTGCTCTTTGCAAGAGCAAAATTTGGTGCATTGCTCTTGTAATTTTGATAGATCATGTTTGCAATTCTTCATCTTCACGAGGTCACCGTGCGTATGCAGCCGAAGGCTTAATGGGTGTTGAATTCTTTTGTGAACCTCGAACCCAATCTTAGTCTGATATTTCCAACATGCCCTTGGAGTCAGTTCAAAGCCGGTTCTTCAAACAAAGACCTATACGGTCGGATTACACACCTTTTTCTTGCTTTTGGGAGACTCGATATTTGAAATTGGATTATGTCTGCAGTGTGACTCTTGCAAATATCCCGAGAATTTCGCACTACGCGGCCCTCTAAAGATCTCGCTGCGTGCCACGAGGTACGACCTGATTTTGGTCTCGTACGAGTGATGTCCAATCGTCCCACGATGAGCTGGTGCTGGTGCATGTTTCGATAGAAGACGAACATTGTACGACTGCATGTCTAAATCGATCTTTGTCACTGTTTCTCTTGAAATTGATAGCGAAAGAAAGCATTCAGTCGCATTGTACTTGTGGGCCACTTTTTATGGCACTCCAATCGAGTCTCGAGAGAGAGTTGTATGAAACTTTTCCCACGATCGCCTCTTTGAGATGAAATTCGAACTTTGAACACAGCTCTATCTTCCATAGATCATGTCTGAAATATTTGACGAGCAAGCTGCTGAAAATTTTGTGACGAGTTTCACATCGGGATTTTCAACTTCGCTCCTGCCAAATTTTCGAGTCTGAACCTTCGTAGAAAAAACAAGTTTATAGCGCAAAAGTCCACGATGAGCCACATTTTAGATTAGATTGAGAACACCATAAAAATACCTAGCTTCCACGAGATCATATCTCAGAAAATTGTGTGAAAAAGGGCACTTACACAAATTTTGCGACAAATGCTCCACGGATGTTCGGCTCTTTGGCACTAAAAATTTTCAGCCTCGAAACTTCGTAGAAAACAAGTTATAGCACGACAATGCGATGACACTATTTTGGAGCAATGAAACCCTAGAATCCAAAGCTACGATACCAAATGTTATGATGCGTGACTCCATAGAAGAAAGAAGATGTCATCTGCACTTATAAACCAAGCCACTTCGAAACCTCCAATACATTACATAGAGATAGGAGACAATTCTTGGATGATACAAAGTTCACAAAACCTCCTTTCTATATATAGGAGTCCATGGGAGCACATGATGCTGTAATCCTAGTGGAGCCCTGATGTAATCCTAGTAAAACCTAACAATAATAATTTAAGGGCACAAATAATAACAAAATAGAAAGTTGGTTTTAATAGCCGTAATAAGTTTACTAACAATAATGAAGGTCTCTGATGATATAGGGACCTAACATAGTTATGGTGAAAAGCATTGTTAACCGATCTTGAGTAGGCACAAAATTTTATCTAAAAATTGGTATCCTAATAATCCAATACACTCTTCGAGGAGGTTAAAAAAGCTTATCGCTGAGAAGAGGCACTAGATAATGTCTGGAATACGAAACGAGATCCTGGCACTTCACTTTAACATGACTTAAAAAAATACAAGAAAACCCACCTCAACAAAATTTGAATTATGGATGGAATATGGCTTGGCCAAATTCACGATGATCGTGGATAAACAAGTCTCCTCCAAGAGCGCTTTCTGGTGAAAGAGTGGGATTCCCAACAAAGACTTCCAAAGTGCTAAACGCTTTTTCTTCTGTTCATGTCAAGAGAATGAAGATTGTCTAAAAAACCTTTATACAAGCTAAATCGTCAACGCTAAGACGCATATTATTCCTTTTGTACCAAATCATCAAACCTAAACCATCTCTTGATGAGATTAACCATTCATGGTGGCCTCCATTGTAGTACCGTTGTTGCTAGGAATCTGATACTGTGGTGAGAGCTATGGTTGGTCCTATTGACCCATTCAGTTGATCCAGCCTCTTTCACTTAAGTGTTTATGAAGAATGTTGAATTTAGCTTGTTTACATTGAGCATTGATTTGTTTTGTTGTTTAGAGTTATATTGATCCTCTTTACAATTTTATTCATAATCTGATGTTGGCAATTAAGTATTCACAACAGGCCTGGTGGAATATACATCCCTGCGCTTCAATACATTACATATGGTATCTTTCATCTTGTGTAATTAGAGAGGAGCGTACCATACTACAGCTTTGTAAATCATCATAAAAAATACGGAAAAGTAAATATAGAGATATCACTCTTACTTGTTGGGATAGCCCTTAAAATGTTAACCATTAAAAAGCAGTTTAAGCTACTACTATAAATACAATAACTTTGGATGGATGAGAAACTGAGTCTAGGGTCTTCTAGCAATTCCTCGTCTCTAATGCAATTATACTGTGAATATAAATGTAAAATCATTGTTGGAAACAACATTTGATTAAACCAATGATGTGAAGTCATTGAAGGATGTGAAGAAACCACCATTGATGATATTGGACCTATAAAATCACTGGGTACATTCTGCATGGTGTGAATGGGTGACTTAGTGTCGAACACTGCAAAAGTAGCCCCTGGAGTCAGCTATGAATGTAAATACCAACCATAGAAGCGAAAACATGTTCACATTGATGTAAAGAAAACTCCCAAGGTACTAAAGAGTTGTTTCTGTGTCAACTTCACAGATGATGAAGAGTGATAGCAATAGAATGACTTCTGTGGAAGAAATTGATACTTCCCATGGTAACCAGAAAGCGAGTAATGATGCAAAGCAAATACCAAATGATGAAGCAATGTCGAGATGGTCATGATGAAGGTTACAGGTATTTGCAAAGGACAAACAATATCTGAGTGACACCCTCTTAACGAACATATCGGTGACCTTTGCTGAATGAAATGGCAACATTTGACCCAAAATCAAATTGATGGAGTATGGTACTGATAGACCATAGGTGTGATCATTGTCGAAAAAATTATTCAACCGTCAAGGATATGAAGTGAATAAAGTATCATATTCAAGCGACTTGCTACCATAAATTGTTTTATCCATTTCCAATTTTCACCATCATTGTTGACCATCACCTCTTTATTTTAAACAGGAGATAACATGTGCTTGTTGTATAATTCCACCTAAAGGTGAATCGCCATGTTGATCTTTAACGAGTCTATCAAGGTGGCTTTCAATCACCTACGCATTAGACAGGTTGTAGCTATTTGATGCTTTAATAGGTCTAGCGACAATAGCTAGGTCCTTTATTATTTAGAAGAAGTAGCGATGAAAAAAATCCTGAAGTTCATTTTCATTATAATAGTCCCCGGATC
Organism: Pinus albicaulis; assembly: GCA_034641835.2. NCBI lineage: Eukaryota > Viridiplantae > Streptophyta > Pinopsida > Pinales > Pinaceae > Pinus > Pinus albicaulis. The sequence goes on from CM076570.1 coordinate 1,392,155,246, forward strand.
TAAAAAATAATAAAATAATGCCTAAAGAAACCTCTATGCATGTTTGACTGATTTTCACTAGCAAGCATAAACTATCTTAGTGGAAAAAGGTTAAACTTTATACGATGAATGTTGTTCAATTCAACACTAAATTTCCCGAAAGGACAATGTGTAATATTTTCATATTTAGGAGTACGAAAAAGAGGCGAGAGGGGGCTCGGGGGGGTTTCCTTTTAAGTAGTTAAAAAATATCCCGAAAAAAAGATAAAATTGTTCTTTTGAGTTCATTTTTCATGTTTTATGAACTTGAAAAAGAGATAAGTATGCTTTAATATGATGAAATTCATTCACGATCATGTGACTAACTCACTATAATCCTTTATCGCTTTTTTACTCAAAGAACCATCAAATGAATTAACAATACATGTTTTAAAAATAATAAAAATAGGTAAAAACCATAGTCGATTTATTAAATATACTTAAGTTAATAAAAAGACTATTAAAAATAATAAATTACTAAAAAATTTACATTTCACATTTACCATTAACATTTAGGTGCTTTCATTTGAGTTTTACCATCAAAATTCAACAAATGATTGCGTGATTCTGTAGACCGTTTTATTGTTATTAATAAGGACAGGTAGAATCTTACCTTCCTCTTTCTGTGGTTTTGTTCTTGTTTAGTTTCATATTTTAAATTTTTTAAGGTTTTGAAACATGGGTAAATAACAATGCCACAAATTCAACGCACCCTTGGATATTAAAAATATGTTAGTGACCGAAGATGAAAGAAAAACCGGGTTCTTCTACAACTTTCTTGTCTTCTACTAGGGAGTACGTTGGGTGCATTTCAAAAACTTGCATCTTGTTTACGAAAATTTTATAGTTTTTATAAATGTGGATACTAACCGCTTTAACGAGTGTAGTTCCGGACTTGATCGGATAAATTTAAATTCCATAGAAAGAAACATGAAAACAGAGATATGGTTGCCCAATTGATCTTGTGCTACGAAACCTGGGGCATTTGGCAGGACTATAAAAATGCTATGTTGTTAGGGATGAGGCAACATGGAACACCTTTATGGTTTCTTGATCGTTCCTTGTCCCGGCCTCTGAGCATTTAGGCCCAGGGACAAAGTGATCCCAGCAATGATTTGATGACATTTAATTTTAATAGGTTTGTGAGACATGGTGCCCCATTACATACAGGCTCGTAGTGGAGGTGAAACAGTCAGAAAGACTACATTCGATAGTTTGTTGACGAGAACTAGCTAGAAAAATATGAAAATATAAGTCTCAAATATGTGCGGCAGTATACCTTTATTGCGACGCTCTCCTTTACTATCACCAAAACTGGTGGCTGATGCTTAAACACTACATGTTGTTGAATAGATCATACATGTAGTATCAACAGCAGAAGTCTTGAAACCATGGATACCTGGTGGAGGTTGAAGCGATGCTCCTTCATATGAAAGAACTCTTAAATAACCAAGGTGAAAAGTGGAAAACCAATTCATCTATGGATCAATCTTGTTCACTTTTGTTTTGAAGCAGAGTTCATTAATCTTTGACACAATATATGACCGTGGGATTATTTGGTCTTAAAAGATCATGAGTACGTTGGTGGGTGAAGATGATGGTAGACATGTTGATGGGTCATACGATATCATTTTCATTGAATTCTTCGATTGGCTGCGAAGACGAATATCTTCACAAAAAACATCCATATGCGAGGATAATTTAGCAAGGATCAGTTTGATTTTACCGATCGGCGCTCAGCCAGGTGCTGCAAGTAGAAATTTGACCATATTTTGTTTTTTGGTTTTTACATATTTTTGTGTTTTTTGACTTTCAGCCTAAACTAAAATTTTTATGTATGCATATGTAGGTACCCGTTAGAAATGATAGTTGGGACAACGGTGAGAACTGGCAAAGAGAATTGTTGAAATGGTCCTTCAAGATTTGGATTTAGCGAGACTATTTGTGAGTTATGCTTAACATGTGGAGGATTAAACTCTTGGGATATAGGATTATGCAGATTCAGAGAGTTGCCTATGGTTTTGACTCCTGCCATTTAGTGTGCCCTGGCATTGGATGAGGCTATCGCATGATAGCAGCAGGTGACCTACTATTACGAAACATCGCTAAGTTTATGAATTATACTATGTCTATATACATTTTGAAGTTCAAATGAAAAACATTGTTAGTTTAATTTTGTAAGAAAGCTTTAAATGTAAATCTATTTTCGGTATTTTCTATGATTATGTGCAATCCTATTCAATTGTGTTATGTGAATTGAAAATCTGTCTTCATATGTTGCAAATGTCTATTTAACACATAATTTTCAAAGAATCAACAAAAGTGTTAATCTATAAATATTTGATTTTGGATGTAATCAAAATGTTCAAAGATAAAACAAAGGACATCAGGTAGATTTTGGTTTCGGATAGAAGTATAAACGCCGATCGCTATGGTAACGACAAGTTGTGGGTCCTTTGATGATGATGCGTTGAATTCCAAGTGAAAATGAATCGGAAAATTTCGATCAGCCCACTATGCTAAGCATGTTGTTGGTCGATCACTTGTCTAAATCCATGGAAACTCACTAACTCATCACTTGAAGCGAGAGATGGCCCATGATACGGAAAGATAAATCTGAGTACTACGACTAACACCAGCACTATCCAACAAATAGTTGAAGATTCTAAAATCTCTGAAAAAATGCAAAGATTACTAATCACATTAAAAACTCTAAAGACACCATTACTACTCACCACCAGTCAAAGCATATAATACCATTTGTCATAAAAATGGGGCATAGTAATATTTTAATATACAACCCATTTCAAGGCTGCGACAATAGAATACCATCACAATCTGCAACATGAGCACCCTTCAACTAGACATGGCAATGTAAGGACATACATATGGTTCAAATTTCTTCTATCTTACCCATTAACAGTCATAAATAAGACTAGGTATCCTTTCGAGAAGAGTACGAGCTTGAAATTGCGGTCATGTTGTACTGTAATTCATCTCTTGTAAACCCGTTTGGCCATTGTGTAGCTTCTCAAAAATTTCATCTAGATAGGGTAGAGATCTAAAAAACGATACCCTCTTCTTGATGTGGAGTGATGAGTCAATCATGAGTTTCAATGATGGTATTTCATTGTGTCAGTGAATATTTCAAACCAAAAACCAATGAAAGGTAAGTCGATTGCATTTCTCACGGTTGATATACACAAAAGCGGAAATTACGAATCAAATACGATTTTCATTTATGAACCCTAATGGTGAATCAGGAAGCTTGAAAACTTTTTGATAGCCTTGTCCATTATCGTAGATAATAAGGGTAGAAGTATCGTATGAAAGTCTATTGGCAATCAACTCATCCATCGTAACGGTACGAAAAAATGTTCATGATACTGTGACAATGGCTTGCGGTACACCGATCAGTATATGCTCGTAGTTAAAAAATAACAATGTAGTTGCTGTCTTGTGTTATTGAATGTAGGCATCACTCGACCCATTTGGTAAAATGATAGATGACGAAGGCAATAATAACATACTTTGTGCAGGCAGGGGTTGCATATCGTAAGTCAATATTCCATTTAAAGCTGGTACAACAATGAGAAAGGATGCTGTTGATGTTAGGCAAGTGGGTTTCTGATCAAATGTCGTAAACATGAAAACTTCTAGCTACGATAATATGATCTGCGAAATATAGTAGGCCAAAAATAACTGGTCGAAGAAATATTAACGATAACATAACGAAATGAGATGCTCACCACATGCCATAAGTAGCAATCATTTTAAAATTTGTTATCACTTATCGTGAAACAACGTAATGTCTCTTTTAGAATTTCAACAATATCTCTAGTGAGGACGTTGTATAAAGTGAACGATTACAAGAATAATATGGTCGATTGGACGCCAGAAATATGTTTTATATGACTTAAATATAAGTTGCATCATAAATACGTAAATCTAGCTATAATGTATCTTAGCTTTCAAGTGTGAAAAAGGAATCATATTTGATACTTGTAAAATAGAAATGTTTGGGAAGCGAGAAACAAAGTTGTTCTTTCATATAAAGTAAAATAATAGATAAAAATTTCATATGTATGGAGCTTTGTTAGTATAAGATCCAATGGAAAATTCAACCTCTTTTACTAAGCACATTAGGACAACCAAGCAAAGAGTTTAAAACAAATAGCCTTTCATGTACATCATGGCAGGGATATGTTGCACCATTCTCTTTTATTAAGAAATATCTGATATGATTCAAATAAGAATACAATACAAAAATAGGCTCAAGACTCTCAATAGAACTCCTTGGTCGTCACTTCCTCTCCTCTGAAATGACTCAAATGAATAGGTCTAACACGACTCTTTGTGAAATAACGCTCATGAGAGCCAGCTACACGGTGTGGGTTAGAGGAAGGATTCCTCAAGATATGGGTGAGAATGGAGCTCGGAACCTCCTCCTTGAATCTCCCAATCACCTCTAACAACAATGGAACTGAAATTATCGCATGAGAACTCTTTACTTGTAAATAGTCTTTGTAACTACGGCTAAATAGTTGAAGAATTGCAATTAGTCATAAGACTAAAACAAGAAGTATGAATTAATGGAAATCACTGCCATTCCTTCCTTTTTATTCCCAAGAGCTTCATCTTGCGTTACACATTGGAGTGGCTTCTTCGGGAAGCTTTCTCCTTCAGCTTCTTGACGCTAGAGCTTTCCTCTGGTTTTATGTATTTGGTTGTTGGTCGCTCCTAGTAGCTCATATTTTTCTCCTCTTCACATTCAAGGGCTTTCACTTTATCCTCACTACCACTCAATCCCTTTTCTGCCAAGATGGAATTTTGTTGTGTCTTTCACTTCTGTTATTTTCCAAAAAATAGAGTAATTTTAATGTTCCAAGTAGCTATGGCTAGTGGGGAACATCACGATCTGCCCCATAAGAATTTGATTGCCTAGCTTAACGATGAAAGGATCTTAGGATCTTCTCCCCTTCCCAAGTGGCATCCTCATCTGGTGGAATTTCTCCGCTTCAGTCATATGTTTCTTTGTTGATATAACTGTGCTTTCTCTCCTTGTGTCCCAAAGTTATGCAATTGCCAGAATAAAGTGTCCTCATCATCAATTGGGGAAAGGTCCAGGGTGCTTCATTCTTCTCTATGGATTTCTTAAGGCAAGATACATAGAATATTGTAGATCTTTCTCCCCTTAAAGGCTCCAACTCTCGCTACCTTCTGTTCATCTTCTCCACCTTATGGAAGCCCATAAAACGTGGTTTGAGCTTTGATGTCCTTCTCCTTGATGTGGATTGTTTGTGGGCTGAAGGCATAGGTAGAAAAAGACCTCAAAACGCTCTCCCCTGTCAAAGCCCATAGTACACCTTCATCTTTTACTGATTGAGCGTTGTGATACTGTCTTTGAGGGCCACAGGTATGTCACAGTTCTCTTGAATCCAATCTCTTACCTTGAAAGACTTTACTTTCCCCAAACATAACATCGAAAAATAGCGATTGCCTCATATCCATACAAGGCTCGAAATGGTATCATGCAATGATGTGGTGACAGGTAAACAATACTCCCCAAGTGGGCCACTTTCATAAACTGCTATGACACATAATTTCTCCATTGTTATAGCCACTTGTTCCACTATCTAGGTTGCCCATTAGTTTGAGGGTGATAAGCACATTGTTGGGGGTCAAATACGGTTCAGTGGTCAGAAAAAGTTCTTAAAAGACACTGTGGCTTCGGTTGCTCCCAATCCTCCTATGGTCCTAGAGACCATAGGTCTAAATACATCTGCGGAAAAGCTTCACTTTGTGAAAACGATTATGTGTGCGAAGATGAAAAAGCAGAATATTTTTGTTACTGTCAACAAAAACATGAAATACAATCCTTACCTATGCCTTAAGTGGCCAATGATGAAAATCATAGAATACTCTCCCACTTCTCACAGAAGAATAAGTGATGGTACCAATAACAGTGGGATGGTATGTCTCACTTGTTTTGTTGTGGTAGTACCCATTCATGACATGTGAACACATACTCTGCAAGACCTTAACGAGAATCTCTCTGATAGATCTATAGGTTTGAAATCTTGGGTAAAAATTGAGGAATCATGTGAAACCATAAAGATCTTCTTCTTCGACTTCAAAATACTTGGCCAAAATGTAGATGAGTCCTTACTTAATAGATAACCTCATTCATCACTTTAAATCTCTAATACGGTACCCATCAAGTATGTCTTGCATGCAATATTGTTTGGAGTACTCAACTAAAGATTTGAGCCTTCAATATCATTACATACCCCTCGTAGACATTGTTGTAGGCATCTTGGAGGGTACGCCCGACTCACCATGTTCTCTTCCCCTTGACATGTTCTATGTCAAAATGTAAACTTGGTCCACACCTCACCATTTACGGTGTCTTTCTGAAAGTTATGTCTGTTCAGCGAAGAAAGAATCTAAAGGGCACTGTGATCGTGTTCACCTTGAACTTATTCCCCATGATATTTCCCGGAATTTGGTAACATAATGCATGTGATAATAACGTTTATTTATCAAAGATAAGTGTAGCTTCTCATCGAGGAAAAGAAAATTCTCTCAAAAGGCTGGGATGCTACTCCTTTGCATCAGCTGGCCCTAATACACCTTCATAAATGCATCATTCTAACACATAAGGTTGAAAAAATTGGAAATGCATTAAAAATAGAACAAATATAATGCCTCTTTGAGCTTATCAAAAGCCTACGTGCTATAGTTAACCATTAGCTTCAACATGTTTGTCAGGGTCTATAAGGGTCTTGCTAGTTGCTGAAAAACCACTACAAACTTTAGGTAATATGCATATGTACGGACACTACGGGTCTGTCATGGTCCTAGGCTAAGCCAATCTTGGATAGCTTGAATCTTGCTCATGTGCCTTATCATCTATCCCTATGATATGCCCCCAAATACAACATCTCTTGTGAGCCAGGTTCCAGTTGGAGAGCTTGGCATAGAATTTTGCTCCTTGAGGACATGTAAGGTTATAAATATACATGAGGTACTCCTCGGTGTGGTTGTAGATGGGAATATCATCAAAAAGACCAATACAAACTTTAACGAATGATCCTGGAAGATATAGTTCATACGAGTTGGAATTTGATGGAGCATTAGTCAAATCAAGGGCATTACCAAAAAACTAAAAATGCCCATAATGACACACAAGAAAGAACGCTTTCTTGGGATATCTTGTCCTCACCTTGATTTGGTGGGACCTCCAAATAAATGTTGGAGAAATATTTGGATCCCCTTAGCTCATCCATGAGTTCATCGATCACGAGTGTAGAATGTGGGTTCTTCAAAAAGTCTTCTTGTTCAGGGCTCTATAATCGATGCACATCCTCAATGTTGTCTTTCTTCTTCTGCAAAACAAAGACGAAAAATTTAGTACTGGGTTGGATGTGCCCCTATGGTGCTGGCAGCTCTTGGATAGCTTTTCAGTCTCATCCCTATGAGCCTTGGGATGTCTGTAAGGGTAGTGATCAACGCACCTTGCTGCTTCAACTCAATGGTGTGTTTTCAAACCCTCGTCGGGGGTCTCCTTGGTGGGTTGTCTCCGTCTGTGAAATCTGGGTCCAAAAGAGATTGGACATACGGGTGCACGGTGTGTCCTTGCTCTTTTCAGTTGTCGGCTCTTTCTTCATATAGTTTCTCTCTGTAGATGTTGTCTCCATCTGTAGTAACAAAACAATCTGAGAGGGATCTGCCTCCTCTTCTCTAGTCATTCCATCTCCAAGTTCTCTCCCGATTCGGTAACTCTCCCAGGGTGATTGTGCTGGACTCCAAATAATTATTGTTTGGAATTTCTAACAGTAGTGCCATCGGTGTAGGTACCCATAGTGATGGTCGTGTTTGGAACATACTTGGCATTGTAGTTATGGCTCCTGGGAGCAAATACGAAAAATCCTCAAGCCCCTCACAGGGAATTCCTCTCTTGTGTACGATTAAGATGTTAATTGGTGGCTACTATCTGTCCAATGGCTCTTTGGTGGTGTCTTACTCTTAGGGTAAGATAGTACAGGGACACCTCTTAATGCTGCAATAGCTCCTCCTCTTGGAAAAAAAAATATTCTATGCGTTGCACGGTATTTTCCTTCTTGGAAGAAGGTCTTAAGTGAGATGTACTCTCATATTTCTCCTGGGAAGCAGTGTATCCTTGACATGAATAGGTCTTTTTTTGTAAAAATGTTCTTTCTGGGCAAAATGTGTTGTGAATCTAGCCTTCTCCATGACTTCAAGAGTGTGGTTGTTTTGTGTTCAGCCTTGTATATTAGTTGGGAGCAACCCATTCAAAAACATACCTTCCTGCTAAGCAACTGAGTTTAAAATAACAACGAAAGGCATGGTATAAGCAACATAGTCTCGAGGTCTCCTCTTACTTGAGTTTAGTTATTTTGGCAAAGTGAGCCTGGGATCCTTGGATCAATGTCTCTACTAGCTTCTGGGTAGTCTGAGTAGGAAGTGATATGATGATTTCCCAAGTGTGGTTGGTCCATGAAACCTGATCTTGAGCTATCATCTGGATACGGTACAACTATGTGATAGCTTCATTTTTAGAGACCTTATGAAGCTAGAAGTGTGTGAAACTTCTCTACCCATGCCTTTGTGGCATGTGATTGTTCAATCAAATGTGGGTGAGAAGAACCTTCCCAAAATACTGTGTTTTAGGGCTGATCTCATCCATTTGCAACTTCTCTACGATGAGAATCATTATCCTTCATCCTTGATCCCGTGACAAGCTGGGATGTGCCAAGCCTTTGTTCAGAATATATTCTTAAAATATTCTCCTGAAGAACCATCATGTCTTCTTCGATTAAAAATGAAGGGTAGAGGTGGGCTTTGTGATGAATTTGAATGGCCATGCGATTTGCGGTCTTTGGTTCTTGCCTTAGGAAAAACCCTGAAGTCTTCTTCTATCATCTCCTTGAGATCCTTGCGATGTTACGTAAGTGCAGTACGATCCTTGAGATGTGTTCGCTACTCCGTACTAAAAATCTCACCTGGGCCCAGGCAAGACGAGCTGCGATACCCTTTGTGTGTCCCTTTTAGGAATTTCATAATGTCTCCTAGTGGGGATGCGTATAAGTGAACCGATGTGAAACTAATGTAGTCCGGGGCTTGATTCCCTCAAAAATATGCTATATATGACTTAAATATAGAATGGAATCGAGAAAATAAATAACTCTGGCCTTCTAATAAACGGATAACAAACTCAGAGTGTGAAAAAAGCATAACTTCGATGCCATAAAATAGAAAATGCCGGAAGTAATGACAAATTTATTCGCCCATATGAAGCTAAAAAATAAAATTTAATTTCATATATACGGAACTTATTCATTGTAAGATCGAAATAGGGTTATTATCTTTAAGCACATTAGGGACCACCCAACAAGAGTTAAAAGCAAAATAATAACACCATATGCTATGGAAAGGATAAAAATGTGACTGCTACGTGATGAAAATATCTATTATGCTTCAAAGAGAATACATAATAAAAATAGTCTAAGACTCTTCAATGAACTTCGGGTAAATCACCCTCTCTTTACACGGAAATAGCTCAAATAGATAGTCTAACCCGGCTACGCAGCACCTACGCAAAATAACGCACTCACTAATGACCAGTTGCGCGATGTGTTGAAGGAAAGGATTAATCAATATGGGTAGAATGAGACTCAGTTCTCCTCCTTGAATCTCCAGGAATCTGTGACAACAATGGAACTAGAATTCCATGACTCTTGCTAAATAGTCTTTAACGACCTAAGATAAATAGTTAAGGTGCAATCAGTCATAAGACTAAAACAAGAGTATGAATTAGCCAGATTACATGCCTACCATTCTGCTTCCTTTTTATTCCAAAGAAGCTTCCCATCCCGGGTCACACATTGAGATGTGGCTTCTTCAAGCTTCCTCCTTCAAAGCTATGGCCCCTTTGTTTCCTCTTTTACGGTATTTGGTTGACTTGGTCAACTCTAGTAGCTCTTGATTTTTCTCCTCTTACATTCAAGGCTTTGTTTATCATCACTACCTCGATCCCTTTTCACGGTGGGATAGATTTTATTGTGTCTTTCAATTCTTATTTAAAAATGGAGTAATTTTAATGTTCCAAGTAGCTGTAGCTAATTGGGAACATCCTGTTTCTCGTAATATCATATAGAAGCACCATGAAGAAAGATAAAGTATGTCATTATTAATGGAGATAATATTTGGTTGGTATAAGACCATTCGTTGTTGTGAGTAAGGGGTATTGAGCGAAAAGTTTGGGTGAAAAGATAGATGAAATCTCCATACCATGGGTGAAGATGACTCAATCAAAAACAAAAACTCATCCAGAATTGATGGATTCACGCAAGCAGAGCTAGGTGCTACTCGAGGAAGATCACGGACAATAAATAACGAAACTTCTTTGACTTGGATTTGATGAATCCAATTAAATTCTACAAAATGATGATCCATTTTGAATATTTTCCCAATTGACGTGACAAAATGTATGTCATATGGTTGCAATCTTAAATGACAATAAGATGTTTTTAGACAAAATATAATGGTGAAATATGTTTGACAGATAATTACCAATGATGTTACTCAACGTGTATGTACTTAAATTTAGTATCATTGGTTAAAACACAAATAATAGATCATGTAGCGCAATCCCATCTTTAACTTCTTGGAATAAAACCATAGCGATGGTTGTATGTCATTCGATGAGATACGAAAATAATCACTACTGATAATTTTGTGAGGATAAATTAATGATCTTGGATGGTATTTTTGAAACACAAATGAAGATTTTATGACCATCATCCCCAGTGGAAGGAATCCCAATTTTTCGAAATCAAGACAAATTCTTATCATTTAAGTTGTGGTGGGAATGAACCTCCTTAGAAATTTACTGGCCTTCCTTAGGTCTGTAGCAATTATGGTAGATTGAAGGAGAAGGCAAATCAAAGATAACTTTCGGACCTTCAATGGATCAGGCCAGATTATTTATTTAAACTTTAACCAAGTGAAAAATAGCCGAACCAACATAAACACACATATTTATATGGATTGAGATATTTTATAGTGATGAAATCGTAAAAATGTTGGTCCCGGATATGGCAATTGATAAACATTTCCTTGAATGTCTTCGGGTAAGTCATCCAGGATGTGGATTTAAACATGCCATTAACATGTCATAAATCATAATTCATTGCCCTTTGGAGATGTTTGCCCCAACGTTCTTTAAACCAAAAGGGCAAGAAATAAGCGAATGTGCCCAGGATAAATAAATTCGGTTTTATATTGGTCTCACAGGCAAATATTGATATAATTGCTGCTTAGAATAATCCATCAAAGAAAAATATTTCATCAGCATTCATGACGTAGTGCGATAAAGGAGTGGGATAGTTCTCTTTCAGGATAAGCATGATTAACATCTAAATGATAAACACACTCTAAATTTTATGTTTCTTCATGATAGGAACAATGTTGGCTTGATGAGTAAGTGGAATAGGGTAAATGAATCCAACATACTGAATTTTTCGGCACCAGTTTAATGAAGCGACTTTATTAGGGTGAAAAAGATGAAAAGACTGTCTGCAAACCGACGTGGATAATTTTAATCTCATGTTCAAAAATCTTTGGGTGATACCTGGCATCTCCTCCCATTTGACAAATGGTATCTAGGAGTTCACCAAAAGGCGCGTTAAGTTTCAAGTTGGGATGGAGAACAAGAGGCACCAAAATGAAGTTTTCTACACCAATACCAAGTAAATTGGTCAAAATGTCGATAGAAATCATTTCTTTTGTTTGATGGGTTTTCTCAATCGTGGTGATGGACAAAATAAATTCATAAGTCACAACTATAGGGTGATGGTTAGATGGATTATATTCAACATGGTTGCAGAAAGATGGGATCGTTGGTATGATACTTCCCATGGTTATTCTTAAAACATCATGGATTTCATAATGTCTCATCAATAAAGAACTACATGCTAAAAGGATACAGAAGAAAGTACTACGGAAATCGAAATTATGTTAAATGATGGAAACAAAAAAGGATATGGATTAATACGCATGAACAAGAAAAATTGATTGTATGCTAACTCAATTGGACTTAAACATAAATGTGCTTAACATATCTATAAAATTATTAGAATATTCGTAAGTGGGATAGATGAAAGATATCATATTGCAATTGTCTATATTTGTGGTTTCGCGTAATGTTGCACGGTACCAATGGCGAAAAATTGCCCAATGAAGGTGTCCTTAAAGTCATACAATATTCTAAAGAAGGTGGGGTTTGGCGAACAAACAGATATTCAGGTTTCTAAAGAACGGTGAAGAAGAGTTAATCAATGGTTGTGATACTTCATTTGGTAGGGATTATGATCATACAAAAAATGGTATATACTATCGCGGCCATGGTGTGAGCCACGGCATCTTGGTAATATGTTATGATCAAGGGTTCTGTCACATCTGATACTCATCACATGTGCAGAATCTTGGTGACAACATGTTTTGGTCTGACAAATCTTTCTTATTGCATCCTCCATAGATATCATCGGCTATGAATATCATTTAAATTAATGTTGACTATATCATATCAATTTCAATACCACCGGTCTGTATTAGTCATTATACGTATAGCATAAACGTATACCTTTAAACTGCTATGGAACATAACTTGTCTAATAATATCATATGAACCTCTTTAGACTTAAAAAACATAAAAATTGTCATATCTTGTTGTATATCAATTGTTTCATCATACTAGATACACTGTCCACCTAGTCACCAATTGTTACGACAATTTATCAAATAATATGTTGCTCAATTGTGGTCATTACTTTGCAGTTTTCTACTTGGAAATATGCCGCTCACGACCTTATCTTGATACTTGCAGTATATGGACCTAAAAATGGTGTTTCACCACATGATATGTGTTTGTCACGACAAACGTTGTTCATTTGTTGTGTTCGCTTACCTAGCTAATGATAGTTGTCACATTGTGATTGTATATTGTGTCAGGATCTTTGTACTATGTATGCTTCATCGTCAACTATTTTTCCACCACGAGTTTGTTAAAACATCACCATAAATGTAACCAAACATGGGCATTTCGCTAAAGCTAAAAACATATGAATAGATCTTTCATAATTTGTATATGAAGAATTTAACAAGTAGCCCATTTTCTGACGGTCCATTTGTAGTATCTATCAATTTAGCTTCATTTCTCCCAATTCATCACTTGAGTAGCCATGGTATTTTATAGTATTTGATTATTTGTGTACTTCATTTTGATATGACTGTCGATTTCTGTTTAATGTGAATGTCATCTCTCTCATAAGACTGGCTATGACTTATCGCTTGTTCTTTTGTTGTTTTACAATAAATCACTTTGTCTGAATATGACTTTGATGGTCCACTCAAAAATTATCTCATTTTTAATATACTTTTATTCTTCCATTCATCCTTTAAGAGATTACCATATATCTAGTTCTTGAACGTATATGATACTTCATTCTCACCTTGTTGCAAAACATTGTTCAATAATGAACACTCCATGTGTATCTCTTAACGATTATATGGTCCTTAGAATATATCTTCCAGTGGTTCGCTATGCAAAACGCATATGAAATGCCAATTTATGAAATTATGATTATGTTGAAGGCGACTGTATAAAGAAAAATGTTAAAAATATTGTTAATATAAAAATAAATTTCAAACCATTCAAAACATCAATAATATAGGAAAACACATAAAGCACGGATGTATGTAGAAACGTAAATAGAGATAAATAGACAAATTATGTTTGAATGTTTTGTAGCGTAGCTCTTGCATTCAACATAGCATCAACCGGAAGACACACACATCCAAAAATAGTTTATGGCTTTTATTTCAAGGATACATTGATCCCACGATATTTATGGGATAAAACTTCAAGAGACTACGGTCACAATTTAACACCAACCTAAGATACTGATCATGATATTTCTGACTCAACATGAAGACTTTGATCCTCTAATCTGTAAAAACCAACTTGATTTTCATATCCTTTTGTCTGCTTGTTCCCAAGCTCATATCTGTAGAATCACGCATGGCCTTCTTGCTGGTATATATATATTATATATCTTATATTATTTCCTTTACATTATAAATTATTAATCGAGTCTTTCTTGCTGCATGTTGAGCCACCTGGGTGACTGCATTTCATTGTATGCTCTGCCTGGTTAAAATATCTTAGTGCACATATCATGTAGCTCACTGTCTCTTCCTTTACACTCAACTTCAAATTAAAAAAAAACTCATATTTACATTTATATATATTTTTGGTCTTTGTTTTACTGCATATGCTACGCACATATTCTCCTTCATTCCTTTCTTCAATTGTCTTTGTCTTTACCTAGTTTTCTATAATTTTATTTTGTCTTTTAATATATCCAGGTTATTTTCTTACTACAACATTTAACCAGTATTTATAGCTTATTATCTCTATCTGTAGGCATCAATCCATGGTTTGACCCATGTTATCATGGATCCTTGACAATTTAAACAAGTCACATTTTGTTCTGGTATTCTCTCACAATGCTCTCATGTTCTTAGATGCTTCTCTCCCATTTATGTTGATTGTACATGTTAGATTAAACAATGCATCTTTCCTTACACATTTGATCTTATGATACATGTTCATCCTGTGGTGCTTTTAGGTTGAGGTGCGTACGTAGGTTACTTTCTAATTCCTCATTTTACTCTTATTGTTCATTTACATTTATACTTAACGTGAGCCTTTAATTCTTTGCACCTAGATACCTCTTAGAACCTTTTTCTGTTTAAGCACTGTCTAGTTTTAACTCTCTTCATTCACCACTACATTGTGTTTATTTTCACTTTAACATTGCAACATTCAATAGGGTTAATTTATTATCAAAACCTAGGCTTGATTAGATAAGCTGACCTTGGACTGTCTTAGTACCAACACACTAGTTAGCGGATGGTATCTTCATCATCCATTAAAATTTCTACCTAATAACGACAAAATCATGAGATTACTCACATTGGACAACTCATATTGTGTCTATTTCAACATCTAAGTACTACGATAGCGGTAAAGGTTGTTGGATGGTCCTGTAGCTATTTTTAACATAATCCTTGTTCTGTGATTATTTGCAAGCAAAATACACTAAAAATGTTACTAAAAACATTAACCTAATGTAAACAGCAAACTCGAATATTTCCATGTCAATATACCATGAACCAACTAAGGAACTACTACATGGTCCTACTGGTGATATCTTTACCTCTATCCTGTAAAGCACATCACTGAATACCAACCTTGCTATGCCACAAATTAGACTCTAGTTCTGATGAAGAAATTAACTAAAGGTGATTTTTGAAGATAAGGCGGCGGTTTAATTCGTTACTTGAATATTATTCATATCTATCTGTTATCCTTCACTTAAACATTAGGTATACGATAGCCCATGTGCAATATGGTGCCACTAATTTCCATAATATTTCATTTCAGTTGTAAAATCATACCTTTGTGTCTGATCTGCTGCACGTGTCCAAGGTGTTGAATTGTACCTACCACACATGTAACTTATTAATCATCTAGTTGGTTGGTCAAAAATATGTCATTTCTTTGAGCATGTCCTTGTTAATCATCTAGTTGTTGTTGGTAAAAAATGTCATTCTTAAGACGCCTTGATTTATTGCCCTACCACACTTGATGAATTCTCTTACCTTGTTGTACTCTGTCATCATTGCTAAACCTATGTCACCGAGATATCAAAATTGTCATAATTTGTTGTGCCTTTGAACAAGTTATGTCTAAAATTAGATGTGTTCTTAGCCCTTGAGTTCTATCTGTTAGCCCTTTATGACCAGAAAATGGATGAGGTTTAACCATATGATGTTATTTTCCTTGTTGCGTCTTCTGTTATTTTAGTATAATTGTCCTCCTAAGCTTTCTTGCTTGATCTCCAGTTCTAATATTGACATGAATTTCTTCACAGGCTTAAGTAGCATAAATGACATGACACACCCTCAACATTCTTAGTTTATATAGGAAAAAGGGTAAATTTATAATAATGGTATACATGAAAACACTAACATAACAATATAAATGTAATAAACCAATATCTAATTATTTTCTAGGGTTAATAACTGAAGTTTCTGAATACCTGCTTTCAAATTAATATGGTTATGCCTAATTATGATGAAATGTGATCGAATTATTGAGGTTTAATATGTATACTATACTGAATGTATTTGTTAGAGAAATATGTAACTACGGTGGTGTTATTTAAGCACACTCTTTGGTTTAGTTATGATGATGAAAATTCATTATTGTCATCATTACGGAAAGTTACCTCTATATAAAGCAATCCAGGATGTGTTTAAACCCTTCTAATTAATGATCATTTTCTTATATTTATGTTGTAAGTCTCTTTGAAACCTATGTGAAAATTGAAGTGTCATATGTTCGCCTTTGACAAATTAAAGTTAACTTTTAAGTTACTTGAAAATGAATTCATGGTCAATGTTGAGATTAAATAACAATCGTCATGACTTGAAGTGGCTTTAATTTGCAATGATACATATTGCTTATTTGTAGGAAGATTTGAATGTTTCATTAGTTTTACTAGGGTTTGTTCTAGAAAATCAAGGGCTCTCTTGTATTCAAGTAGGTCATAGTAGCTCAAATAGGTTATATAGTTTTTCATTAAATTTGATGTTAAGCCATAAGCTGTGACTTTGTATTTAATTCAATAATAGCATAATTTCCTATTAGAACATATATAAGTTAGGATTTAATATAAGTTCATTGATCATCTAAATTAATGCCTTTAAAAAGGCGTTAAGTTAATGATTAAATATGTTGATTGTTTGATGTTTATTGCAATATTGATTATATTCTATCATTTTAGTTTTATTTCATATTTTCCCTTTAAATATTTTTTATGTTAGTTATTTATTTTATTTTATAATTGTTGAATAATTGTTCAATTTCTTCAGATATTGAATGAATAGATAATGACGCTTATTTAAGAAAAATAGTATGCTTTTTTGAATAATAGTGGAACGATACCAATGGATGCTCATGTTTGTTCTTTAAATACATAAGCATTTATGTTATTCTTGTTAACTTTATAATAATTGTCCAGAAAAAACAGTGCTAAATTTTCGTAAACCTTCAAGTAGATTCATAAAGTATGTCATTCTTGAAGCCTTCATGTCTTCTATCGATGAAAATCTTCTATTGTTTCCATTAATGAACCTTGTTGTTTATCAAAGAAAAACTATTTATGAGAACACATTCCACCATCTGCTTCTCTTTTTCACTCACAAAATTCCACTTTTCACTGTATTCCCTTCACAAAATTCGCTTCTAAATAACAATTTTAACCTTTAAATCCCTTTTAAACCTTGTGTCCCTTTATTTGGTTTAAAAATCCCTTTTATGTTCACAAAACCTTCATTTTTACCTTAAAATACCTATTTTCAACCTTAAAAAAATCCCTATTTGCTATAATGACATTAAGCCAGGGTGCTTGTATTCTTCAGCCCTTCTCCTCATATGTCCTTGGCCCTGATCGAGCACTAAAAAGTAGCATAAACCTTTGTGCCAGAAATTCCTTTGCCCTTCTGATGCTAGCCGTCCCTGGTGAAAGCGGTCCTCGATGAGATCGGGACCATTGATCTGTGGGGTCAATGGCCATCGGGCCTCCCTTCACTCTACCTTTCGAGCCTACTGTCCCATTCCTCCTTTAAAATTCTCTACCTCATCTTTCGGAGTCTCAACGACGAATTCGTTCATGCAGATCCAGTGGATCTCGCTTTTCTCGACAACGCAGATGTTCGACTCCACGACAAATAAGAACATGTGATTGCCGAGGCCCACGGTTCTTACGCACGCACCATTTCCACGCTATCTCATGCCAACACACCCCGATCCTATCATACCTTGCACGATCGAGCGGTTGGAGCTCCATTTCGCAAAATTTTTCGCGACGTGATTAACGCTCCAAAAATTTTGCGAAAATGCGACGATATTGGGGAGAGGGACATACGTCAAATGTTGTATGGAATCCCACATTCCCTGCACGCAAAAGCAGCCTCTCATTTCCTTTTTACGAAAAACCATCCCGATTTTCCGCCTTACCGGCTAGCTCTCTGCAACGATACCTTCGCTTTAATCCGGCTGTCAATCTCTAATATTGAACTGGCGCGTGCCATATATACGCAACATTCATTTTCCGTTCATCTGTTCTCCCAAATGCTCCATCGAGAGATCCACCATAGATCGTCTGATCTAACGGTCACACGATCCTCTATCGCACTCCGACCCCCACCAGAGACTTGGTTAAGCACTCTACCGTTTTCCTCGTTCGTCCATCGCATCCACATTGTCCTCCTTTGCTCCTCCACCCTCACGAGCCTACGGTTGACATAGTCGCCTGCCGCGTCGTGACATTTCTTAACGAGTTTGTCATGTTTTTAGGTTTTATGGTGTGTTGTCGAGATAGTTGTTCCTACGATCCACCGGTGATCGGGTGACCAGTGCGGGTGAGCGATCACGCCAAAGCAAAGATTGCGAGATCGAGGAAACATTGAAAGGGTTTAATCTCATGTCTATTCGGTGGATCACGATCTCGATCCTTGGCAAAGCCCATCTAGCTCGATGTAAAACACCGTACGCCCATACGAAAGGGAAGAAACGAGAAAAGAGTATCGGTTTAAAAAATTTCAGCGAGTAGATCAGAAAGCATAAACCCACAAGATCAAACAAATTAAGCCATGGCTTCGTCAAAAGGACCAAAGTTCGAAAATCATAAAAATGACCAAATGAATGGCTGAAGAAAGCCTAAGACACATCGAGGCATATCGGTAATTTTAAAATATCGGGCGGAAGTTGAGATCAACATAATGTTCTTTTTATAAATGAAAGGACCAGATTCCCACCACCATCTTTCATCCTCCATCAAAAGCTCTTAGAGTGGTTACTATTAGCAGCAAAAAGTCTAAAGAAATTGTGTCGGTACATTAGTTACAAAGCATGGAAGACATGAAAGACAAAGTCGTCACTGTCCTTGTCGTAAGTATAAACAAGACATCCTCGGCCGAAAGAGTACTTCAGAAGCACACCCTAGAAGTTGTTGTCCCAGCAGAAAAAATGTATGATTCATCCTAAGAGTACACACGGTTAATGTCAAACCATTAAGTAGAGTGGGCATTCGAGATAATTTTCTCCCTCTACTTTAATGAGATCATTTAAGCCCTATCCCACCACTACTATCCACTCATTCCCCCATATAACATAGAAAAATACATTGAAAATGTTGGTTGGTTGGGATTACTGTTGACTGTTTGGTATTATTGAAGGGAATTAGTTGAGTAGTTTGTAATATAGTAGGCTGAGAAGAGAAAGTTTGGACTGTAAAAGCATGGAAATTAAAGTATACTTAGTGGCGGTTTTGCACATCAGGTGAACAAGAAGATTCACGGGATCACTGGACTATGTGTGTGGTGATGTTTTCACTTGCCTTAATTGTCTCATTTCACGTTTTCACTCTTTGTCCATTGTTCTCTAATAAAGAATTGCGAGTGTAGATTAGGACATACTTGTTAGAAAGTACCTGTAAAGTCTCATGATAATCTTTATCTTTGTGTTTTCCTGCTGATTGTGTATTTTAAGGATAATTCTATGAGAGTATATCAGGTCCAATAATATATGTTGGTGAGCCCATGTCTTGCATGAGTACAACTTGAAACATTGTTCTTGAAATATGTCATTGCATGCTAAGTAAAGATTGAACTAGGAAAGTCTATGAGTTTAACTTCTGTCCTCTATTTTTCTCCAACGAGTTTGCCTTGAGCAAAGTTTCCCTAGGAGTTGGTGTCAAAAAACGAGAGAAGGTTAAATTCTTTCTGCGATGTGAGGCCTTGCCTACGTGTCAATCTTACGTCTTTTCTCGTAGTCTGAGCTTCGATTGCAGGGACTGCTAGATTGTTTCCCATGAGAGTATGCTTGCAGCGGAGGTTAGGTTAAAAGTCCTTACCACGAGTCTTAAGCTGCCTTTGTTTCTTCATTGAGATTTTCCTTTGAAAGTATGTCAAAAAGTAGGATAGGTTAAAATTCCCTTTTCTGATCTTGGAGATTGTGCTTTGGTTTCTTTCTTTCACCTCACTTCTTAATGGTCCCATCTCACCATCTATCTAAAGAAATCCTTTGGTATGAGATGACTTGCCCTATGGAAACCCTTGGACAATTGTTGTGCAGAAGTAAACCCTTTGTGACTCCATAGCCCGATGGATTGGCACTTCTATTGACCTATCTTCCCATGCTAAAAACATCACGATACTTTTTTCCTTGATCGCTCCACACTAACTTTCTCGATTTAATGATCTCCAGCAAATAAACAAAAAAAACCTTGTGCTTCGTTACCCTAGCCTAATACCTCAACGTGGCCCAGACTTAAAGAAATGTATATCATTCTTTGCATTTATAGAGAGAATCCCCTCTGGATCGAGATGCGAGCTAGATCCTAGGATCCCAAAGTGGTTTGATGTTGTCTTGTCTTTTGGTTTCTGCCAATACGGCCAAAACAGAGGAACCCAAAGCATAATGGTGACACCACTAGGGAATTTTGAGTGGTTATACTTGCAGTACACTCTTGGGACCTCGGAAAATCCATCGATTTCGAGAATATTTGGTGTTGCTATCCGGTCGAGGTCACCAACATAATGGCGAATCCACTAGGGAAGGCTTTCTGGAAGTAAACTTCCATCTTAGACATCCTCCAGAGACCTCAAAAAGACTCCATAATCTCCTTGGAATTGGTATTTAATTTATGACGGTGGAGCGACAACTCTGCTTCGAAAAACATTCAGAAATTCATCCACACCAGTGACTCCCCACTCCGCAACTCCCAAAATACGAAAGTGAGCTCCTTTGGTGAGGACTCTAAAGCTAGTTGACAAAGATTCGATGACCTCTTTTACGAGTTTACCAACATGGATTCGGATGCGATGAACCTCCGACAAAACTATTGACCAAGATGGAAAGAATGTTGTACGCAGTTTGAAAAAATAATGGAGAGGTACGAGAGCTAATTTAAATATTAATGATCTAAACAGCCCATGATTTTTCCAGGATCAAGAAAAAAATCAACCTCTATAAGACCTGTACTGATGAGCAAGACATGTGTGATGATCAAGACTTTATACAGAAGATGATGAGGAATCCAAGAAATTCATGATTTCCCTACCTATGTATTGTGCTATGCTAATGAGAACTTCATGACCAAATTGCAAATACTTATAGTGAGCTTGATTAGCTTTGACGAAACAAGTAGCCACTTAGAAAATGCGAGAATCGATGTGGAAGGAGGAGCACTGGCTACATATAAAGGAACTCCCTCTGGGTTGTAACTCATTTCAAATGCACTGAGAAGAGTGGCATCTTGATAATGTAGAAAAAACAACTCATGAGCCTTGTGCCAAACTAAGTGTCATAGTAATCATGAGGAATTGTTTGAGAGGCAGAAAGAAGATCATGGAAACATTGAGAAAATCCTCAAGAGTATCCCTACAAGCACAAATGAAGATCCATTGAGAAGAGGCTCAGGAAGCTATCCGGCCATCAAATTCGGTCTTTCACGA
Source organism: Pinus albicaulis (assembly GCA_034641835.2). Lineage (NCBI taxonomy): Eukaryota > Viridiplantae > Streptophyta > Pinopsida > Pinales > Pinaceae > Pinus > Pinus albicaulis. The sequence continues at coordinate 1,392,176,936 of CM076570.1, forward strand.
GAGCTAAAGTGTCTGCACTTTTTGCTCAAAGAAACACAAGAACATCTTCACAGGAGAAGAAGAAATAGATCAGGATCATCAATGGGCAACCAACCGCAGAAATTTTTTGCAAAGAAGCAAACACTCTTTTCTTTCCATTCATCTGAGGCTTGTTGTACTTTAATTTACAGAAAAGCTTCCCTTTAAATCAAAAGTGAACAGGCAGATCTTGCTAATGATCGAGTTATGTTTGATTGGTAGCATTAACAGTGATTTAATGATTTTCCTAACTTTGATCCATCCGGTGATGTCCTCCAAACGAGAGTTGATCTTGACGCCATCATTAAGTATATTTATGGGATGAAGATCGGTTCCATCAAATTCAAGAAAGTAATGAGCTACGGGCTGTTGTAATGCTGATGAGGAAAGTTATGAGAGTCTATTGACGGATGAAGATTCATTGAATCTTCACTTTCTCTTATCTCGAGATCATGATGTCATGGTCTCCATGCATTTGGAAATCAGCAACCTTTCATCTCAAGGGTGAAAGAGGAAAACAATGAAGAATTTTTTTGAGCGATTGAAACAAGGAGCCTTCTCTTGAAAAAGGAGAAGCAATCGAGCGGACTGCTCAAGAATACATGTGGATATTTCGAAAGCTACGGCCCACCAAATCGGAGAATATCTCGAGCTACAAGAGGGGACTGCATCGTGAGTATATGATGAGTCCTCCAATCTAGAAAGTGATGAAGATGAGCAAGGGTTTCTTTCTCAAAAGAATGTGCTTTCCTTGATCCGAGTGGAAGGAAAGCGATCCTGGTTTCAAAGCCTACTTCGTCAAATACTCACAACTAGGTGTTATTTCAAAGATCCTTATGCTCATTTCCTACAGAAATTTAGAGAAGGATCAAAAGACCATCGAGATAGACATTGTTCAGGACAACAAGAAACATTTTAGAAAATTTGTTGTTAAAAAACAAAAGAGAAAGGGAGTGGCCACCTTTCGTCGACATGCTCAAAGAGATTGAGCGAGGAAACCGATGATGGGATCATACGATTGTTGGATGTGTGTGCAAAGAAAGATTTTGTTTAGCTAGACATGTAAATATCTCCAAGTTAGACTAGGGTAGGTAGGAATCTCAATAAAAGCTCATCACAGTGAGCATTGGTTAGTTGTCAAATTAACTTGGAAAGAGAAAAAGTCATACAAAATTAGAAAGAGCGGTTCTAATATGCTTAAAACTTGAACAATGCAAAGAAGAAAAAGGATGGCTCTAGCAAGACCAAAGAGCGGAGAGATGGAAAGAAAGAAGAGAGAAATGACTCTAAAAATCTCAAAATACGAGTCACAAGAAGAGAAGGAAGGATGCTCTTAATTTTCGGAAAATTTCAAGCCTTCACAATTTTTGTGTCAATTTTTCTGCGAGGTTTTAGGTCATGTGCAACATATCTTTGCGCCATGGACCCACGACAAATCAAACCAGGTCTAATCCTGGTTTGGTTGTGTTTTCATTTTCTATTTTAGAATATAGAGAAATGAAAATACGCATGCAATTTAATCCTGGCGAGATATTAGTTTAGTCGTAGAGAGTCCAGCTATAGGTCATGCGATGGTCTCATGGTCTCGCGAATAAAGGTTAGAAATTAGATTAGTCTTTGCTCTCTCAATAAAAAATGATGATGTGAGAGTGCGCAGTCTAAAGTGCACCATGGAAAAGAAAAAATGTTAGGACGAGTAGGATGGGTAGGTAGTTGTTTGGGAAAAATGTTTTCTACTAATATAATGTCCATCATGTTTATGTAGGATTGATCAAAGAAAGAAAAAGTATGGTCAAGTGCAGGGCCTCACGGCCTACGCAAAGGTGTATATCGAGATTCTTGACACCTCCAAAGGAGTCGCCATCCCCATGTGGAGCCACTATTAGCCACCTGTAATAATTTTTCTCAAAAAGCAAGCAGGTGGCTAAATGCGATCATCAAGCCTTCAAGCTGATAGATTCCCTTGAAAAATATGTCATTCTTGAAGCCTTCATCGTATTCTGTCCTTTATAGAATCTTCCTTCAGTGTCCATTATTGAACCCTACTGTTTATCGAGGAAAATTGTTTATGAGGCCCCATTTTCCTACCATCTCACTTCTCTTTTTCACTCACAAAGAAAATTCCACTTTTCACCCTTATTCCCTTCACTAGAAATTCCTCTATGACGTTCATTTTAACCTCTAAATCCCTTTTCCAGAAGCCTCATATATGTCCTTTATTTGGTTTAAAAATCCCTTTCAACGGCTCTTAAAACCTTCATTTTGGCCTTAAAAGTCCTATTTTGCACTATAAAGACATTAAGCCCCCGAGAGCTTATATTCTTGACCCTCCTCCTCATGTGTCCTTGGCCCCACATTCGGGCGCTAAAAAATACATAAACTCAGTGCCGAAAAAGATTCCTTTTGCCCCTTCTATTCTTCCATCCCTGGCGGACTTGAGTCCTCAAATGAACATGGACCATTGATCTGTGAGAGATTAATGGCGTCGGGCCTTCCTGCTGTCTTTCGCCTCCTGTCCCTTTCATCCTTTCAAATTCTACGCCTCATCTTTAGATCTCGGTGTCACCATTCATGCAAATCCAATGGCTCTTGCATAGCTACTAAAGCCGCCACACACGTCGCTAAGCTACAGAAAGAGACTTACATCATGCGTCGGGCCCACCAATTCTTCCACCTTTGCACACATTGCAGCTATCACGTGCAACTTTGCGTCGATCGATCCAACGATTTGCACAATCCGTGGTTTGAAGCTCCATTTCGCAACTGTGCCCAAGAGTTAATGGTCCAAAAAATTTTCGCGAAATACGAGCGTGTGGGAGGGAAATGCATTAGATATTGTGTAGAATACGTATTCCATGTCTACAAAGCTCCTCCCCTCATTTTCATTTGCAGAAACCATCCTTTGTTTTCATGCCTTATGTTGCTCTCCACAATGATGCCTTCGCTTCTAATCGGCCGACCGATCTCGCGAGATCGAGCGAGCTGTATCATGTCGCAACGCCTGTTCATTTTCCATTCATCTATTCTCCCAAACGCTCGCCAAGAGGAATCATCGTAGATGGTCCCGGATCTAACGGTCCCACGTCCCTCATCCACACTCAAACCCCCACCGGACTTGGTTAGTCTGCTTTCTGCACGAGGGTTTTCCTCCCATTTTTCCGTCATCACATTCTTCCTCTTGCTCCTCCACCTGGCTTTGTGTTGTGGTGATACCCGCACGCGCAGTTTCTTAACGAGTTTTCATGTCTTTGTGAGTTTGATGGTGTGCTATCGCATAGCTTTCTCCTCGAGTACATTCGGTGACAAAGGTTGCGGGGTGATGATCTGTAAACAAGATTTCGAGATAAAGGAAACATTGAAGGGTTTAATCTCATGTCTATTCGAGCGGATCACGATCTGCAATCCTCGACAAACCCATCTAGCTCGGTAAAACACCATACGCTCATACAAAGGAAGAAGAAGAAAAGAGTATCAGTCAAAGGTTAATGATAAGGGATCAAAGCATAAACCCACAATATTAAACAAATTAACCCACCACTAAATTCAAGGACACGAGTTCGAAAATCATAAAAATGACCAAAGAATGGCTTGAGAAGCCTAAGGGACACATCAGAGCCATATTAGTAATTTAAATATCAAAGTCATTCAAATCAACGAAAGAATGTTTTTTTAGAAAGGACCAATTCCCACTACCATATTTCATCCTCCATCAAGCTCTAGAGGAGTTACTATTCAAACAAAAAGTCTAAAAAGTCGTCGTTGCATTAGTTACAAAGCATGGAAGACCTAAAAGACAAATCTTCACCCTTCCTTGTCGTAGAGTATAAACAAGACATCTCGGCCAGAAAGAGTACTTCAAGAGCACACCCTGAGAGTTATTGTCAAGCCGACAAAAAACTCCTAGTTCATCTGAAGTACGCATAGTTAATGTAAACCATTAAGTAGAGTGGGAATTCGAATACTTTTTCTCCCTCTGTTTTAATGAATCATTTTCAAGCCCTATCTACCACTACTATCACTCATTCCTATAAGAACCCATGAAAAATACATTGAAAATGTTGGTTGGTTGGGATTTTATTTGACTTGTTTGATCGTTATTGAGGGGAAGTAGGGCGAGTAGTTTGTAATATAGTAGGATGGGAAGAGAAGTTTGGACTATAAAAAACCACTTTGGACTCAAAGTATATGGCTGGTTTTGCACATCAATTGAACAAGCAACGATTCACGGGATCCTGGTCTATATTATTGGTGATGTTTTCACTTCTCTGTAATTGTCTCCTTTCACGTTTTTCATATCGTCCATTATTCTACTGATAAATAACAAAAAGTATAGATTAGGACCTATTGTTGGAAGTACCCCTAAATCTCATTGATAGGCTTTATCTTTTTGTTTTCCTACGATTGTGTATTTTAAGGATAATTCTATAGAGTATAACTAGTTAAGAAATGTTTGTGATCCCATGTCTTGTGAGTACAACTTGAAACATTGTTCTTGAAAGATATTTTCATTGCATGCTAAGAAAATATTGAACTAGGGAAGTTTATGTTTAGCCACTGTCCTCTAGTTTTTCTCCAACGAGTTTGTCTTGAAAGTTTCCACTGGGAGTTGGTGTCAAAAAGAAGAGAAGGTTAAAATTCTTTCTCTAATCTTAGGCCTTTCTACGTGTTTAATCTTAAATGTTTTCTACTTGTCTAAAAGCGGTTATGAGGATTGTTGGATTTTTTCTCTTGAGAGTATGCTGAAAATCGAGGTTAGAGTTAAAATTCCTTACTTGATCTTAAGCTACCCTTTGTGTCTTCATTCGAGTTTCCTTTGAAAGTATGTCAAAAACGAGGATAGGTTAAAAGTCCTTACCTAATCTTAGATCGCACTTTGGTTTCTTTCTTTCACCTCACTTCTTAATGTTCCATCTCACCATCTATCATAAAGAAATCCTTTGGTATAGATGACTTGCCCCATGGAAACCCTTGCACGGTTTTTATGCAATTAAACCCTTTTATGACTCCATAGCCCAATGTATTGGCACTTCTCTTGACCTATCTTCCCATGCTTTGAAACATCATGCTACTTTGTTCCTTCTTGCTTCAGCATAACCTTCTTAGTTAATGATCTTTCGACCAAAAAAACAAAACAAACCTTGTGCTTCATACCTAGCCTAATACCTTAAACCGACCTTAAAGATATATCATTCTTTGCATTTATAGAGAGATCCTCTACCGGATCCGAGCTAGATCCTAGGATCCAAAAGTGGTTTGATGTTGTCTTGTCTTTTGGTTTTGCCAATATGGCCAAACACAGGAACACCAACATGTTCAATCATTAAATTATATGTTACATAGCATTTAACACACTTTGAGTCAAAGCTTCTCAATTGTAAATCTTGTGGTGCATATATAGTGTATAGCCTCTCTAACTTTTATGCATCTAGATTGATGAATAAAGTGTTCTTATGGGACTTAGAAATTTTATTATCATGATTCTTAACTCGCAATATTAATGGCCAATGTAATGAAAATAAACATAGTGATGATAATAATAAATGAGACAAGTGCTAATAATAGGGTTTAAGAAAGCATGGAATAAATATCAAAACAAAGTCAATACATAGGAAATTTTCAACAAATAAAATCTTATTCAAACTAAAAAAAATCACATATCCTTCTCAAATGGGAGGTTTCATATCTCACTTGATTCTTACTCAAATACTCTTCTCATATATCCCACATTTGATGAGAGAATAGGTTAATAGTTACATATATTCCCCATTAAATTATTTATATTTTTATCCATTTAGAATCCTCTTTCTCAAAACACTAGCCATAATTATCTCTTGTAATAAAATCACCATGTCTTAACATTCCCATAAATAATTTATTCATGATTATCATTTTATAAATTAGGTTGTATATTTGCAACGACTAATGAATTTTTCATCAAATCACAAGACACAAATCTACAACACTTCTACTGTAGACATTATTTTACAATTTACAACAAAAAACTCGGACATGCGAGAAGAAATCACACACATGCAATAATTATTTTTATCTAAGGAAAGAAATATGTTTAAAAACCCGAATGCCTCTTTGCATTAATAAAATGAAATAGAGATGTATTACAATTTATTTTCTCAACTAAGCTCACCACCAAGTGCACAACCTATCTCTCTACTCACTGAAGGCCTCTAATCCATACTTATTCAATTTTTTTCCTCGACTTGAGCTCCTATTTCCTTGAATTTTTCCTTGAGGAATTAGCCCACATTATTTGGAAACTCCCTCAATTGAATTACGCAATTTCCTTAGGTTGATCATACGATTACATGCAACACATCTACCATGCAAGACTAGTCTACAACTAATGTTATACTACCTTGGAATCTCCACCTCAATTGGGTAACTTGAATTATCTTCTTGCACTATATATTTTGTGTTTATTGATCAGTTAACTAGATGATCAGTTTGAGTTTTAATGAATTCCCACAGCTTAGTGACCTTCCACTAGTTCCTCCAAAAGTTGGAACTAGTTTGACTAAAAACAACTTGAGATAACTAGCCTCAATTGCTACAAATTAACAATCGCACATGCATATTCGACTATAACTCCTCCAACTTGAATTCTTGAGTAAAATTGGTGACACAAAGCCATGTCACACAAGTTAACATCATCCAAGTTTACTCGTTGATGTGGAAATTCGAATTTTCTCGATTTAATCAAGGAAAAAATCGGATTGAGAGTTTCTTGCTACATTTTTCAAACACTTCATCTTAGCAAGAAATGGATTATCAACCACCTCTATCCTACACTTGTGGAAAATCGAACTTACCTCTTGACAAGGAATTTTTTCAAAATGTCGACATCTTGCTACTCCTATCAAAATGTACTCCAACAACATTATTTTCCTCTCTGCAGTCCCATAAATGGTTATACATGATATCTATGCTTAGATCCATCATTAAAAATAGGATTTTCAAATATATTGATGAAACTCGTATTATAAAAAGTAGATCACGATTGGATCCATCATATGACCAAACAATCCAACAAGTATCTTTCTCATCGAGATCGCCTCACATGTTGCTTGATTGGCGACCATGTATCCTTCTTCCCGTAGAGTCGAGTGCCACATAAAAGATGCTTCCTTATGTACCAAGAAACATTTATATACCCAACACTAACCACGATGTACTCATTCGTTCGATGGAATCCCTTCCCAATGTACATACAGCGAAGCCACATAGCTTCACTCCCTCTATCTGTTGTACCATAGTCTAAACTAGGATGTGTTGAAATATGTAACTAGGTTTAGTCTTCATAATGACATGTAGTAATCATGATTTTATGTATTTAACGAAAGAGAGAAAAAAAATCATTATCGTAAGTATTAAGGCATGGGTTTCATGTTCAAGAAAAATTATTTTATAGTTCAAGCACCCATTGAGTGCTTCTAAGGTTGTTATAAAGTCATTGAGTCATTGTCATGTATGAATGACCCATTTGGGCATGTTACATATTGTAAGAAATATTATTTTAGTCAAATTAGAGTCAAAAGACCCCCCAAGACCATATCAAGCATGCAAGCATCAAGTCGGCCTAAGGAGACTTCAAGTTGGCCTAAAAGGAGGAATTTGATCCTATGTGAAGCCCTGTATAAAGAAGACCTCGACCTCATTTGAAGACACTTCACTCTCACACACAAGTTCAATGATACGATGATAAGGACAAGAATAAGTGTGAAGAAGAGGAAGACAAAGGAAGAGAGAAAAAAGTCGAGCTATTTTGGATTTTTTTTATGGGCTACTTATCTCCACACATACGAAAGAAATTAGGGCACATATTGTTGTGAGTGAATTTGAGTTGTAGAAGTGAAGTTAGGTCACCAAGAAGAGTTTTTACAGAGTCGAATTGTCTGGGAGAGAGAATCTACCCAAGCAAAGAAGACAAGTTGTAGTTTATGAGCAAGTCGAAGTTGCGGTTTCGGTTGTAGTTTACACGGACAGTTGAAGCTTTGCGAGTTTATGGTTGTATTTTTTCTAGGCAAGTCGAAGTTAGGTTTCAAAGGCAAGTCAAAGTTGCAATATCTAAAGTTGTGGTTCCGCAGTAGGTCGAGTCGTTAGAAGGAGAATCTATTCAAAGAAGAAGCATTGATTTAGCTCTTGGATGGTTTCTTGGTCAAAGGTCTAGGTCTTGGAATTCGTCAATTGAAGATTCTATAAGAAGAAGAATTATAGTGGGGTTTCCTCTCAAATTGAGAGGTTTTGGCCCTAGTTTATCACCTACTAGAACAAACAAGTGTTTGGACGAGAATTACAACTTGGATGGGATTTGTGTGATAATGGTATGATGTAAAAATAAGTGAAGGAGGTCAAGAGATTGAAGTTCTTTCCAATCAAGGAAGTTTTTGAAGAGAATTTTAGATAACTAAAAAGAAATTGATGAGGTATGTATGCTTATACTCGATAAAATGAGATTCATTTCATATGGTTGCAGATATCATGAATAGTGTTATACTTGAAGACATGATCAAAAGAAGTATCTACTCCTATGAAAGGATGCATGAAAGCATGGTTCACACATTGACTAGATGAAATCAACATAACATCACTAGTACATAAGGTCAATTTTCTAACACTTTAGTTCAGAAACATTTTTATGTACTTAGGAAATTTCCCCAGTTTTTTCTCAGTTTTTTAATCCCACCACATAGTGTCACTCTTGTGATGTTGATTGTGACGTTTTAGCTCTTGCGACACTACAAAAAGCGTCTCTGTGTGTGACACACCTAAAGTAGGGTGTCGCAATAGTGACTGATAATAGAAGAAAATGCCGCTATAGCGATGTCCATTTTATGTATGTCGGTATACGTAACGGATATGAAAATACTATTGTGGAACTATCACTTTCCCTTTGACAAAGTCAAAATTGACTTGCTCAACTAGCGTCATGATATTGATGGCTTATACTAAATATATAGGGCGCATTGTAAAGATGTTTTCCAACAATCCTATGGTCCTTAATCCCATAATTCCCAACCCCTAACCCATTTTACCCCTTATACCCCTAAATCCATAACCCATTTAACCTCCTAAACCCTACAAATCTAAACCCTTAACCCCTAACCCCTGTAAACACTAATTCCCAACCTCTAACTCATTTAACCCACTAAAACTCTAAACCCCTAACCCATTTAACCCTAAACCCTAAACCTCTAAACCCTTAACCCATAACCCCTAAATCCTTAATCCTTAACCCATTTAACCCCTACACCTTTAAACAATTTAACCCCTAAACCCTAAACCTATAAACCCTTAAACCCTAACCCACTTAAACTTGAATTCCACGACCCACTAACCCATTTAACCCCTAAACCTTAACTCCATTAGCACTAAAATCCTTATCTTGCTAAATCCCCTAACCCCTAAACCTCTAAACCCCTAACCCATTTAACCCCCTACACCTAAGCCTCTAACCTCTAACCCCTTAAAACCCTAACTCCAAACTCGTAACCCATTTAACCCCCTAAACCCTAAACCTATAAACCCTTAACTCCTAACCCCTTAAACTCTAATTCCCAACACATAACCCATTTAACCCATTCCAAATGAGAGTAGGTCTAGTTGGGACCTACGATCGGATTAATTCCCCCTTGTTGGCAAGGAGGAATTTTTTCCCTATCAACAACCATATAGTCCTTAATCTCTCTAACATATACTTAAATGATATATTTTTTTAAATGTGACCCTTTAATATGTCGTAGAAAACCCTCCAAAAAATTCTTAAATGATGTGAATTCATATTCATGCATGAAGCTAGTGGAATGTGACAAGTCATCCAAGATATGTCAAATATTTTATTTGTGCCTTGGGTAATGTGAAAGAACAGGTCAAGGGGGCACAACGGTAGCATGGATGGGTATAAGTTAGAGGGTGCAACCATGGTTTACTACAATCTATAATCCGCATTAGAGAATGAGAAGGGGCTTAGGACCTAATTTCATAGTGGGCTAGGGGACCTAGGGGGAAAGGTAGTGAGAGAAATTGATAGGGGAACCCCAATAGTGGTGATAATGGGATTAGGGTCCAATTATCACAAACCATAAGACCTTAACCCATAATCATTGAATTCCATATCCCCTTAAGCGCGTCAATAATCCCATAACCCCTACACTCAAAACTCATAACCCATAAACCCCCTTGACTCATTAAATTTTAAGCAAATAACCCCTAACCTATAATCCATGAACCTCGTAAGCCATACATCCTTATCCCCTTAACATGGGACCCTTAACCCACTAAACCTTCACCCTTAAACACCTTTGAAATTCTAACCCTTTAAACACCTAAATCCCCTAAACCTTAAGTCCTTAAGCTCGCTAAATCACTCTAACCCTAAAGCCCTTGGACATTAACCCTTGACCCTTGAAGCCCTAGACCACTAAGTATCCAAGCCTGAAAATAACACACCAAACCAACACATTGACCTCTTAGGAGAATCCTTCACCTCTAATTGAGCATATTGGAAACATTTTATTTTTAGAGAACTACGTTTTGGTTATGATGGTATGTGTTTGTGGTTAATGCCATTATTACCATGTATACCAAAGAAAATAGAAAAAATTGGATAATTTTCCAAGCCTCGATTTTGATTGCTCATAATATCCACACTTCATGTTGAGATGGAGCTTGTAGTGCTTTCTCACATAAGGAGTTGGAAATAAATATTTCACTCACAAAGAACAAGGCCTCTCTAGCCCTAATGCACAAAGGGAGGTGAGCCCTCAATACAAATATATATTTTTTAAACAAACTCAATTGTGTCAATATATAATACTATACATAAGATGAAATAAATGATATTATCCACCCCGAGTAGCTTGAAATAACCTCAAATTAGCCATGAGTAGTGATCCAAAGGGTGAATGTGGAGCACTAATAAAGTTGCATCATGTTTAAATTTCTTTCACATTGTGAGGTTGTTCTCCGATAGGGTTGAAGCATCATCACAAGGAAGCATGACACATTTTTGTGGGGGAGTTATTAAATTTGTAACACGATTCAATTGATTTACACCTCCAATGTAACTGCTTGTCATTTTATGTTTGTGTCAGGGTTGTTAGAAAAGGTTATTTATAGACAACAAATTCAATGTAATTGGACTTCATACTTTTTTAGGGCCTCGACTATAATATAGATTTGTACCAACAACACTTCATGCAAATGAAAGGGGGCCTTTTTGTTTAACCACATACACAAGAGCATCATGTTACACATCAGAGTCCCACTTGGTGTGCTCAAAGTGGGTTTACATTCAGCGTCAAGTTGAAACTAATCGCAGTGACCTTCCTCTTCTTAAATAACATCTCGCTAGTGTTTCCATATATACAAGATATAATTAAAGGATCACCTCATCTATAGATGCCCCCATTTATTATGAGATTCGAAAAGGATTTTCTATTGTATTTATCAACATTTGGATGGGTTTTTATCTACATTCTTTAAATACATGTCTATAACTTTTTTATGAGGGAGGTACTTGGATTTAGATATTTATATAAGGCCTTATGTGGCCTTCCCATTTAAAAATCTTCGAGGGTGTCACCTCCTTCCATATTGCCTTGCCTACTTAGGGCCAGATTGACAAACCAAGATTCAAACTTATTCAACTACCAAATTAGTGAGGCATTGTACCTCTTCTTAACCTTGACCTCAAAGAGAAATATTTATTTAGAGGTACTTTGAGGATTTCCCACCATATATATATATATATCACAAGTTGGATGCCATATGATGTATTACCCCATTTTCTATATGGGCTTTTAGAGGATATTTTAAAATTTGGTTGTCATCTCAACCCCTAGGTTCTTGTCACATTGATCATTTTCCATCTAAGGTATATGTAACTATATGTAATTCATGAATGTATCATTGATTTGATGACACATTACCTTAGCCATCTAGGAAACTAGGTGTAGGAATAAGTTCATTTAGCTACCACATTTAGTTGGATATGTATGATCCATGTGTATATGATCTTATTTCCAATATGTACTATTTTTATTGTGTTCACTTAAACACTTTGTTCTAACTCTTGATTGTTTGGCTATAATTTTAATCCAAGTTGTTCCATGATGTTTCATAATTTTTCTCAAATAGTGTGTCATCTTGATGGTTTGGATATATTCTTGGTGATTTGAGTAGGTGTTATACATTGATTTTATTGTACCCCTTATTTCCTTTAGTCAAAATTTATCCCATGTCTCTCTTAACAACACATGTGAAGGCCTTCTAAGCTATGGCTAGCTTCTAATAGGGTATTTTTAAGCTCTAAGTGAACTTCCTCAAAAATAAGGGGATACCTATGCTAATTAAGTTTATTGATAACATTATTCATATATTTAAAGATATTTTTCACCTCCTTAAGGGTTTTTAGATATTTCCTATGTCCCTTTTCCGTCTTTATATGAACATTCTTACTTATATTAGGGAGGCATAATATAATTTTTGATTAATACACGAATTAGACTAACATTATTAATTTTTCTCGGACTTAAACATAATTAGATATAACCTCTATGTCAAATGACCTCTGCTTTTACTCACACTTAATTAAAACCTAGTGACCATATAAATTTATTTGACTACCTATTAAAATCTAATTTGGTGGCTACTCTAAAATCTAAGTCGACCTATTCAAATTTATTTTTCCATGCTGATTCTCCTTGCCGGGTTTGGGACACGAAAGTTTCGGTTATCCTCATCATTTTTATGATTTCACGCGATGATTCCATACCTCTTTGACATTCAATTCTTCTATCTACTCAGATAGCAATTTTAACGCAAAATTATTATATTGGAAAATTCTCCTGGTAATTATCGGTCAGTGATTTTTAAGTCGATATGTCGAGTGGACTCCCTTTGCTCCAAAAAGATTCAAATAAGTTGTTGTAGGTGAAATAGTTGTGTTTTTTTCTTATGTTGGATTTGATGCGATCGCTAATTCCATTGAAAATTTTAGAAAACCGAAGAGGGACTTGCCAATAGGCATACTGGTCAACCTAGTTGCTTGTGTATATTTTGTACATTGGAGTTTGTTTAGTGACAACAGGAATTATGCCATACAAATCATTAGGTGGATATGCACCTTTGATTTGAGCATTTTTCTGCGAGGGCCTAAAATTCATTGTCATATATGGGTTCGCTCTTTTTTGAGCTCGATATGATGGATCTCCTTCTAATAGGAGAGACGAAGAAAATGAGGAGAATGATCCAAGCCTTGAACATGGACATTGCTTACAATCTAGAAGATTGATGAGACTCGTTGGTAAATGGATGGCATTAACAAACATTGACTCTATAAATTCCATCGAAGTGAGTCAAAAAATGATGCTTCTACGATGGAAGAGTTTCCTTTGGGTATAGGGAGAACAATCGGGAGATCTCTTATGGAGGACCCCGAGAATACCAAAATTAAGTGGGAAACAAACAAGAAAGCGGTCGCGTGGCATTAATCGGATAGAAAGGGAATGAAAAAAAGAGAAAAAGAAAATGTAGATTCTTTAGGCTCGGACAAATCTTACTCGAATACTGGCATGGCAAAAGAGCGGTAGCATGGGGACTGGTTTTTTAAACAGATGTAGGGACAGGGAAACCTCAAAGTGTGGGTGTAAAGGAAATCATATGAGAAAAGTAAAAAGGTCAAACTTAAAGGGGATTAGGAATCTCAAAGAGGACATTTGACGGATCCGATCATGCGAGTGAAACGTCTATTCAACGGGTTTCAAAGGAATTAAAGGAAGCATTGTCCAAGTTACAACATACAATTATTGTATCGTATGTAACCAAACCAGATTATCCTATTGGATTTTTCAAAATAACTGGCTACTCTCAGAAAGAAGTTATTGGAAGAAAGCTGGTGTGCTTTTCTTCTTGCTCCCTATTTCTATGTATGTGTGTCTCTATCATTCCTTCTTTTTCCATGATTAGATATTCATGTGAGGATTAATGTAATATCTTTGAATGAATTAACATGGGATACTTCTAGAATTTTGAAAAATGGTTCACAAAATTCATTAAACATTGTTATCATCGATGATTACAAAAGAAAAAAATAAAATTATAAATGATGGCCTTAATGTTCAACTCATTGTTGTAATTTAAATCACTAATTCCTTAACATAAAGAATAGTTTAATGCAAATTTCCTATTATGAATTTCACTAGAAATATACCATGAGATATCCCTAATAAGACAATAGACAAAAATGCAAATGTGTTCCCTAGTTGCTTGTTTTGGTTATTGTTATCACAAAATTGTACTTGATTGACTACTGATCAAAGAACTTGGAGTAAGCCCGTTTCAAACTAGACTTTTAAGCTGAGCTTAGCCTCTTTAATCCGAGAGGGATCTCTCACATGAAATTTATGATATTGGTTAATGATAAAAATATATGGCTAATTCTATGAATTGTGTCTTGGTTTTGTATGTTTGCGAGTTGAAAAGATGAAGGCTTGCTACCATTGGGCTATGGAGTCGATGACATGGATCTAAATGACAAAGAGGCTTTCCTTGTGGAAGATGAGGCATGTAGATACTTAGATGAAATTAGAATACACACATACTGAGTTTTAATCAATATATAAATGTTCAAAGGAAGTTAGAGCATTAGAAACATGAATTTCTGAGCGATGAACATTAAGATACGAAAGCGGGGACATTAAGAAAGATATACAATAGTTTAGTGCTTGAAAAGAAGTCGAGCATGCAAAGAAAGAATTTCGAGTAATCAAACATTAACATATTGAAAAAAAGTAATAAGATACACAGAGTTCATGAAAGTATCAAATGAATCTCAGGTGAAGGATGAAACCAATATCCATTCTCCACTACGATCAAAACACAGTTTACAATAGTAGAAGTCGGCCCATAACATATACCAACCACCCTTTCTAACTCTAAAACTACGGTCCTTTATAGAATGAGTACACATAAAAATGATATGTCACCTTGCTAGCTTCAAATTCCCACCTCAAAGACCTATTTCAAACATGATTCTATCACTTGGAGACTTCTTAGGGGATATTTTTGTTTTTGCGAGTTTGAATACAAAAAAGGACTCTTTTTTCATTAATAGTTCAAAAAAACAGTTTAATAACCCTTCTCAAAGCTGCAACCAACTAATTTTCTAAGTGTAATAGAGTGCTGATGTGTCATTATGCCATGTGGATGTTGATCTGAACCTCCCTCCAAGTCTAATTTTTACAATTTTTTCACAAATCTGAATTTTAGTGAAAATTCTGAAAAACTAGGTTTCAAAGATGAGTGTATAATTTCAAACCATCGATGGCTTTGTAGAAACTAAGAGAGGTTTTTTGTAGATGGACTTGTGCTTTGAAGAAAAAAAATCTTTCATATTTCCAAAATATTTTTTAATTTGCTAAGAAAACCTTAAAAAACAATTTGCTATGAAAATAGGGCAATTTCGTAACGTGCTTTCGCAGCGTCCAAAAATAGCTTTTTGATCGAATGGAAAATGGCATCCACCTTGGGTATTCATCTACCCATGTTATCCATCCACCCATGGAATTTACCCATGGTATTGTAAATGTCATTGAACCATGGTATTCATCCACCCATTGTATTTATTCACCCATGGTATTGTAAGTGACATCTATCCATGATATTCGTCCACCCATGGTATGTATCCACAGATAGATATTCATCCACACATGGAATTTACCCTATGGTATTGTAAGTGGTATCTACCCATGGTATTGATCCATAGTTTTGACCCATGGTATCTACACATGGTATTGTAACTCAAAAAAGGCTATAAATAACAAGCCTCAGTTTGTAAAAATGATAGATTGTCCACCACAATGTAGTTTCTACAGTTATTTTCTGTTTTAATAAAACAAGTTTCTTTGTGGTTTTATTTGTTGTGTGTCCTCTCTTTTTTACTGGCATTCTAATTTTGTCAGATCTTGTCAAATCCATTTCATTTTTTAGATCTTGGGGGCCTCCCCAAGATCTGGATCAATGGTATCATATTCGGGTTATGAATCCATGGGAATGAGGAAATTGAAAAGCACATTTTAGTGTCAATTTTTGGCAACAATCTTCAACAAACTACATGAATTTCTTGGGCGTCAACTTTGTAGATCAGATCTGAATATTTCAGTGAAAATTTTACAAAATATAAGACCAGATCTGGATTCCTTGCAAAAAAATACCCAAATTCATTGGCCGAATTGGAGTTCGAATGAGGGAGATATCACCGATTCTAAATCGGCAATGTTGTAGAAAATGTTACTGACGTACAATTCGTGGACGGCGGCTCTCCTGTCATTTTGTGTAGTTTTACGGTGAAAATTTTTAGATAAATGGCTATAGATCTGAGTTCCCATTGAAAAAATCACCCAATTTCAAAAAACAGATCGATCGAATCGGATTTGGATGTAGGAATTATCGTTGATTTAAAATCGAGTTATTTTTCGAGAAATTTTGTGATGGTGAGACAATTCCAACACGAATATGAGAGTCCGGAGTCTTCAAGTAGCGGTTTTCAAACACATGAGAAGATGAAGAGCAAAATGATAATTCCATTTCTAAAAATAGGTTATAATAAATATTCCGAGTTATATTGACTGAGTTATGCTCATTTTAAATACGGGAGCAACATTCGAGAGCTTGAGTTCCCTTTGGAGACGTGCCCTCCCACCCCACTTTAGTAGGCACCTGTTCCACATTCATTGAGTTTTCGACGTTGTAGCATTTGGCTTGGGTTATTTGGAGACGTTCCCTCCCACCCCAATCTATGTAGGCACCCTACTACTTCATCAACGATCGGCATCACGGTTATGGGTCAACCACACATAATCATTCTCCTCGAAGTCCATTTGCTAGGCTACATCACAATTAGTAACAAAGTTGGTCACAAGCATTACATGGGTATCTCTACCCTCGGATCTTCATTTGTCATTGTTTTGGTTCATCCACAAACCCAAACTTCATCGAAGTCCATTTGTTAGTCGCTGCACTGTCCCAGTATCACGAGTTGGTCACAAGCATTACGAGTATCTCTATCATCGGATCTTCGTTCATCACGGTTATGGGTTAACTACACAAAGCCCTTCTCTTCGAGTGGCTCTTCATATTCAACAAAGGCTTCTGGGAGGGAACTTCACGCAATGGGGAACATTGCTTTTTAAGGAGGGAGGAATGATCCGAGATGGAGAAATGGCATCCACCCATGGTATTCATCTACCCATGTTATCCATCCACCCATGGAATTTACCCATGGTATTCATCCACCCATTGTATTTATTCACCCATGGTATTGTGAGTGACATCTATCCATGATATTCATCTACCCATGGTATCGTATCCTGAATGGTATTCATCCACACATGGAATTTAACCATGGTATTGTAAGTGGTATTGACCCATGGTTTTGACCCATGGTATCCACCTATGGTATCTACACATGGTATTGTAACTCAGGCTGCATAAATAACAAGCCTTAGTTTGTAAAAAGGACTGATTATCCACCACAATGTAGCTTCTATAGCTGTTCTCTATTTTAATAAAAACAAGTTTCTTTGTGGTTTTATTTGTTGTGTGTCCTCTCTTTTTTTTGGCATTCTAATTTTGCGGATATTGTCGGATCCATTTCAATTTTTTAGATCTTTGGGGGGAGCGAGATGCGAGATCACTTTTTTCATTCAATTTTTTTCTCTTTAGGCTTTGTTCAGAGTGTCCATCATGACACTGACACCTCATCACTACCATTTCATCGAGCTACATGGTCACGTGTGTTTTTGTAGCGTTTTCCACGGCTTTAAGCCTAGGAAACGCTTTGAAAGTCGTTGGTCGAGCAATTTCTAGATTTTTGAATTTGCCTCGGAAAAATAACCTCCGACTATAGAAAATTGGTCTTCAACATGCCATTAACCTCTTAAAACATAATCAAACTCAATTTAATAGCCTTGAGGTGTTTCCTCTTCAAAAAACATCCTTTTCACCTTTAGCAAGTTTATTCATCACTAACATGACTTTCTTTTTATTTCGAAAATATAGGGTTCCAAAGATGAGCTATTTTCTCCTATCCTTGATAGATATTGGAAAAATTGAAGGAGATTTTTGTAGGTAAATATGTTTTGAAGAAACACCTCTCCTGTTTTTTTAAAAACATCTCCATCTATCGAATTTGCATTCTAAAAACATGTATATAAACGGGGAAAATTCTACATTCGAAAATAGAAAACTCTCTTTCCTAACGTAGTTAGTGTATTTTTGGGCAGTTTCGCTACGAAAGTAAGGATTCTTGGCTAAAGTGACCTTTTTGGATTTAAATTCTTGGGAAATGAAAACTAATAGCAAATGATGACTAATGAGACATGATGTAACCTATATGGAGGTGATTTTGAGACGAAATGAGGGTGGTATTGAAACTTAGGATAGGTAAATATGAAAAAATGAAATTTCCTATGCCAATTTGAAAAAAGGTTTAAGGAGTCATTACCCTTTTGAGGAGTGAGACTATCATGACCATGTCAAGTAATGACTCACAAAATTATGAGTGATAACAGTTACCATATCCCATAGCTTGCTGGAAAATGCAAAGGAAATCACGAAGTCAATGTAATGTCAATATTGAATCGAGTATATTGTGGTTTCATGAAGTGTTATGGATAGATTTTGTGATATATATATTGATGGGATGTTTCTTAAGTACTTAACTTCTCTAAGGACCCATTTTATAATGTACAGAATCAAGAATTAGTACTAGTCATTTCTCATTTATATGATTCCATATCAAGTCTAAATTCCATGTCTCCACTTATTGTATATGTTGTAGATACATCAAGGTCACCAGGAAAAAAATGTTCCAACAAGGAGTGTCCATAATCATTAATTAATTCATACACTTATTTTGCATTGGAAAAACTAATGCAAAGACAAGCTATCATTGTACAAATAGATTGTCACTGAGAATGTGAGCACGCAGGGTGTTTCAACTCTCTGGTGCACAAATCCACAAACCTCTACCAACCATACGAGATATTGTGTGCCTACAATTGTTGAAATACCCTCTCCACACTACACCGATCGGGGATATAGATGCACTCTAGTGGTAGATAGATACTAACCCCCAATATATTAAACCCCAAATAGACCATAATAGATTCTATAGATATGGTTAAACTATCATATATCCCTCTATATATTTATGAAACATTAACAAGAATCCACCACATGATCAGATAAATCTCCAAAGAGTGTGTGGTATGAAAAAGAAACCATCTGAAAATGCGATGAGAATCAAACTAGGATTGGTTTGATAAACTTCTACCAATCTTACAATTGACTACTTTATCGGTTTAGATGAAATTCTTTAGGATTAATCATTAATCACGAAGAATATTGTTAATAAAAAAAGCTTGAACTCGAAAAATACATTATCGGTATTACTATGGTAGTGATATGACACCATTTACCTTATTCTCCATCGAAGTTGTGGTAGGTAAACTTAATAGAGGGCTTCCTTCCACTTCTCTTCTCCTTCACTTCCCACGGGACATTGTCAAAGCCTCTCAATCCTCTCTCGCACGGTGAATTCATTCAGATCACCAAACTACACAAATGTTACACTGAACTAGTAGTGCTATAGACCTCCACAAATAGACATACATATATAGAAAGAGAGAGATTTTATTCCTAAGTAGTGGTCATTATAGGGCTACGGTTAGCCGGATAAAACATGCATGCGAACGAGAAAGAAGGCATTCACCATGGAGTGTGTTGTTTCCATCATTTCTAAAGGTACGCGATATGTGTTTTCCCATTTAGTGTGAATTCCCCATCCTTGATACGGTTGGCTACATGACCCACCAATGCACCAAAGTAAGGTCTACTAGATCTCATATTCTGCATTAATAAACAATCTCATATCATCACAAAAACAGTCCACCATATTCCCCATGGTAACACATGCATCGAGAGCCATTCCAATATGTCAATAAAACTATAAATTTACCTTGAAACCATAGCATATGATGGTAGTACCAATTTAAAAATGGAAATGAAAATACATACCATGTATGAGGAAAGATTGTCATAGCCAAGAAGTACATTTGCTAGATGGACTGAATGCATAAATACCAATACATTATGAGCTAGCTCCCTTTGAGTTATTCATGATGGTGAAGTAGTTGAAGGGTAGGGTTTAGGGATGATTACCTTTAGCATCAAGAGAGCGAGGAGAGCTGGGTAGCTCCCCGGTTGGTGAGATTTATATGCAAATCACCCCTACGAAGTTGAAAGAAACTTGTGGCATTTATCCTTTTGTAGGGATGACCATAACGAGCCGGATTGCCTTTCCCATCCAAATTTCTTGTATTCAATTCCCATTTCTACCATTTACTACTAGAATGGAATTTGCAGAGTGAATGAAAACCAAAATGCACCAAAAATTCAAGAGAATGGATTATACTTTCACCATCATTGATTGATTGACTGATCAGGGATGGATGGATAAGCTAAAGTATAAAATTCAATGATATATATAGAGAGACTCACATACTCAATACTAGACTAGGGTATATATGTATGCCTTAAGATAAGGTCATGGTGTAAGACATAACATGGATTGTGTGCAACTATAGACAATCAGTACTGCTTGTAGCTACCAGAAAATTTAATTTTTGGAATCCAAACATGTTACATTTTCGATCTTTTGTAAAATATGAATTAATTATTGTGATACAAATAACATCTAGGATATTTGTTTCTATACCATAATTTTCCATCAACATCTAAGTTGTACTTCCTTTGCATGTGTTGAATGGAGTAGCTATTGTTGCATCTTTATGATTGCTCATGTAAAACATACAATTATGACATGTCTTCTCTTTTTGTGTGGAAGGTATTGCTACATTGTAATTGTTAAGGATACTTGTTCACCAAGACAACTCAAATACTTCAAAATGTTGGATGTGTTTTGTATTACTCGTTCCCGAACATATTCTCTTTGTCTTTGTTTTGTATTATTTTTCCAAAACATATTCTCTTTGTATTTGTTTTATATTATTGTTCCGAGAACATATTCTCTTTGTCTTTATCTTTGTTTCACACGTTTTTTTAGGATTTTAGTGTTTTAGGTTATTTTAGGTTTTTTCCACGAAATTAGTGATTGAAATGCCACATAATCACTTTATAATTATGGATTTTCTTGTCTATTTGATTTATTTTATATAAGCAATATTCATAAGTAGATCTTAAGTAGATGTTCTACCCTTAGCTCCATCTCAAAGTGTTGTAATAATTTCTTAGGACCTCTTCTTCTCCTTGATTCGAGGTGGTAGATTTCCCATCCTGCTCGATGCCTTTTGTTTCATCCCTGAGTCCTTCATTTTCCGTTGAATATTATTCAAGAGATTATCCCACTAGATCTCTCTTGGAGGATTCTTGTGGTGGTAGTCCAGTATAATTTTTTGAGAGTGGTGTTGAGATATTTTGAAGCCCCTGTTTCATTGACTCGGGACTCTTATCCATTTCATCAAATATTTAAGTGCGGGAAATAATGCAACATGGCTAGGTCTTTTATCTTGTCTTAAAAGGTTAATCCCCATCTTATATTGATAAATGAGAGGGTCGAAGTCATCAATAGTTGTATCATGGCTTGTCCATAACTCCCTCTGAATATAGGGAAAGTGACCATGCCAAAGAATAATCACCAAGCCATCTAAAACCCGACCCTTTTCCTTAGGTCCATGTAACAAATTCATTAACCATAATCTACATGCCATGAATATAATGTGTCAACAAACATCAGCTCGAAAGAATCATCAAGACATATTATCGGTGGGTTTTATGGCTTCCTCTAAAGCATAGATTGATGAACTTCTTATGTGAGAGAACTTCCACAAGGTGTCCACAAGGCGCTTTCAACAACAACCTTCAACTGAGCTTGCCTCGGAGCAGAAAAAAAATTTAATAGAACTATCATGATGTCCTTTTACTTCAACCATAATGAAGAAATAGTTGCATTATCCTCCTTTGCTAGATGATATTTGTCAATGAATTAAATTACCCAATCCATGATATCAAGCCATCCATATTCATATGATTTTCTTTCATAGGATCTTGGCTTAATGCATCGAGGAGCCTAATGACACCTGTCAATATCACGGTCCTTAAATTTCCTTCCGCTTCTAGTTCTTGTCAAAGAATATGATTTAATATGCACTTTCTTCAAGGTACATTTGATTTTGTACTAATAAGGGTTGATATATGCAATAGCTCAAAAAGCGTGCCATGTAATTTTTTCTCCTAGTGGCCAAACCAAGGTAAATGTGTTGCGTAAACTTCCATTGCTCTTTATTGTTAGATAAGGGGGTAAATTTTTGTTTCCATACACCATCATTTCTCCTTCAATTATTACTACAATCCACTATATCAAATACTACCATTATTGCTTCAAATGAGTATTGTCATTGCTCCTTCATTCCTCCTCCACTTCGCTACTTAGAATAATTCTGCTGGTAGATTAACCCATCAAGTTATATTAAAGACAAAGAATTTGTCTAATTGATTATTCTAGCATCTCTAAACTTAAAGGTTCTTGGTCTAGAATCATATATAGATCAAAATCACTAAAACAACTTGCTCTCGACACTTTGTTTCTGTGTGTGTTAATGATAATTACACTTCAAGCATGTTGCTATCACAAGGATTAGGTTGGTTGATGATTTTTCGGATCCCTTCATGTATTCATTCAATAGAAAACTATAGAAGATCTCTATACTTAGCAAAATGAGTGATATACAATACTTCCATACCGCTAGGGTAGTTCTTCAGATTAGGCCCATGTGTGGACTATCATGGAAAATGTTGGGATAACTATCATACAAAAGGTTATTATTAAAATGGTGACGTGTCAAATTGATTGTTGTAGGGCCATGGTGAATTTTCTCTTTCCATACTACTATGAAAGGATGCTTGAATTGTTGTGGTAACAAAAAGAATATTGAAGAAGCCATGTCAAAGCTACAATATTGCAACTATCCTTTAAGACGTATCAAGGATATGCATACGGAGCATTGTGATGAGCCTTCAATTTTGTGATTCTACCAAAAGTACATTATAGCTTTCTTTCAGAAATTTTTTATTCAAATTTCAAGATAATGACTTCAACAAGTCTCTTAATTTTATGTAGGTAGATACTTACTTTCCATGCTGCTTCTCAATCATAAATTATGAAGTGAATATCAATCTTGGAGAATTTATTTCGGTGGCTACGAGCCTTCAAGCTCTTTTAAAAATCTATGCCCTAAGCTCTTTTGCTACCCATACAATACAGAATAATTTTCACAATTGCACAAGATTGATGCTAGATATAGTTTAGCGTTGAACTATGATAAGATGAGACTTTGGATTTTTGTAACGATCCCTGTGACATGTGGTATATTCTTGAGGTTCAAACCCACGAAAGTAGGTCACCAACTTCGTTCTTCACCTTGCAGAATAGATGTCCATGAATAAGAGAATTATGTTGTGACTTAGGTTTGTAAAACATTGGTATTTTGTAATTGATTCCTCGATGAGGGTTGTTTGAGAGACTTCATTCTTCTACATTAACGATGACCCATAACCCAATTTGACTAGTTGAGGATGTCCCAAAAATACTCGGTTCAAGAGAAATAAATACATCTCATCAAAATACAACAAAATATACCACAACTTGATCTACAGGAAAATAAAGAACAAAAGAAAAAAACGTGTGTTGTGTGGTAGCACTCTCAGATCAGTAAATATTTAGAGAGAATTGAGTTCTCTAACTTTGGAACTTTACTTGTTCGAGAATAATGCTAGAAATAATGCACTTGGATTCTCGGTTTGTAATAGCTCATCTACGAAGCTCTGAGAAACCATATATCTACAACTTCAAGCTGTGGCTATTTTCATACATATTCTTCAAGAGAAATCATTGCCTATCCTCCGTTGGTTTTAACCAATATTGTAGATGATTTGTGAGGAGTGGGGGCTATTCATGAAATAGGCTGACATCATTTGAGGCTTGGGAGCTTATGATTTTAAAGGGAGTCATGGAACCTCCCAAGTAGACAAGATCCGAGCTCGCTTTTTTTGAGGTAATGCCATGGTTGCAAAGAAGATAACTAATTCTTAGACCTTTGATTCCACGCAAAGGTTCCTCGGTTTTATTTCTCTTTTGTTTTTTGAGTAGACCGTAGACTTCAAGAATTGGAATTTGGATTTATAACGATAACAAGCTGTTTGCAATTTATTTCAAGTGTGTGTGTGTGTTTCTAGAGTTGGACAAAAGTACAACCAAACAAATTGCTATGGTTGATTCTTAATAACTAACACTTGGATATTTTTCTTGGGAATTTGACTATGTAGGCTTGTAGACCATAAGATACTCTAGCTATCAACCTCTATATTTCACCATATGTGCTCTAAGTTCAGGCATATAAAATTTTGAAGGCACCATAGCGTGATTTGTAATGTTGTGAAATTTGGCGGTTACACAGTAGTGGCTTCCTAGATTGGAAGTGAAAGCTTCAACGATGTACGAAGATCAATAATGTTCTAAGAAATGCACATAAATTTGAAAATCACAATTTTGATCTTTAGTGAGCCTTAGACATGCATCTTATTAAAGAATACTTTCACTTAGAAAAGAGACAAGAAAATCAATCAAATTGTTTTGGTAGACTTAGTACTCTCACTTGAAGGTGTACATTAGAATTATGGAAGTGTAGGGAAGATGAACGAGGAGAAATATTGTAGCACATATATTTTATGACTTTTCCATAGGTACATCCGTAGGAGGTTGTGTGCAATTAGGTCAGGTTGTAAGTTGTAACGCATATTTTAACTCCGAGAAATGCAATTTTTCCACTTTGCATGCAATTTTTCACACCTTGGGGTGCATTCTAAGTATGGAATATGATGTTTCATGGCATATAGGATATTCCCTTTTCCTTATCATCCATTAGGCTTGCAATTTATGTACATGGCATGCGGGCTTACACATTACCTTGGATATGCATTGTTGACTTAGTTGCTTCTCTTTCGAGATCATGGGAGGCTTGTTCCAAGTTGAAGAGAGTCAAGTAAACTTGTTTTTTAAATGAAGAGGATCTTATTCAAGTATGTTTTGACATTGTCAACATATGTTCTAACATTATCATAAGAATGCATATTAGAATTTTCCAATAGAACATTAGAAAAGATCATTTGTTTATATAACTTAATGATCCTATTGGTTTGAATTGTGTTGGGAAGACTTGCATTTTTGTTTTGAATGTGTGTAGAATTGGCTCTAGTATATTTTTGGAACAACCCCAAAAAAAATCATCCTGTTGGGAAAAAATGCGAGAGGGGTGAATCGGTATTTCTGCATACTCAACAATTTTCACTTTTTTCATTCCTTAAAACCCATACGCTACTTTCCTTTATTAAAGCTCACGCGTATACACGCGGATATCTTTCTATGCAACTAGCGTATACACAGAGATCTAGTTGTGTCATTAGTTCTTTGCTTATATCATTCCATCATTCATTCATCGGATGTTCAATAAATAGTAAACATGTGCGATGAGAAGCAGAACAAGCCATCACACAAAGCATCACACATGAACACCAGGATTTTTAGGTGGAAACCCAAGTCGGGAGAAAAACCACATGCTGAGTGTCTCGCCTTCAATATTTTATTATAGAGAAAACATCTTACAACATATGCTTTTGCGCAGATACTTGACGAAGCACGCAGCACCCACGTACGCTCATTTACCAGCCCTCTCCTAGAAGGGAGCTACGACCCTTCGACTCGTTTATCGGGACTCTCTCCTGGAAGGGAGCCACGACCCTCGATCTCGTTTACATGCCCTCACCTAGAAGGGAGCTACAACCCCCCGACTAAAGGCTACAACCTTCGACACCACCTTGGACCACGTTTTCATCAATTTTAACACCGGATCCAACAACTTCAATAGAACACAACTTGCGGGCCACTTTTCATCATATTTTCAAACTGGACCCATTCCAAACTTTTAAGCTCAAAACATACATCACCAACAGATACATACCAATTCGGATAACACGATCAGGGATAGCGATGAATACGACAGAGCGGATCAGTATGTTTCATACCCCATGCTTGAGCAAACCTAGTTTGCATACACGTTTTCCTTTCATCGATGTTACGTATATACGCGCTTCAGTCCACACAAACCAGCGTATACCTCCGTCATGTGATATGTTTATCGCGCATACGCGCTTTCTCTTCGTCGAAGCTGCGTATATACACGCTTCCTCTCGCGGCGCAAGTAGCGTGTAGATCTTCAATCATTATAGAGCACCATACTTCTTCGGATCGTATGTTCAGCTCGTATTTGCCTTTACTTTCGGACGTGATGTTCGCCCTCAATTTCGGATCTAAGTCTTCCATCGAGAGATCTAGTAGATACAAGTGCAATTCAGATCTAGATCACCTTCTTCATCATTGGTGCATCATACATTCAGATTATCATTCAAGTGTAACCCTTTGCCATTCGGATCTACTTCACGTGAGAAGTATTCATTCAAGCTCGGACATCTTGCACCCACACTCTTCATTTGCACAATGAATTTCTTCTCCTTATATAGGTTTATCCTTTTTCAATACCATGAGCCAAAACAATACCATGAGCCTTCAATACCACGGGCCCTTTTTTCAATACACAGCCAAACCAATACCATGAGCCTTCAATACCACGAGCCCCTGGATTTTGCACTTTTTGAGCGCTTTGCCCATACGCGACTTGGAACATTCTTTTTCCGAGTGCATACGCGACTTCCCTTAGACAAATCCGCGTATTCCTTGAAACATATTCTTTTCATCATATATTTAGCACATGCTAAATTCCTTTCTTCATTGCCTTTTTGCCGTACTCACTTTAGTAGATACATCAGCTTTTAGTTCATCAAGACATATTCTATCAAGCACAACTTCATCGAGTAAGTTGCCATCATCTTCATCAAGTGGGTTGCCATTCAATGACAACACTCAAGCATCATATTGCTATCAAACATCATTTCATGTCAGATTTACATCATTTACCAAGTCCATCAAGTCAAGAACAACTTCATCAAGTGTATTTCCATCAAGGACAACACATGCCAACCATCTCATGTCTTCATCTTCATTCAGGAAGGTTGCCATCAAGGACAACACTCGCATCATATTTCCAACAATCTCCCCTTTGGACTTGATGGCAACCACGATGGTGTTTGGTTACCATAATAGATAGGTACATTAAGAGTACAATGACACCATGTCACTCTCCCCTTTGACATCAAGGGCAAAAGGGCGGATCAAAACCAACATACTCTCCCCCTTTTCTCCTCATGTAGAAGAAAGCGTTCACGCAGATCCGATGTATACTGAAGTGACCAAGCTCCGAGTTCATGCGAATCTTCAAACATATTTTCCAATGGAGTACATGACTCTATGAATTTTCCTATCACCAATGACTCATACTTACAACAAATATCCAACGTCATGGATTTACATATGAGACTCAAGTACCCAACCAAGTGGGTTTACACATTTTTAACTCTACACTACCCAACCAAGTGGGTTTACAATTTGACAAGTCCTTACATGACTGAATATAGCAATTTTTACATCATGGGTCTCAACAAGACCTTTCATCAAATTACAAATATGACCATTTATGACCAACACCGAGAAAGACTTCAAAGAACATGTTTCGGAATCATCATAATGCCAACGGTAGCATTATACTCGAGCAATGTCAATGCTCCCCCGAATCCGTGCATCCAAGCATCCCTTTCCATATGACTAAGGCTCCCCCTTAGTTTGTGCATCTGAACACTTTCACCAACAAATCATCAAGGTATCTTCAACAAATCATTAGAACAATAATTACGAGAACGGAACACTACCAGAGATACCAAAACGATGTCGTGATATACTACAAAAACTGCACGATTGTCAGTTAAGAGAGCTCGACTCAAGCGAGAAAATTGTCAAGCAACCATGCATACGCGGTTTTATGTGCAAGAACTCGTCAGTATATACGTGACTGTGTTTTAGAAACCCACGCATATCCAATGTAATACTTTTAAATTTATGAAAATTTGTTCTTGTGGACGGTAGAGAACACTCCCGAGCTTTTGTCTTAGATACTCGAACGCTTCCCCTGGGTAGAGGTTTGGTAAAAGATATCAGCAACTTGTTCTTTGGAGGGAACATATTCCAACTTCACCTTTTGTTCAAGCACTTTTTCACGTAAGAAATGATACTTGATGAGAATGCTGTGGTCTTCGAATGCATAACGTAGATTCTTTGAGATAATGTTGGCACTTGTATTATCACGCATAATGGAGATAGGAGTTTCACATTTGATTTGAAAATCTTGCAAGGTTTGCATCATCCATAGGAGTTGAGTGCAACAAGATGCGGAAACTACATACTCGCTTGGCTGTTGATAAGGCAATAGAATTTTGCTTCTTGCTGAACCAAGATACTAACCGGGGGTCCCATATAGAATGCACCACCACTAGTGCTTTTTCGATCATCAACACTTCGACCCAATACGCATCGCTGTAAGCATGAAGGAGTAAGATCAACATTCTTTGGATACCATAGACCAAAGTCTTGAGTTCCTTGTAGATATTTGAATATTCTTTTTAACAACCTTGAAGGTGAGACTCTTTTGGATTAGCTTGGAATCGCCCAACAATCCCAACTGCATGCATAATGTCCGGATCCGCGGTCCCAGTGAGATAAAGTAGACTTCCTATCATCGATCTTTATTACGGATTTGATTCACTCGTGGGAGTATCATCATTAGAGCGAGACCCGCATCCGTTATCATTGGTGTACTTACTGAGGTTTGCATTATTCCATGCCATACTTCTTCGAGAATTTGCTTAAGATATTTTGCTTGTGATAGAAATATACCATCCATGAGTTTGATGCACTTGCAAGCCAAGAAAGAAATTTAGTTCCCCAAGTAAAGACATTTCAAATTCTTGTCGCATGACAGAGAAACTTCTTTGACTCATAGATTCTTCGTTACTCCCAAAAATGATGTCATCAACATATACAACCACAATCAATAGTTTGTCATTTTCAACTTCTTGTGTATAGTTGCTATCAATGCAGACCCCTTTGAAAATCGCTTTGTTGATGAAGATATTTGTTAAGACGATAATACCAAGCCCTTGGAGCTTTTTGAGACCATATAGAGCCTTTTTAAGTCTACAAACAAGATTTGCATCATTTCCCAAAATGAATCCTACGGTTGTTCTATATATACTTCTTCTTCTAGATCACCATTAAGAAATGCAGATTTAACATCCATTTGATAAACTTTGATTTGTTAATAACTTGAAAAAGCAAGAAACATTCTTATGGCTTCAAGTCTAGCTACGGGAGAAAAAGTTTCTTCAAAGTCTATACCTTCTTGTTGAGTATACCCTTTGCAAACCGTCTAGCTTTGTTTCTTACAACATCCCCATTCTCATTTAACTTGTTCTTGAAAATCCATTTAGCTCCAATGACATTTTTTATCATGAGGTCTTGGAACCAAATCCCAAGTGTCATTCTTTTCAATTTGAACAAGTTCGATCATCCATGGCTTGCCTCCAACATTCATATTTGCTAGCTTCATTGACATTGTGTGGTTCAATTGTGGATATGAGTGCCAAATGATTAGAAAGATCTCTACAAGAGTTCTCCTTGTTCGTACACAGCATTCCTTGTCACCCAAAATTTGAGATTCGGGATGATTCTTTTGAACATATCTGGATGGAGCTTTTTTCGAGTAGATCATCTTCGGGTTCTTCATTGGATCCACTCTGTCTCATATTATTTCTATCTCGATGTAGAGGGCCATATGTCGCTATCATCTTCTTTTGTTGTTTTGTTTTTCTTCTTTAGGAGCCGCGAGAGACTCATCAATAAAAACATCAATACATTCAACAACCTTTTGAAGCCTCTTATTGTAACATGTGAATGCTTTGCTTGAAGATGTGTAACCAAGAAATATCCCTTCATCCGATCTAGGTTCAAACTTGCTAAAGCTTTTCATCATTATTTTTGATAAAGCATCTACTTCCAAAAACTTTGAAATGCTTCCACAGGTGGGAGAATTACCATACCGTAGTTCATATGGAGTTTTGTCACTATTTGCCGAACATGAGCCTTGTTGAGAATGTTAACTCTGCTGTGCAGTGTTGCTTCACTCCGAACATGTCAGGAACATTAGAGTCGACAAGCATAGCTCTAGCCATTTGAACAATTGTTCTATTCATTCTTTTTCGCTACACCATTTTGTTGTGGAGTGCACCTTGCTCAGAGAACTATCTTTTAATGCCATGTTTTTCACAAAATTCAAAGAATTCATTTGATGAATATTCTCCTCCTCGATCGGATCTAAGACACTTGATTTTTAAATCCAATTCATTTTCTACCAGATAAGCTTTGTATTTCACGAAATTTTTTCAAAAGCTTCATCTTTGTGTTTAATAAATGCGATCTCACACATTACGGAGTAATCATCAATAAATAGGATATAGTATTCTTCCCCACGTAATGAATTTTTCCCTCATAGGTCCATGAGATGTTAGTATGAATTAGTTCAAGAGGCTTACTTGATGATCCTTCTTTGGCATTAAATCGAACTACGAGTACCGCTTTACCAAATTGACAAGATTTGCATATAGGGTACTTTCCGAAGATTGACCTTGGGAAGATCACGAACGCACTTGAAGTCTCGCTTGCTTTGTTGATTTGAGAGAAACTCGGATGCCCCTGACCTTCTATGCCATAGCCAATTTTCGAAGACTTGCTCAAGTAACATTGATCTATGCCGTTTAGTACACACAAAGTTGCTTGGATTTCTTTTTTCCCTTTTATAATGATTTTCCCTGTATCAAGATCACGAACCACACATTCTTTGGAGCCGAAGACCACTTCGCTCCTTGATCACACATTTGACTAACACTCAAAAGGTTATGCCTTAATCCATCCACATACATGACATCTTTAGCCTTCACTTTTTCTTTTATAATACTTGCCCCTTTTCCTTTAATTACGACAGGAGTATCATCTTCCAAATGTAACTTTCTTTTCCTTTTCTAGAGCATTATAAGTATGAAGTTTGCTTTTGTCACCTGTCATGTGTCTTGAACACTCCATCTGTCAATGTACCATTGATTCTCTTCACCCTCCGCAAAAACAGCGCTATCCCACAATTTTCAACCAGGGTATTTCTTTCTTTTTCCACACTTTAGAGCTTGAGGAACATGCTCTTTTGGCTGGACCTTGCTCCTGCATTCGGATTCTTCATGGCCAAAGTTATTGCGATGAGTACATTCAAATTCACTTTGAAGGAGGAGAAAAATTGTTATAGGTATTCTTCTTTGAGTTCAGGTATCCAACCTTTTTCTTTCTTGCTTCTCTTGTCATGATGGTTTTATATGCAACACGGTGAATAGCTTTATGACCAAAATTGTGACAAGTGAAACATTTCCCATTGAAGTAGAAATTTCTTCAATCATGGAATCTTCTATTTGAATTTACTCGTTGGTTGTAGTGTCTTTAGAAAGCTATCCTGTTAGTGTTCCTTGAATTGAGATGGTCTCGATTTCCACTGTGAGATCCTTTATTCCACTTCTGTCGAGTGGTCGAATGTAGTAAACCACCTTAGCATCGTTTTAGATAGTTTGGTGCTTTGAAGTTTGAGAAGATTCTCGGTATATCCAAGACCGTCTTTATAAGAGGAGGAACGTTGTACCTTGATAATCTCATCTAAGGTTTCGGATCCTTTAGCAAATTTAAGATTCAAGGTCTTTGCTTTCTGACTTCTTTTCTTTTTGACTTACCACTTCACATTCCAGTTTTTCAATATGTTTCTTTGCTTCTTCAAGCCGCTTTTCAATAGTCTCTCCGATTATCTTTTGTTCTTCTAAGAGAATTTTATAATATTCTAAGCGTAGTTTGAGAGTCGATTATTTTCTTCAAGAAAATCATTCTCCTCTAGAGCATCCATAAAAGTATCCTTCTCTTCCTTTTGTTCAAATGCCATGAGAA
Source organism: Pinus albicaulis (assembly GCA_034641835.2). NCBI lineage: Eukaryota > Viridiplantae > Streptophyta > Pinopsida > Pinales > Pinaceae > Pinus > Pinus albicaulis. The sequence continues at coordinate 1,392,209,082 of CM076570.1, forward strand.
GTCTAAGATCTTCTTCACATTCTTCATCACAATTAGATGACCCATCACTATCTTCGTTAGTGTAGTAACTTTTCTTAGAGCTAGATCGGTTCTTATTCCTTCTTACTACTTCTTTTCCTTTATAAGGACATTTTGCGACATAATGACCAACTTTTCCACACTCAAAACATTTGAAAGGAAGCTTACCTTTGAATCTTCTAGTTCCTAGTTGGAGTTTTCTTACGAAGTTCGCTTCTTCTTCATCGGATATGCGATGGATTCTTTGATAACCTCTTTTTATTTTCTTCTTGCGAGATACCTTTAAAAACGACTTCTACGATTTGAGAAGGACCTCCTTGTCTCATTTCAAAAGCGTTCAGAATACCATGTAATTGAACAATAGTAGAGTTTGCGGATCTTGCCTTTCTTCAATAGCGGAGACTTTAGAGTCAAAATTTGAAGTCAAGGATCTTAAGACTTTTTTCCACCGAGTAGTATCGATTATGGTTTCACCCAAATTTCTCATTCGATTTACAACATCATCTAGACGAAGAAAGAAATTGGCAACACTTTCATCACTATGCATCTTCAAATTTTCATATTCAATTCTAAGCGTTTGGAGTTTTGCATTTTTTACCTTTGTATCTCCTTCATAGCTCGAGAATGATTTTGTCCCATATTTCTTTTTGCTCGATATGTAGTCGCATCACTTTAGCAAATTTCCGATTCGAGACATGCTTCGACAAGACATTCTTGCTTTGGCATTGGTTTCATACTTCTTCCTTTCTGCTTTGCATCGGTAGGAATATTTGTCGGGTATTGATAACCTTCTTCCACGATTGCCCATACATCTCACTGAAGACTTTGCGAGATATGCTTTTTTACGTACCTTCCAGAATATCGCATTGCTTCCATTGAATAGAGGTGGCTTTTATAGACATTACCCCTTCTTGACTTCCCATTGCGACGGATCTCCTTCAAGCGATCAAGCTTCGCAGAAGAACCTCCTCGATACCAATTGTTGGGAAAAAATGCGAGAGGGGGGGGTGAATCGATATTCTTTGCATACTCAACAATTTTCACTTTTTCATTCCTTAAAAACCCATACGCTACTTTCCTTTATTAAACTCGCGTATACACACGGATATCTTTCATGCAACTAGCGTATACACAAAGATCTAGTTATGTCATTAGTTCTTTGCTTATATCATTCCATCATTCATTCATCGGATGTTCAATAAATAGTAAACATGTGCGAGAAGAACGAATAAGCCATCACACAAAGCATCACACATGAACACCGGGATTTTTTAGGTGGAAACACAAGTCGGGAGAAAACCACCGTTGCGGTTGCTCGGCCTTCAATATTTTATTATAGAGAAAACATCTTACAACATATGTGCTTGTGCACAGACTTGACAACACGCGTGCACCCACTGCGCTGATTTTATGACCTCTCCCGGAAGGGAGCTACGACGACTCGTTTACCGACCTCTCCTGGAAGGGAGCTACGACCCCAGATCTCATTTACCAGCCCTCACCCTGGAGAGGGAGCTACAACCCATGTTGAAGGCTACAACCTTTCGACACCACCTTGGACCACGTTTCATCAATTTTCACACTCGGATCCAACAACTTCATTAGAACACAACTTACGGGCCACTTTTCATCATATTTTCAAAGCTGGACCCATTCCAAACTTTTAAGCTCAAACATACATCACCACGAGATACATACCAATTCGGATAACACAGATCGGATAGCGATATCAGATAGAAACGGATCAGATGTTTCATACCCCATGCTTGACGAAACCCTAGTTTGCATACGCTTTCCTTTCATCGATGTCGCGTATATACGCGCTTCACGTCCACACAAACCAGCGTATACCTATGTATGTATTTTTATTGCGCATACGTGCTTTCTCTTCGCTGGCTAACGTATATACACGCTTCCTCTGCGGCGAAGTAGCGTGTAGATCTTCAATCATTATAGAGCACCATACTTCTTCGGATCGAGATCGCTCGGGTTCAGTTACCCTTTTACTCCGGGGACAGATGTTCGCCTCAATTTGAGATCTAAGTCTTCCATCGGCGAGATCTAGCATATACAAGTGCAATTCGGATCTAGATCACCTTCTTCGTCATTGGTGCATCATACATTCAGATTTATCATTCAAGTGTAACCCTTGCTCATTCAGTATCTACTTCACAGATGAAGTATTCATTCAAGCCTCGGACATCTTGCACCCACACTCTTCATTTGCACAATGAATTTCTTCTCCTTATATAGGTTTATCCTTTTTCAATACCATGAGCCAAAAACAATACCAGTGAGCCTTCAATACCACGGGCCCCTTTTTTCAATACCACGAGCCAAACCAATACCATGAGCCTTCAATACCACGAGCCCCTGGATTTGCACTTTTTTGAGCGCTTTTGCCCATACGCGACTTGGAACGTTCTTTTTACATGTGCATACGCGACTTCCCTTAGACGGATCCGCGTATTCCTTGAAACATATTCTTTTCATCATATATTTAGCACATATGCTGAATTCCTTTCTTCATTGCCTTACGTACTCATCGTAGATACATCGCTTTTAGTTCATCAAGACATATTCTATCAAGCACAACTTCATCAAGTAAGTTTCCATCATCTTCATCAAGTGGGTTGCCATTCAATGACAACACTCGAGCATCATATTGCTATCAAACATCATTTCATATCAGATTTACATCATTTACCAAGTCCATCAAGTCAAGAACAACTTCATCAGTGTATTTCCATCAAGGACAACACATGCCAACCATCTCATGTCTTCATCTTCATTCAGGTGGGTTGCCATCAAGGACAACACTCTACATCATATTTCCAACATCATCTAGTGGTATTTTTTAGGTCTTCCATTGACTTAAGATATTTGTATACTATTTTTTTATGTTGGAGATATATTTCAATCAAACCCCCCCAAAAGATCGCATATTCATCGGATCTACATTGTTCGACTTTACTTTAGCATTTTATTAAATTATGAGAATATTGATTTTTTTATTTATTTAATGAGAAAATTCAAAAACATACTAGATATTTTTAAGATTTAACACCTTAAATTGTTTTACATGTTAGACTCTTGTATTTCAAAGTATCACTAGATAGACGATTATTTTCTAGGGTCTTTCATACTGAAAATAATATTCCATGGTTGCCATTTATTTCCAAAAAAAAAGAGAAAATCGTGACTAGCTAGAAAATCAAAGGGATCAATATGCCTTTTAGTTTAGTGGAAAGGGGAAAATGTTGCTTTGATAAGGTGTGATGGTGATCAAAATTCATTTATGCCCTCATTCCATTTCATTCACCCTCTTTGCCCCTCATTTTCTCCATATTCCAAATTTCTACACTTTATTTCTTTCAAAGGCCTTATTTAACTATTAAAATTCAAATTTTATAGTTAAAAAAGAGTAACTTAAAGCCCACCCACTAAAATCCGTATCATATATCCTTAAGACTTACCACTTACCACAACTCTTCTCCCCACGGTAGATCACTTGATACATACATATATATCACATAAACCACAAAGAAACGCCTTTAGGACTCCACCGATGCGATACGATGACGGTGGGACTTGACCGAAATCACAAATCACAAATTTTGTAGGATAGGAATGGGAGGTAAGTTTTAAAATCATCGAAGTGTGATGCACAATGATGGTGGGACCCAATCGCAATCGTAAATCGCAAGTTTTGCAAGATAAGTGTGAAGGGTAAGTGTTAAAATCATTGAAGTGCAAGATGCGATGATGGTGGGACTCACTCACGATAACACGCATCACAAGTTTCAAAATATAAGTGCGAAGGGTAAGTGTTAAAATTACGGAAGTGCAATGTGCAATGATGGTGGGACACAGATCACGGTGCACGCATCACAAGTTTCAAAAGATAAGTGTTAAAGAAAAAGTTAAAAAATAGTGAAATGCGAAGTGCGATGTTGGACACGGATGCGATGTGGTTCCAAGATGAAATCTAAAGGATTTCAAGTCCAAGCATATGAAGTTTGTACATTGTTTATGAAGAAATAGGATAAAACATGAAAAAAAGGATGTGTGGTAAATTAAGCCCCGAAAAGGAGCACAAGCAAAAGGAGGTTGAGTCGGGCAAAGGGTGTTCATACATAACACATTAGCATAATCACCAAATAATAAAAAGTGGCTAGCATTACACAGTTTTAATTACCAAATGCCGGTTTTCTCGAAAAAGTAGGGCCGGATGTCGAGCTACCATTAGTTGCCTCTTCGTGACCATCACGACCACCTTCAAGCTCTAATGTTTAATATTACGAAGAGCCATCGAAGTTTTAGATCCATGAAGAGCTACCCAAAGTTAATTCTAGAGCGAGTGTTTTGTCGGGAGATTTTTTTCTCGGGCCTTGCATGGCCACACTTATCTAATTTTAGTTTGTTTGTAATCAATGAAGGTTGTCAAGTTAGATTGGGGAAACCAAATTATGCTTTAGAGAAATACTGACTTGCTTAGTACTATGAAGGGTGGGAAAGGTTGGACCTTGTTAGACTACGTGTTGCAAATATCATTATATTGGAGCACTATGCTTGTTTGAGTTGGGCATCAATAATAAGAGACTATTCACAAGATTCTTGATCTATGTTAATGGTTATGTTTTTTCCTCTGCCCTTTCATGTTGTGCATCAATTTATACGATTTCAAAACAAAAAAATTTAGATTAAGATTTGTTGAGAGAGCACCTTAATTATGTCCGTGTTTTTTTATCTTAATGTTTTTCTTACGAAGTATAGTTAAAGAATTATTAACTTCTCTTTAGCTATTTTTGAACCCACTACTTTCTTTCATCTCATATTCACATTGCTCGATAAGATCCGATCTGCATAGCTAGCTTGCCTCCCATGAATGTCCTTGAAAATTTGATGGACCATTCATCCTTTTATGACTCCATAGCCCAATGGATTGAGTTTCACGGTGTTGTTTGTCCAATCACCCAATCAATAAAAAAAACAACCCTCATAATTTCTATAACTAGCCTAATATCAACACTTATAATTATCAAGTTAAATCATAAAAAATAGACGAGCCCTCTTTGAGTCGAGGAAGGCTAGGTCCCGGAATCCAAAGTGGTTTGATGTTGTCCTCTATCGTTTGTTTTTTCCAATCTTACAAATTACGGGGCCAAAACATAATGGTGACAATGCGGGGATTTATTGAAAATCTTAATATTTCAATAGAGCTTGGAAACCCGAGTCAAAATTATATGATTCAATTATTTGCCAAAATTGGTATCTAGTTGTTGATGGCGGACAACGACTGACCACAAGAAAGTTGAAATCATCCACACGGCAATTCCAACTCGAGATCAGTTCCATTCAAAGGCTCCACTAGAGGAACAACACGAAACATGACCAGTCATCCTAGAAAGAGAAAGTATTCAATGATCCAGTTTTATGCGGGGAACACGACATAATACATATATAACCATAAACATAGAGATACGATGGAAATAATGCTTCATTTTATTAATAAAATAATGGTGAAATATTCTTACGGACATAATGGAAATAAAATAGCCATGGGTCTTTGAGTAGCGTATCTACGAGAAGAGATGTGGCGACTATAGACCTACGAACTATGTTACGATGAGGCTCGAGGGCCTATTTATTAGTGAGAACAATGGAGAACTCTAAATGTCCAAAAAACCTAACCCTAGGAGATGAAGCGCCAAAAATATGGGCCCTCTGTTTGGGTAAATTGGCGTTTCAACTTCTGGGGACGTAAAGTCGGCATACGATCTCTGTTTGATGCGTATCATACCTCATTATAAAGATATATCTAAGGAGTACAACTTTCGACGTGAGAAACATCAATCCATGGACCCATTTTTCTCTTGGTTTTCCCAAAAAAATATCGTTTAGGGCCTCAAAACGACTCCGAAAGTTCGGGACCCAAAAAACTACTAAAAAATAGTAAGTTGTGATGCAACTTAAAAACTGAACTGAACCGATGCTTTGGGGGTTCAAATGGAATAGGTGGGTGGCCACCAATATCCACTTGGATCATTAAGGCCCTAAAATGGCTCCGAGAGTGCGGGACCCAAAAACCCGCTAAAAAGAGTAAGTTGTGTTGAATGTGAAAAGTCTGCAAGAATTGATGGTGCGGGTCCAAATGGAATAGGTGGGTGGCCATCGATATCCACCGGATCATTTCTCCCTCTTTAGAAAGAAATGGTCCCCATTGCGTTGAGATCCTCCATGAGATGAGGCAAATTACATTTGAACTAGGGTATTAGATTTGTTGAAGATGTCATGGACCCGCGGGCGGACATGATGGATGCTTTTAGTAATTTTGGTTTCTTTATCAACCTCATATAGTACATGTGTGGATTATGTATGTGTATTTGCGGGATGTATGGAAACATCGGGTGGTGCGTGCGTCGGGGAGTCGGATTGATGGAGTGCTTGTCGACAATGTAGAGGAACCTCTGTGAGTGAGGAGAAAATGTCCTCGTATTCCTCTATGATTTTGTTCATCTGCTGCGACCATGTGAGGGGGAGCCATGTTTTTTAGGTTGTGGCCACAATATTCTTCTTTCTCTGTGAGCAAGTTGTAAGGAAAATAAATTTCCTGGTTTGGGAAACAATCTTCTCTGCGTTGTTTTGCGGTAGTCAAAGATATGATAGGAGAGCGATACTACCTTCGGTATCTTGTACAAGTTATTTCCCAAAGAAATGATAATAGCATAGAGGCCTGGACTCATACACAACATGTCACCTCCACAATTATGGTTGGCCCAATAATACATCGACTACATCGAGAGGAGCAACATCACATAATACCTTATCGATGAATGGCTTGATGTTGTATGGAAGGAGACATCTGTTGGCGAGATACGAGATATCTCTCCCTCGGGTGAAGCCACCACGATGGTATATAAAGCTGCGAGTGTGCTATGGTCGAGTGGCCGATGCGTTCACGACCTCGGCTGAAATGAGGTCCTTTGTCATATCGCTATTGACAAGGAATTGTAGTGGAGAACCCTTCACCCACATCTGCGAATGGAAGAGGTGCTCCCCCTCCTCTCGATCCTCGGGATCCTCCCTTTGGATCTTGGTGGTGGAAACAATGGCACTAGGATCCGCATCAATGATTTTCTTCCATTTTTCATTTCCTTTGTTTGGTTCGACTCGAGGGATCAGAAAATGCATACGATTCGGGTGCCTTTATTTGGCCACCAACGAATGTTTGGCCCGACACTCATTTGTGCTATGAGTGGGGCTATTATGAAATTCACACCACTTCCCCGTGTCCTTCTTTGGATTCGTGGTATTTTTTCCGAGTCGCCGCACTTTGGCCTTTCCCCTTGTTCTACAATTAGGGGCACCTTTTCCCGACTTCGATTCGCTGAGATCCAAAGTCTCGCTTCTTACCTTAAATTTCTACGCATCGTTTTCGGGCGGCATAGTGATATGCCGTGCCAGCGATGTAATGTCAAGGAACTCCATTTCCTCTTGAATGTGTTTGTGCACACATGTGTGGTACTTGAGCACCATATGTCTCTCTGAATCTTTAATACCCAACTTTTTCGCGTGGGGTATGGAACAAATTTGTTAGTTCCCGCACATCTTGATCCCTTTCTTTGTACGCGACATGGTCCATTGGATGTATTTGTCCTCATAGCTCCCCACGGGGTAATATTGTTCCTTGATGCCATCTCATAACGAATTCCAAGTGGGTGTGGCCGATAACGAGAGAGGGTTCCCCTTCGTCCTCTTGTTCACGGTGGGTTTCCCACTAGTCTTTGACATGGGGAGCGACTTTGAGGAGTGAAAAAATAATATTTTCTCGGTCGGAGAAATCATGGACCTAGAAATACCCTGTAAGAAAATTTAACCATATATTTACAATGTCTACATCTATTTGGCCTTCAAATACGGGAATGTCAAAGTTTACCTGTACCTTGAAGGGAGTGGCACCTCCCAAAGTGGCGCTGTTGGATGCGGATGCTTTGTAGGTGAGCGATCATTGAAGGATACGAGCAAATTTATCCATCATCGTGTTCCTTTGTTTCTTGAGAGCCTCCTCGAGAAATTTTTTTGATAGGATCTCCTGCTCCCCTCGTCTTTCTTTTCTTCCGCCATGGGAGGTCGTCGAGGTTTGCGAGGCTAATATTGCAAGGGTTCAAACATATCGATCCATAACTCCTTATACCTTGACCGCATTGGGGACATGCAAATAAAAATAGAGAGAGAGTAGACCACTCGATACCACTAATTCGGATTTTATGTAGGAACGCAAAAGAATACGAAATATAACCATAAACACAGAGATGCAGATGGAAATAATGCTTCATTTTTATTAATAAAATAATGAGCGAAATATGCTTACAGACATAATGGAAATAAAATAGCTAGGGTGCTAGTAGCGTATCTCGATAAGAGATGTGGCAGCTATAGACCTCCGAACGTATGTTACAATGAGGCTCGAGGGAATATTTATTATCGAGAGCAATGGAGAACTCTAAACATCCAAAAACCTAACTCTAGGAGATGAAGCGCCAAAAAATATGGGCCCCTTTTGGGTAAATTGGTGTTTCAACTTCACGAGGGACGTAACTTTGACATATGATCTTTGACACGTATCATACCTTGTTATAAATATCTATTCGAGGAGTACAAATTTCTATGTGAGCAACAACGATCCATGGACCCATGTTGCTCCCAATTTTTCCCAAAAAATGTCGTTTAGGGCCTCAAAACGACTTTCGAAAGTTCGGGACCCGAAAAAAGCACTAAAAAATAGTAAGTTTTAACTGCAACTTAAAAAACTAAACAAAGTCGATGGTGGGGGTTCAAATGGAATAGGTGGGTGGCCACCAATATCCACCTAGATCATTAAGGCCCCAAAACGGCTCCGGGAGTGCGGGACTCGAAAACCTCGCTAAAAATAGTAAGTTGTGCTTGAATGTGAAAAAGTCTGCAAGAATTGATGGTGCAAGTCCAAATGGAATAGGTGGGTGGCCACCGATATCCACCTTGATCATTCGAGCCCAAATTGGATTCAAGAAATTATTGTTTTTATCTCTAACTATGTTCTATCCTACTTTAATCCTAATCAAGAGTACACTTTTGAGGTTTACATTGAACATTGGTAGATTCATGAGCCTCAAGAAGCTAAGCCCCAAATTGTAGATCATGTACATACTCATACACTTGTGCACATCCCAAATGAACTTGTGGAAAACCCGGTGAAACATGAACCTCATGCTTCATCTCCTCCTATTCTTGAATTCCCAAATGGTTATGAGCCTCCGCTTTACCGCCTATACCGTAAAATTCCCAGACAGATACAAGCCTCTTGTTTTTCCTCCTATCCTCCATGACCTCCTAGCAAATTTTATCAATAATCTACCTAGATTTGATGGATAAAATGCAAAGATCATTGCCCAGATTTGATGGATAAAATGCAAAGATCATTCTTTGAAAAGCACATTCAAAATATTGAGGATTTCCTTGATTTTTTTTGAGGTGGGATAAGATGATGTGCGTATCAGAATGTTTTGCCCTATCATTGCAAGAGTAAAGTTAAAAATTAGTTTAAAGATCTTCTAGCTACAAGCATTAGCAATTTTCATCAATTCAATCAAGTTTTCCTAGACGAGATAGGTGGTTATTGGAAACTTTTTTCTCATCATAGAAGAGTATAACCATTTAAAAAAGAAACCCTAGGGAGATAGTACAACATTTTTCAAGCGAGTTCAATAAGGTATACTATTTGATGTCTGCTAAGATAAGGCCACCGCCAGGATTAGCTCTCTAGCACTACCCGGGATGCATTTGACCCGGATATGGCATTCGAGTTAAGAGAAAGGGACCCCACAACCCTTGAAGAAATGCAAAAATATGATTGTTGATGTGAAAGCGAACATCATTTGAATAGAGAGGCAAAGTTAAAGGTTGTGGAGAAGGATAAAAATAGAAAGAGAGCGATTTATATCTTCGAGAGATAAATCTAGATATGTTGAAAAAAATAGTCAATGGAATGATGCATATGATTAGCGAGGAAAGAGGAGCTTGATGTTTAGATACCTCATGTTCTATTAGTTCAGGAAAAATAAAAACATCAATGTACCCAAGCGAGTTGCGCCCATCCTAGACACCCTAAAACGAGAAAATGATTGTTTCATGTACTCTATCCACAACACAGCCAAATATGAAGTCAAAAATCGGACGGAGGTGGGAAATCCTCAGCAACAATGTACATGATAGATGACCTTGAATACGAGAGGTAGCCATATACAATATGATTATCAAGACGAAGACTATAAGGTTGAGGTTGAGGATGATTATTCGAAAGCAACTAGCACTATTTTCTGGGATAAACAAACTCAGTTATCGCAATACGAGAGATGAAAATCAAAATTTTCATGCTAAGAAAGGTTACAAAGAAGAAAATACGGTTCTAAAGTTTTTCAAGTAAGTGTCGAATGTGTTCCTCTCTTTTTTTGCCTCATTCTTAATATAGCATTATAAGCGGGTGGTTAATATGAAGGATGAGAAATGCTCTAATGAGTCAGTTGAGGAAAAAGAGATGATCTTGAACCTTTTTTCGGACCTAGAATTTCTCTCCCTAAGTCATCTTGAAATATAAAATCTGAAATGGATGATTAATTGATCCAGATTGATTCTTTGCCCTTATGCTTTGATACATTTCAGATTGTGAAAATAAATCTGGATCACATTCTAGTTGATAATCACAAGAGAGAATAAATCTCTCACCAATTAGATGAGGAAATCGGGGATGATAAAAAAATATTTTTTAGACTCGAGGGCTTCAACCCTTGAGTCCCTTTGAATGTCAAGTTGCGAGATGAAATCACAAAGTCTAAAACGAGATGATGAATTGATCAAGTTTTATTCTCTAACTTTATGCTTTAATTCATTTCAAATTATGGAAGGGAATTGGGATCATATTCTTACTGATAATCATAAGAGAAAACATGAGGTCTCGGAAGAAACAACACTACCATCTAAATCACCACATGACCCAATAGCAGATGCATTGGATGGTTTCTAATTTCAAAGTCAATATTCCTATGTTCATAATTCTCTCAAAAAGGCTGCTATGATATAGATATGATCGGACGGTCTACCCCATTGTCTCGATTCACTAGAAGTATCGACACAAAATTCATCGAGATAGCATGAAAAAATGTTACGAGTTGTTTGAAGTCCTCGAGAGCACATCACGTGGTACCAAGATATGAAGCTGAGTTGGTGAGTTGGGTGAGTTAGAATACCCAAAAATAAATCAAGAGTATCTTGATCCAGGTGATGTCTATATGGAGGAATTTTTATTTACAAAGCAGCACATATCTCTGGCATGTCATTTTTTTTTCAAGTGTACCAAGATCCATGTAAATTAGATCATGTCAGGGAATTTATGCCAAATAGTATTATCAAGTTTGTTGTTGAATATGGTGAAGATCGGTGAAAGAAAAGGAGTTATTTAGGCGATTTGCTTAGTGGGTACACTAGCATTATTTTATCATTTAAAAGAGCGAGCCATTTCAATAGATTAGTGTAGGTAGGTGTGAAGATAAGCTTGGTACTACGAGCATATTTCAAATTTAGTTTTAGATTTCTTTTCATTTTCATATCTAAAGTGTTTCGACTTTAGTTTCCACACGAGTTCTGGTTTCACCATTCAAGTTTTCAAGGTGCGAGCGATATGTTCGACTTGATGGATTGTAGTGGATAAGTTTCATTGTAGTTTCAATTCAAATTTCGGTATGCTAATAAGTTGGCTTGCCAAGCATGTGGTCTATTTTTTATCGATCAAATTCGGAAGGAACAATCAGCTAATTTCTAGCCACTAAGTTGCCTAAGAGATCAAGATACAAGTTTCGTGAGTCGGGATCAACCCAATGTATTAGGATATTAGTCTACGGTGTTCTTGACACCTCTGAAGGAGCTGCCATCCACGAGTTGGAGCCAATGTTAGACTCTTGTATTTCACAATATCACTAGATGACTAATTATTTTCTCGGGTCTTTCATCATCGAAAACAATATTTCATGGTTATCATTTATTTCAGAAAAAATAAGGGAAAATCTTGGTCGGCTAGAACATTAAAAGGGATCAATCTCACTTTTAGTTCGGTGGAAAGGGGAAAATGTTGTTGATAAGGTGTGATGGTGATCAAACTTCAATTATGCCCTCATTCCATTTCATTCACCCTCTTTTTCCCCTCATTTTCTCCATATTCCAAAGTTTTACACTTTATTTCGGTCCAACCCCTTCTTTAACTATTCAAATTTAAATTTTATAGTTAAAAAAGAGCAACTCCACCCACCCACTAAAAGCCATATCATATATCACTTAAGACTTACCACTTATCTCACTCCGCCCCCCACATCCATCTGCTTGATACATACATATATATCACATAAACCGCAAAGAAACCTTTAAGACTCCACCGATGCTATGCGATGATTTGTGGGGACCCAATCGCAATCAAAAATCACGAAGTTTATAGGATAGGCATGGGAGGTAAGTTTTAAAATCACCGAAGTGTGATGCGTGATGACAATGGAACCCAATCACAATTGAAAATCGAAATTTTAGCAAGATAATTGCGAAGGGTAAGTCTTAAAATCGTTGAAGTGTGATATGCGATGACGATGGGACCCAATTGCATAGCATGCATCACAAGTTTCAAAAGATAAGTGCGAAGGGTAAGTGTTAAAATTGCGAAGTGTGATTTGAAATGATGGTGGGACCCAATCGCAGTGCACGCATTGCAAGTTTCAAAAGATAAGTGTTAAAGAAAAAAAGTAAAAAATAGTGAAATGCAAAAAGTGTGATGTTGGCACGGATGCGATGTGGTTCCAAGATGAAATCTAAAGGATTTAAAGTCCGGGGTGTATGAATTTTGTAAATTTTTTATGAAGAAATAGGCTAAAACATGGCGAAGGATGTGTGGTAGAATAAGCCCAGATAAGGAGCACAAGCAAAAGGAGGTCGAGTCGAGCAAAGGGCATTCATACAAAACACATTAGCACAATCACCAAATAATGAAAAAGTGGCTAGTGCTACACAGATTTAATTACCAAGCGCCAATTTTATGAAAAGCAAAGGGCCAAATGTTAGAGCCACCATTGGTTGCCTCTTCATGACCATCAGCCACCTTCAAGCCTACTATTTTATCTTACAAAAGAGCCATCGAAGTTCTTAGATCCATGAATAGCTTCCCAAAATTAATTCTACAGGGTGTTGTTTTGTCATATTTGCTCAGGGCCTTGCATGGCCACACTTGACTAATTTTTAGTTTGTTTGTAATCAATGAAGGTTTTTCAAGTTATATTAGGGAAACCAACTTAGTCTTTAGATAAATACTAACTTCCTTAGAAATATGAAGGGTGGGAAAGGTTGGACCTTGGTAGACTACTGCATTGCAAAGATCATTGTATTGGAGCATTGTAATTGTTTGAGCTCTGCATCAATAATAAGAGTTCAGTTCACGAGGATTCTTGAGCTATGTTAATGGCGATGTTTTTCCTTTGTGTTAATTTTTTTCCTCTGTATTTTCATGTTGTGCATCAATTTATCTTATTTCAAAACAAAAAAATTTAGACTAATATTTATTGAGAGAGCACCTTAATTATATGCCTTGTTTTTTTTATCTTAATGTTTTCTTCGAAGTATAGTTAAATAATTCTTAACTTCTCTTTAGCTATTTCTAAACCCACTACTTTCTTTCATCTCATATTCACACTACCCGATGAAGACTCGATCGACATAGCTCGCTTGCCCTATGAAAGCCCTTGAAAAAGTGATGCACCATTCAACCTTTTATGACTCCAAAGCCCAATGGATTGAGTTTCACAACTCTATCTGTCCAATCACCCAATCAATCAAAGCAAACAACCCTCATAATTTCTATAACTAACCTAATATCAGCACTTATAATTATCAATTTAAATCATAAAAACAGAGAGAGCCCTCTGCGAGTCTAGGAAGGCTAGGTCATGGACTCCAAAGTGGTTTGATGTTGGCCTACTGTCGTTTGTTCTTACCAATATTACAAATTACGAGGGCCACAACAATACAAGTACATAGTATCTATGCTTTGCTATCTTTTGATTTGATTAAAATATAATTTGCAGTCCCACTATTTCATGCATTTTATGCCCATTACTTCCGATATATCTTGCAATGTGCACATACAAGTCAAGGTATTTACCTCCTATGCTAATTTCTAGTTATTACACTATGGATGAATTCTAAACATTTTACTGTTGGTTGTTTTTTTTACAGCGAGAAATGAGATGCATTATTCATAGTTTGAATAACAAGGCAATGGATTTATGCATTATGAGCTATTCGAGATAGGGTTGTGTTCATAAGTATCTCTAGCAATGAATGTATGTGAACCCATGCATGATGAGAAATTGATGCATAATTCATAGCATGAAAAAAAAGGCTATGGATTTATGCATTATGAAATATTGAGATAGGGGTTGTTGTTTGTAAGTATCTCTAGCAATGAATTTATATGAACTCGTGCATGATGAGAAATTGGATAAGTGTTAAATCCTAAATGACCTACTGTTAATGGCACAATGCAAAGCTTGTTGTCTAAATGAGTCCTATGTTGGGTTAAGTGTGGGTTGGAGGAATTTATTGAAGATCTATCTAGATGAAGGTTTGTTGTGTTGAATTCGGATGAGGGATATCCATTAAGCATTCAACATTCAATGAAATGTATTGAATAGTCAATTGGACCAATCAATTTTCTAGCATAAAATGTAATTTTTGGCTTGTTTTTTTGTGAGGATGATGCGAGTGAAAAGTCTGCACATCTAGAGATGTGAATATTAGCATTTGTTCTTTTAATTTCAAGTTATTCTCGAGTAAGCATTCAGAATCTTGTGCCAAGGTTGGTCCTCTGTCATTTGGAACTCTTTTCTTGATTGGGCTTTGTTTTTTATAAATTTTATACTCGCTTTTCCTTGAGATCTTTATGAAGTCTTCGAATTTTGTGGTGGTATAGAAAAGGACAAGGTAATCTCCTTTGACTTCTAAGTGCTCGAATCCTTCTCACTTTTAGCTTCTCATTTAATCTATCCAGAGTCCGAGACAATCAAGCTTTTCCTAGAATCAAAATTTTTGTTGAGAAATCTCGCACACTATTTAGAGAAACACCTGTGATGCCTTACGGTATTGCAATTTAAACATGTATGCGAATCATATTGCGTTTATAAGACTAAGTGAACCTAAAAGGATTATTCCTTTTGTCAATTGAGATAATTTCAACTACATTTTCAGCTATTTTTTCTTGATAGTGGTGGATAGGAACAAGTACTTTTTGCAAATGAACCTTGCAAAGGAGGATGGTGAGTTTCTCTATAGAAATGGAAAGAATGTTCTCGATGAAGTTGAAGAATATTAATTTTATTTATTGTAGATCATGAACACATTTATAATATTGAGCAACCCATTTTTAGCTCTCTCTCTTTAATAGGTGATTTTTTAAGTCCCATTCACTACCTTTCAAAGACTTGTTTCTTATGATTTGTGATCAATCTTTGTTTAATTTGTTTGCAATAGGCCATTTCTTTTCTTTAGAGTTGTGCTATATTCATATTCATTATAGTTTAAATTTTTGGTGTAATCTTCACATTTGGCCTCACCCAATATTATTTGTATATTTTATACTATATTTCTAGTTTTGGTTAAGGCTAATGTAGTCAATTCAATGTAGGTCCATAACCAAATTCTTACCAAAGATACCTTCGTAGGGGCAGAAGTAAGCCTGAGATGATCATCCACTTTAGGAAGGAACTCAACTTTCGCTTCTAGCATGATGCCAATAGTTGATAAATGAGAAACAGAGATCGACGACCTCCCAAGCGAGCTAAGATAGGATGCAAGACAACTGAGACAGTTGTCTTGGATCCTAGCTTGCTTGAGAGGTTGTACATATTACTTTCTCATTTATCAACTACTGCTACCATGCCATAAGCCAAATGTGAGTTACTTCTTAAAGTGGATGATCATCTTAGGGTTAATTTTTCCCCAAATTTTTTTTTCTAAGAGGAGCGTTCCAATTCCGACAGTTTTTTCCGTTGTAAATCCGATGGTTGTTTTTGTCTAAATTCTGACAGTATGAACGAAACATTGCTAAGAATAGTGTTCGACTAGTGATGGATAAGGTGGCACTACCGAAGGTTATTTCCGTCACTGATATGGCCCAACCATCACAACAAGTTTATGCCAGTTGTCGAAATAGCGACGATTGTCATGGCACTTATGACGGTTGCTTTCGTCGTTGGGAAACTAATAGAGCCAAACGTGTGACGACATGTCATCGGTATTGCAACATATTCTGGGAATGCATCATTGCCATAATACCGATGTCTCCACATGATGTCAGAATAGCGATAATAAACAATGTGATTGTAAGATTGACTAAATGAAGACACATGTCATGTCTAGTGTCGCTCTACCGACAGTTATTAGAAGTGTCAGAATTGCGACAGGACAGGAAACGATGTTTTTCTCAACCTCAAAGTGTCTCTCTTGGGACACCTATGTGTTGCTATTGAACACCTAATCCTCTATGGGTAGGTGTGGAAGGCGAAGAGTCACAAAGGATTCCAAGTGACCTTGGAAGATGAATCCAAGAGTCACACCATTGTATTATAAATTTAAATCTATGGTGAATAATATGAGTATCTCATGCTTATCTTTCTATGTGTGTGTTTAGTTTCTTCATACACCATGTATGTGTTTAACATGGTATCAGAGCCATGATGAGTGGCCTTCTTCCTTATTGTGCGTTTATGTGCTAGGTGGGCTTGACAATAGGCAGCGTTAGGTTTGACAGAGTTGGGGATGTTTTTGAATGGTGTTTGTCTCTGTGTTATAGGTAGCATGCAATATTATTGTCTCCCCCAGCGCCTAATATGCTGCGGAAATTGGGCGCTTTCGTGAGAACTATAAAGAGGAGTCTGGTGGTCACAATGGAGGACCCATGTTTTTGTTATTATTCTTTGGTTCTCAGAGGCTTCTGAGCTCGAAATATACTGGAAAATTGAGGATTCGCCCTCCTGAATGTGTTAATTTCCCAAGCTTTTTTCTATGATCAGTGTTAAAACTTGCACGAATCTCCACCTTCCGCACTGCATCCTACAATCAACATCGAATTGGTATAATAACCACCCCTTGGGCCTCCTATCTCTACCTGCGCCCATGTATACACCGCTCTCCACTTACCACCTTATTGCCTCTACCTTCCAATCGACCATACCTCTCATTCCTTCAGCCTCGAACCATGTGATAGAAGAGATGCCATGGTTGATAATATTTCTTATTGAAATAGCAACATCAGGCTCCACTATATTGAATAGATTTGCAACAACTTCTCTAAACAATACTGTCTTTGACACTCCACAGAGAAGTTTCTCAAGATTCTCTACCCTAATCCACGTCTCGTGCCCATTCACACTGTCTTCCTCAAGGAAGGACACAGTTCTTCAAGTCCCATGGCATTCTTCCCTGATCGTTTTTCCATATACTTGCACATAAATATCGTGGTGATTGAACACAAAATCCATGCCGAGAGCTCTAAATTTGAGAAAATCACCCTCAAATTGGAAGGGTATGACCCATAATCCTCTCATTTACAGGAGTTTTCCAGAACCACCACTGAGCAACATCACATTTTGATTTCGTTGTGAGTGGAAGAACTATCGATTTATGGATTTAAAGTTCTAGTGAAAGCCACAATATCGACATCTCGCAACCCGCCTCCTTGCCTTCCACCTTCGCAGACCCCTCCATGGTCTTACGTCGGCTCACTCTCCCTCTAACGGCCTCCCAATAACACCCTCTAATACCATCCCCCTCCACCAACTCGGTTCTGCACTCAACTCTGCTGCAGGCCTGACCTCTCCTCCCACGAGCTCGATCTCCTATATTCATGTAATAATCCCAATTCCTATATTCATGTAATAATCAACCTGGAGGCACGATGGTGTGGACCAATGTGTGGAGCACTAATACACAACGCAAGTGCCGAGAGGAGCGCAGGTGAGGCAAATGTGTAGTGGGAGGTACCGCTGTGGTGGTAGAGTATTTGCAGTCAAGTGCCAAGGGAACCACGGTGGAGGGGATTGTGATTGCACAATGGGTCGAAACTTTGTGTTGATTTTGCTGACTGTAAAACCCTTGCTCACATAAGACCCACATGGAGTTCCATTGAATTTCTTGGCCTCTTCACCACCATTGATCTTCAAATATCCTGCAGAATTGTCCCTGTAAATAAGCATTGGTATTATTCATGTTCTACTTGAGATTATGGATTCTTGAGAAGTTGGGAGAATTGGGCTTCTTCAGAGATTGAAACTTAGGCTAATATGAAAATTATTTGACTCATCAACAAACTTGGGACCTATTTTCCTCTACAAACTTTGAACAATGTGAGAAGATTTGTAGCATAGAACATTCTGTAGTTTCATCTCCATGTAGATATTGTGGATATAGACAGACTACCGATGGCATAAAATAGAATGTAGACACGTTGTGTGAATACCGAGAGGTTTTCACAAGATGAAGAGTATATACATGTGTAGAGATAGTATTTTAAGGTTGAATACATGTGCATTGGTTTCTTTTTATGCTTTGGTGAATGGAGCATATATTTTAAGGGCCATTATATGTCTACGTTGGAGATTGTATAATTCATGGTTCCAGGAAGTATCAAGTTGGGATAAGAATTTTTATTTTATTTTTGTTCCAGATATTGCTTTATATAAAAATAGTCCTTTGTAAAGGAGAGAAGACATTTGTATTGAATTACTGCACATTGGTTTTTGTTGTCGCATTTGTTGTGAAATGGATCAAATAGGTAATATATTATAATTATTGAATACTTTAATACATGCCAATGTTGATGGGATGGTAAACATCAACAAAGAAACTCTCTTTGACATTCAGACCTACCTACATAATGCACAAGACAAGATTGAGTTTTTGCAGTTGGAGTCTCAGCTTCAACAAGATGAACTTCAGCAAAAGAGTCATCAATTTGAACCTGTTTCTGTTCAGAAAATTGAGAAGGACTCTCAACAGCATCAAGAATATAAAGTTGAAATCGATTCACATTCAGTTCCTTGTACAAGAGCATATTTACATGTAGATGCAACAGCTCAGTCTGCACTTCCCAATCCCATCATCAGACCTTGGGAACAGCTTGTCCACAACGAGCACCGAGCAGGTATTGGATATGACAAGGAGTTGTCCTTTCATATTCCGAACTGCTCCAAGCCCATCAAATTTCAGAGTGCCGGATTTCTTTATGAGATTTCACCTATAGTTGTTCCAGATTATTCTCCTCTTCCATAGCAACAACAACAACAAATTGTAAAATGCTAACACTATGATCGAGTTGGCCATATGAAAGATCATTGTTTTGATCTTCATCCATGCAAGCACTATAGTCGGCACACCCATTCTTCACACAAATGATTCAAAAACAAGCCTCCTACAAGAATAAAGATTCATATTGGATGGATTTCTTCTTGGAAATAGGCATCAACAGCCAAGAAGATGTTTAAGTCACATGTTGGAACTTGTTCTAGAATATTGAAAAAACTTGCAGTTGAGTTTTTTCCATCATATCACCTTGAAACTGACAGGGGGGAAATGGTGGTCATCTACAAGCTTCAAAGCCACATCAAGTGAGCCTGAGCCACAATATCTCATTCCAGATTCAGAGTTGTAGCCAGAGACACAGCAATTCAAGCGAGCCTAAGCCACAATTCATCATTCTAGATTCAGAGTTGTAGCCAAAGACAAGGATGCCCATGAGCATGCCTTTGGTTGATGGAAAAACTTAAACCATCCATGTGAGGTTCATATTCTTCCACTTCAAATAATTCAGGGCACTTCTTCTAGCAGAAGACTTCCGCTTCTTGCCAGCCTTGGTAGAGTTCCAGGAAATGCATCAAGCTTTCCAGAGTTGGTGGTCATCCTTAAACCATCACAACTTGTTGACTTCCCTTCTTTTAGGTTGAAGGTCTCCCTCTTCAAATATTAGGGACAATTCCTCTAGCAGAAGCCCTTAGCTTCTTGCCAGTTTTGGAAGAGTTTCGGGAAATGCAATAAGCATTGCATTTCAGTGTCGGTGGTCATCCTTAAACCACCTCTTTATGCCAACATTTCAGAGAGTTGATTTATCCTAAGTGCTGTTATGCATACTTTGTAGATTTGTATTACAACTCTCTTCTTGGACTCACACATACCCCTTTGGATTAAGGGGGGGAATGTTGAACACCTAATCCTCTATGGGTAAGTGTGGAAGGTGAAGAGTCACAAAGGAGTCCAAGTGACCTTGGAAGATGAATCCAAGAGTCACACCATTGTATTATAAATGTACATCTATGGTGAATAATATGAGTATCTCATGCTTATCTTTCTATGTGTGTGTTTAGTTTCTTCATACACCATGTATGTGTTTAACAGTTGCAATCGTGACATTTTGGCTATTGGAAATTGGGCCAAATGTGCTAGTGTATGTCCTCTTATGAAACATGAGGTGGTTGAAAAAGTTGAAGGAACTATGATTGGAAGTTCCTGAGAGGAAATGTGTGAATAAAAAAAAGGAAGAGATCATGAAAAATGAAATTATGGAGAATGAAATCAACATCCGAGAACTAGAAGATCTAAATATAATATCTCCATTGGAAATATATGAAGATCTTGATAAAGAAATATACTCTTGGTGTTGTAGATATTTTTAGAGATGCATCAATCTATATAGGATGTTGATGCAAAAAAGAAGATTTCATGATGAAAGGCCATCACAAAGGTATTTTTTGATGTAATGTTCATTTTCTATTTTTGAATAGATGGGATAATACAGGGCTACCAAATGAATATTTATAGATGTCATCTACAAATGACACTCATGTTTTAGGATGAAAGGTCCTTTTTTTAGCAAGGAATGAAGGAAAGGCCAAATATGGACTAATGGATCACTTTCCAATGAAAGAAAATATAACATGACTGACATGATTCATGGATTAAAGTGATGGATGGTCAATTTCCTATAAATAAGTCTCAAAAGGATGAAGACTCCTGAATAAAGAAAAATAATGTTCATGACATCGAAATGTGGAGCCCTTCAAGCAGCTGGTTGACCCATGATTTCCACCTAAAGAGTTGTTGGAAGAAAGTCCCTGGTTAAGAGGGAGCTTGCTCAAGTCTCTGATTAGGATGGAGCTTAGGTACATTCCTTTCATAGGAATGGGTGCATTCCTTCATTGGAATGGGTATATCCTACCTATTTAAGAGGGAGAGATAGACACACCATTATTTTCTTCACTTGGGAAGATAGAATGGAGGATTGGGTAAGCATATAGCATATGATACCCTTTGAGGATGTGATAGGGAATCCAAGACAAGAGTAATTATAGAGGAATGATATTCTTTGAGGATTTGGAATCCAAGATAAGAATAGCCCTGGTGAAACATAATCTGAGAGAGCCTGGGTGGGTTATGTTCCGAGAGAGACAATGATTAGGGTGTCTATAAATCATTGGTCTTGTCGGCATTGTTCTTTAATCTTGTGGAGAGATAGAGAGGTTAGTCAAGGCCTTTCTATATGAAAATTTTGGATTATATGATGCTAAACAGATGGGTTACCAATTTGACTCTTCTTATGATAACTCTTCAGATTGAGAATGTCCAAATACCTTGTATGGATTACAAATACCTCCCTAGTTAAGAGGGAGTGTTGAAATATGTAACTAGGTTTGGTATTCATAATGGCATGTGTCATTATGATGTTATTTATTTAATAAAAGAGAGAAAATTAATATTATTATTGTAAGTCTTGAGGCATGGGTTTTATGCTCAAGAGAATTTATTTTATAGGTCAATCACCCATGGAGTGCTTCTAGGTTTGTTATAAATTCATTTAGTCATTTTCATGTATGAATGACCCATTTGGGCATGTTACATATTGTAAGAAAAAATATTTGAGTCAAATTAGAGTCAAAAGACCCTCCAAGACCATGTTAAAAATGCAAGCATCAAGTCGGCCTAAAATGAGTAATTCGACCCTATGTGAAGCCTATATAAATAATACCTCAACCTTGTTTGAAGACACTTCACTCTCACACACAAGTTCAATGATAAGTATAAGAAGAAGTGTGAAGTATATGAAGACAAAGGAAGGACAAAAAGTTGAGCTATTTTGGATTTGTTTTTGGACTACTTCTCTCCACACGTGTGAAGGAATTAGGGCACATATTGTTGCATTGAAGTCGATTTGTAGAAGTGAAGTTAGGTCACCAAGAATAGTTTTCCTAGAATTAAAATTCTCTAGGAGAGAGAATATACCTAAGAAAATAAGACAAGTTGTAGTTTCTAGGAAAGGAGAAGTTGCAGTTTCTATTTGTAGTTTCTGGAAAAGTCGAATTTTAGTTTTTTGTTGCAATTTATGGACAAGTTGAAGTTGCAGTTTTTGGTTTCAGTTTTTTTGGGAAATTCAAAGTTGTAGTTTTTGGGCAAGTCAAAATGGAAGTATGAGAAGTTGTATTTTCAGACTAGGTTGCAGTTGCTAGAAGGGGAATATATTCAAAGATGAAGCATTAACTTGGCCTTGGAGGGGTTCTTGGTCAAGGGTCTTGGTGTTAGAATTCACCAATTGAAGATTCTATAATAAGAATAATTTTTGTGGGTTTTAATCTAAAATTGGAGAGGTTTAGTGCCTGGCTAATCACTTTCATCTTGTGTCCTTTATCTCATTGTTCCTTATGGTTTGGTAACTATTTGATGAAGAGAAACACTAATAAGTAACAAGTAAAGAAGAATCTAATTATTAAAATTAAAAATACATCACAAGTAGTTATCATTGCTAGATAAATCATCTCATATCTATGCCCTATATTTATCAATGGGTAGTTCCTCTGAGGAACCATAGAACATGCTTAGCCACCCTCAAAAATAACTTGGTTGGCCTAACCATAGCTTGCCTCAAATTGTTGAATGCATAGCACATATCTAGTTGTGTGTTCACAAGATACATTAGTGAACCCACCAACTATCAATAAACAATAGCATCCACTTCCTCACCTGAGGTGGCATCCTCTTTCCTCTAGTTGATCGCTAGAGGTATCTCCATGGGTTTGCAACTTTCCATGTGAAACCTTTAAAGTATCTTATTGGCATACTTTCCCTGAGATACAAACAGTTCCCCATTACCTTTCCATACTTCCAATCTGAGGAAGTAGTGCATGAGACCCATGTCCTTCATTTCAAACTCTCTTGCAAGGTCCTCCTTGCAAGATCTAATCAGCTGCTCATCACTAGTTAAAATCAAGTTGTCAACATATAAGACAATAGTCAATATTTTACCTTAGACCAAGATATGATAGAGGTTTGCATCTGCTTCACTTTTGGTGAAGCCAAAACTAGTGAGATAGTTATCGATTCTAGTGTAATAAGCATGGGGTGCTTTCTTGAGACCGTACAATAATCACTTGAGTCTACACACATGAGACTCCCAATCAAAATTCTTGAAGCCTTCTGGTTTCTCAATATACACCTCCTCCTCAATAACTCCATTGAGTAATGTTATTTTTACAACCATCTGGTGGATCTTCTACCCCATATGTGTAGCCAGAGCAAGAATTTATCTAATGGATGAGTACCTTGCTACAGGAGGAAAGGTCTCCTCATATTCAATCCCCTAAACTTGAGAGTACCCCTTGGCCACAAATCTGGCCTTGTAATTTTATATTCTTTCATCTAATGCATTATTTACCTTGAATATCTATCTTGAACCCACAAATAATTTATCTGTTGGTCTTGGGACCACTTCCCAAACACTATTATTTACAATGGATTTTTATTTCTCCACCATTTCATAAACCCATACTGGTTTCTCTATTGCTTCCTCGAAAGAGGATGGATCAGTCTTTAGATCCATGTATCCATTATACTGATATGGTGACCTTATTTTCTTGCTCTAATTTGAGGGAGCAACCACATTCTCCCTCACATCATGCACAATTCTCTCAGCTTCCCTTGTCCTTTGCCTGCCTTCTCTGGATGGTTTTGCTTGATTTTTTTTCTCCACTCTCTACTCCTCAATTTTTGGTGAATACGCAACTTCTTTAGGTTCCTGTTTTATAGCTAAAATCTCCTCTTCTAGTGGGATATGAGGCTCCCTCTCAAGAGAGCACTACATGGCTTTGCCTTCATCAAATTTTACATCCCTTCACACAACTATCATTCTAAGGGATGGAAATTACACACGGTAGTTGTGGGGAGTTTCTGTGTAATCCAAAAATACCCCCAATTCTATTTTCATCTCTAGCTTTTTCCTTGATTCTTTGGAGACATGGCAGTAAATAGAGGCTCCAAAAATCTTGAAATGTGACACATCCAAATTTCTCCTTGAGAAAGCCTCCTCTGGTGTGATCATGCTAAGAATCTAATGAGGAATCTGGTTCTACAAATAGGTTTTTGTGTTGCATGCCTCAACACACAAATGTAGAGGTAGGCCTTTATCATGCAACATCACCCTCGTTTATCCCACAATGCCATGTTTATTCCTCTTAGCCACCTCATTATACTGTGGGTTGTGGGGTGTTGTTAACTCTTATAGACTGCCTTCTTTTGCACTTAAATTTTTAAATTCATTCGAAAAATACTCACCTCAATTATCACTCTTGAGAGAATTCACATTCTTGTTCGTTTCTTTCTAAACCAGTTCCTTGAATTCTACGAACTTGGAGAATGTCTCATCCTTCTTCTACGTGAAGAAGATATAGCACTTCCGTGTGAATTCATCAATAAAAATGACAAAATATTTGTTCTTGGAAGTGGAGGTTGTCAAGAAAGGTCCACATACATAAGAGTGGATCCTTTCAAGGAATGGATGTGCTTTTTTGTCTTGATCGTGGAATGTTGATATTGTGTAATTACCCAAGGTAAATCCTTTTCACACATCATGCTTCTCAAGTGCTCCTTTAGGGAGGCTTGTGGTTATTCGTTGCATGATCTTCAAAGCACCATGATGAAAATGGCCAAGTATCATATGCCAAAGTTTACCGACATCATGGCTCTGTAGCTTCTCCGATTTTGTGCTGAATGTAGCACAATCCTCCACAACTATCTTATACAAGTTCTTCACATGAACCATGATAGACTTCACCTATACCATGGCTATGTGTCTCAGAAATTTATTTCCCTTACTGAAGATCACTTCATAACCACGGTATTCCAAAACTATAATAGAGACGATATTTTTCTTTAGTCCTGAAAAAAAAATGATATCATTGAGCCTTGGGGGGGGGGGTTGGCTCCCTCTAAAAGGTGACTATACTAATCTAGGTCATGCTATACCTTCCATCATCCCCCATCTTGATGTGCATCTACAAATATTTTTCTTCCAGGTCACTGAAAAATTCTCTATTCCCCGTCATGTGGAATGATGCACCTAAGTCTAATTACCCCACACTCCCCATAACTGTGTTGGCCATGCATGCAATGAGGGTAAATTCAAGCTCGAAATGTGAAGCCAAAGCTTCTTCTACTCCTCCTCCTGAGGTTTTCTTTCTTTCCTTCATGTTTGGACACTTCGTAGAAGCATTTAATTTTGACAGATATTTCTTCTTGCCCCCTTGACTGGATTCTGGTTTGGATTGGGATTTCTTCCCTTTTCCCTTCTTTTCCTTTCTAGCCAATGAAAATTTTCCTTCATATTCGCCCTTTGATGAAGTCCCATATTTAGTATTTCGGCTTATTTCCTTCTGCACCAAATTGGACCATAAGTGCTCCCAGCTCAGTATTTTCTCCCTTCCATTCACAAAATCCTAATAGCTATGCTATCTCTTGGGAAGGCCCAGAAGGGATAAGGTTACAGAGTATTCTTCATGGACATTAGCACCAAACTCACCAATTTCATCATGACACTATGTAAACCTACTCAGATACTGTGGAATTGTGTCATTCTTCTACATCTTGATACTTTGAAGTATATCCATGAGTACCAGCTTCCTGAGATCACTATTATTCTCAAACAATTATGTAAGTTGTTTCCACATTGAAAACTGGTTTTCTTTTCCATGGAGATTTGAGACAATATGATCATGTGCTCCCTCTAAGATAATTCTCCTCACCTTGGCTACATATTTCTTCCACTGAGAAAGGTTTTGGGCATCAAATGCTTGAGGCATCTATCTTGATGTATTATAGCAACCCATTTTCATTCAATATTGTCTCCATGTGGTCCTTCCATGCAACAAAGTTAGAGGTGCCTTCCAATGCATACTCTAGCCTTAGTCCATTGAAGGTCATCGTCTCAACTCTAAATAAATCATGCTACACTGATCTTCAAATTTGAACCTCTAAGATACAACTTTGAATTTATGCTCTAATGTGAATCCAGATTTGATACCATGTAGAAATTAGGTTATATATTTTCCATTTCTCATGAATTTTTAATCAAAATCACAAGACATGGATATACACTACTACTCTACAAACATTATTTCACAATTTAGAACAAAAATATCTACATGAAAGAAGAAATCACACAGATGCAACAAGTATTTTTGTCTCAGGAAACCAATATGCTAAAAACCCCAATTCCTCTTGCATTAATAAAATGAAATAGAGATGTATTACAATTTCTTTGCTCAACTGAGCTCACCCTACAAGTGCACAACTTATCTCTCTACTCATTGAAGGCCTTTGATGACTTAGTAAAATTTTTCCTCGGCTTGAGATCCTATTTCCTTGTTTTTTTCCTTGAGGAATTAGCCTCTATTATTTAGGAAATTCCTTTAATTGAATTGTGCAATTCCTTTAGGTTTATCATCTGACTACATGCAACACTTGTACACTCAAGACTAGTCTACAATTGATGTTACATTGCCTTGGAATCTCCACCTCAACTAGGTAACTCAAATTATATGCATGCACTATCTATTTTGGGTTGATTGATTGGTTAACTAGATGATCACTGAGTTTGACTGAAGTCCCACTACTTAACCAACCTTACACTAGTTCCTCCAAAAGTTGGAACTATTTTAACTAAAAACAACCTGATATAATTGACCTTGATTGATACAAATTAGCAATCACACATGAAAAACTTAAATATAACTCCTCCAACTTGAATTTAATGAGTAAATTGTGTGAAAAAAACCATCTCACACAATTTAACATCATCCACGTTGTCTTCTGATGTGGAAATTCAAATTTTCTCAATTTAATCAAGGAAAAATCAAATTGAGAATTTCTTGCTGCATTTTTCAACAATCATCATCATAAAAAAACTCAACCTACATTTCCTGATTCATACCATTTGTTCCATTATAAGTGAAAAAATTGAAGTTCCATTTTAGTACCAACAATGATGCCTTTGTGCCCCTTATCAATTCTTTTAGGAAAACCAAGCTTAAGTCTACACTTTCATCACTATCGAGTACAACCTTATCTTCAACATCATACTAGGTTTTTGGACAAGGTATTTGCAGCATTTACATTGCATGATCATTTAAAATTAATGCACAAGGCTTGATAACAAAAAGATAACCACATCATTACCACATGTACATAAGCTAATCAAATATAATCCAAGGATGAAAATTGGATGAAAACTAGTGTACTATGATATCTAAAGTAATTATATACAAAAGAGAAGCCAGTGAAAAACCTTACATAATAAATCCCTAAAGGAAAAGGGTATTATATAATTTTCCACTTACATAAAACTTAGTAAATGATTCAATGGATAAATCATTCACTACTACTAGAAAATTTGGATCAAATCCAAAATACATTAACTTGTATAGCAGAAGTCATGCTTTATTCATTTTCTCAAAATCATTTTTAGTCATGAACAAGGTTTTTGGATCTACCTAATCCATTTAATTACCTCCAAGGCTAAGACAATGCTATCCTAAAAAAGTTCCATTTGACAAAGTTGATCCATACCTAACATTCATATCTTCCCTCAATCCAATACTTACATTGTTAGTTATTTTGATGTCATGCCTTCTAATTTAAATGACATGCCTCCACCCCTCCCCATTAGGTTTCATGTCTTGTGATTTTGATGTCATGTTCCCACACCTCCACCTCATCTTCCCTAGTTGTCATGTCTTGTGACTTCGATGCCATGACTCCTCCCCCTCACCCTACACCTCCCCCTAACTATCATGTATTTCCTTGTGATTTTGGTATTATGTGTCCTCTTCCTCCTTCCATCCTTCCCTAAGATTCTAGTCCTCCCTCACTTCCTATTATTCGTATCCCCTCTCACTTCAATGCTAACTTTCTTGATAGTTTTGATGTCACCTTCCCCCTCCCTTTAGGTGTCATGCCTTGTGATTTTGGTATTATGTCTCCTCCCCCAAACAACATGTATTACCTTTTGAGTTTGGTGTCTTGTACCTTCTTCTTCTTCCATCCTTTCTTATGATTCTTGTCCCTGTCCTCCCTTCTTGTTATTCTCATCCTCTTTCACTTCAATATTAACCTTTTTGTAATTATAATGACATGCCTTATTATTATGGTGTCATGCCTCTCCTCCCCAATTCTCCTTCCCCCTTTGATGTGATGTGTTATTTATAGAGCTTGTCTATTATAATTTTAATTTCCCCTTTAGATATTTACACATTATATGTGAAGAGTCTTAACATTTCTAACACCCTCACATTATACCAAATTAAAATAGTCCCCCTTATAATTCAATGTTCATGAAGATTCCCATTCAAAACAATGGATAAGTCCTCCCCTCCCAAACATTATACCAAATTAAAATATTCCCCCTTATAATTCAATGTTAACGAAGATTCCCATTCAAATTAATGGGTAATTCCTCCCCTCCCAAAATAGGTATTAGGAGTATAAGCAAAGCTAGTGCCCAAAGCCTATCCTAAACTGGGAACTTGGAGCAACAAGTGGACAACCTAACAATTCGCTTAAACACAACTTAAAATGTGATATAAATTGATAAACTAGGAGGAGTTGAAAACATTTCAACCAAGGTAGATTAGTTCAATGTTTCAAAGCTAAAGTAACATCATACTACAACATGTATATAGAAAAATCTAAATTAGCTTCTTAAATTTGTTTAGCTTTGATTATAGTATAGTTGTAAGAGAAGCATACATCTCCATAGCCAAAACACTATTTTGTGTTATGATTTGGTTTTGCTTAGAACATTTTTGTCTTACTTTCCATTATTTGCTTCCATATGTGGCTCACTTCTTGGAGTTGCTTGAGGTAGTGTTATTTTTTGGTTCAAAGGACAAGTGGGTATAGAATGTATAATAATTTATTGAATATAGCACCACGTATAATATTAAATCTCGTTTTGAAAGCAATAGTTTTCTTCTAACAATAAGAAATTGAATTTGAAAGTGTGCTGAGTTTTTCTATTACTAGGTGAGCCTTAAGGCACTTGCTGGGTGCAGTCTGAACCAATGATCTTGACACTTGTGAAATTCTGGTTTTTCTTTTACATTTGGATGTTGAATCTGAAGGCATTGAAGGCTAAGATTTTAATCAGAATCTAAACTATTTTTTAATTTTGTAATATATGATAATGACATTCTAATTTGTGTTTAGAAGTTTATTTGAAAATTATGATTATTTTGTTCATAGGAGACACTTCAATTGATAATGACCATATTATGAAATATTATATAAACCACCAAATTCAAAGTTCAAATCCCTTATTAATAAATATATATATATAGATTCATTAATTTCAAAAACATAAATTCTACAATGTCAATCTGCTTAACAAACATGGAAATACCATTAAGCCCATTTGTTGCCTTTAAATCAAGATCATATCATATTCGAGAGTAGCTATGACATGTATGTAACTTGCGCTAATTTTTTTTTATTGAATTTTATTATTGGAGGCATGATGAAGATCTAGAGACAAATTTTACAACATGATGTTTAATATTCATGTATTTGTATACTTTAAAGAGGGGTCTAGGGCAATGGTATATTGCAATTATCATGTATGTGTAATAATATGGTATTTGCAATGTTTAACTTTATTCATTTCTATCAATTGATTATTTGAATAATTAATGTATCTACAAGTTGTATATAGATTTATGGTAGATATATACCAAAGCTACAATCAGGTTGAAAAATCAGTTTCAATTAGGTCATTAATAACTAGGTACCTATCTTACAGGATTGAGAGTTGCAACCCACTGGAATCTAATCCACCAAGTCACTCGGGGATCACACCTAGCCTGCACCATAGCGACCCTAAGTTTATTGGATTTTTTAACATGTCTTCTCCCCCTTGCATAGGTCACAACCACCCCCGTGAAGTTTAATCCTTAGTCATCTTGCTAAGAAGGCCCATCCTCAAAGAGTTGTGCTAGTGGGATTTGAAAATATCATCCCACCTTGTTAAAAATTTTACAATCACAAAAACTCACTAAATTATATTATTATTATTATTAAAATAATAATAATAATAATAATAATATATAAGTTAAACATATGTACGTTCAAAAAAACATGGAAGAATATTTTTAACCATGGAGATTTAACCCACATTATCATGGAAATTTCTTAATTCATAAATAAGTTTTGTTAAAATACTATGGCTTATCAATACCACATTACTCAAAAACCATAACACATTTTATAGGATATTTATCCATATGACATTCATTTTAATTAATAAAATTAATAAAAAGAAAAAAAAACACAACTACTTTGAAAGTAAACCTCAACCATTAATTTATATATTAATATAAATATTTTATCTATTTAATAATTATTGATAAATAAATTAAAATTATAAAAATCTTATTCTAAAATAATCCTACTTACAACATAATAATTAAATATTAAAATTATATTTATAAGATAAAAAGATATCTATTTATCTATTCTCTAAATTGATAAGTAAAGTTTTTTTTTCTTTGATATATTAGATTTGACAAAATTGATAAAAAAAACTTCATATGATATCTGAACTTTTTATAATGTTTTGCAATATTTCATGTGAGAGTAGCTAGCAAAAACTGTTTAAGAAAACATGTGAAAAATGCAATTTTATGATTTGAAAATAAAATAATGAAATTACTATTTTTTCTCTTATTTTATATTTAAAAAAATAATAAATAAAATTACATTTTTTATAAATTTTTAAAAAATATATTTTTTTTCAAAAAATATCATTTCAAAGAGCCACCTCATTCCAGTTGTATTTTCAAATTTTCTTGTAACCATCCAACCAAACGAATTGCTATGTGCTTTTCTCAAATATATGAAGAATGCAATTTTGTAAAAAAATATAAAATTAAAAACTGGTTTTTTTTCAAAAACAAAAATATCCTTTCAAAAAGCCCAATGCATTACAGTTGGATTTTCACATCCTCTTGTATATTGTACCTGAGGTAAAATATCCTGCCAACCAACTGCTACTGTCTAATCTGTCTGCTCTCAAAGCATCTCTACATTTGATTAGCTTTCTGCAATAGAAAAAGTTACCCACTCCACGTACTCCCCAGTGATACTCTAGTTGGTCATGCTGGTGGCAAATCAGAACCGCAGGATGGTCAGGCCCCCAAGTAACTCCAGGTTATTCACTGGCTAGAGTCCAACTCAGATGTGGATGGAAAACTAGTTGAGCTTATATATATATATATATATAGAATTTTACTAGAATATAGAGACAAACTCGAACAGTAAGATAAATACATTGGGGAATTTTTTATAGTGATCGAAATTTGGTCATAAACTTCGCAGTAAATTGAATTGAGCAGAAGTTTTAAAAAACACCTTTCTACTGTATACATTTAAAATCTAAAAAATTCTCTTTATCAATTTGATAATGCAGAAAAATTTAAATTTAAATTATCCATATTTTATATGGAAAATATTTTTAATATTGTATATAAAGAATAATAAAGCAAGTTGTATTTTCAATCTTTCTATAACATTTAAAATTGAAACCTAATAAAAATTAAATAATTCATAAATTATACATTTTGTGAGTTTTATTTTTTTTAATTATATTAATAAAAAATAAATGTTAATAATGGAAAATATTATTTTATAAAATTATTTTAATAATTATAAATTATTGGGAATATTTGACTTAAATGCTACAAAATTCAACACACACATATATATATATATATATATATATATAAAATAGAGTTAAGTTATGACTGGTTGAGGATGGGCCTTGTCAGAAAGGAAACCCATGATCAAATCTCATAGAGGTTGTTGTGTCAGTGTTAGGGGGAGGAGACAAGCCGGGTAATTTTGACGACTTAGATGCCCTTGGGTTGTCGTTTCTCAAGCCACTAGTCAAGTCTAATGTAATCTCTGATGAACTCAGACCACTTCACAAACAAAACAAAAAAATTAATAATAGAAAATATTATATTGCAAAAATAATTTAGTAATGTTAAATTATTAGGATTATAAAGTTTGAAATGCTCCAACTAAAGTATTGCTTTCAAAGTGAGGGTTTATCATTGAAAATTCAAGCCATAAAGACCCTAGGTTGGAATTCCAATAATATGAAAAAAACTTTAAAAAATAGAGAAATGGTGTCCAAAGTGGTTAAACATTGAACTTTTGAAAAGAATTCCAATAATATCAAAAAAACCTTTAAAAAAATAAAGAAATGGTGTCCAAAGTGGTTAAACATTGAACTTTTGAAAGTTCATATTTTATAGATGTTATTTTTTAAAATTTTGTATTAATAGAAACTAAATTTAATAATGAAAAATATTATATTACAAAATTAACTTAACCATGTGAGGTTTGAAATATTATAAGAGGTGCCTTCCTGTAGAGCTAATTGGTTGGCACTTCAAACCAGAGAGACCCTCTTCTAAAATTCCTAATAGCATGAGGGAAAATTTTAAAAAAAAAATATGTTGTGCAGTGAAGAGACATTCATGTTATGAAAACTAAAGTTTATGAAGGAATATTTTCTAAGCACATTTTCACTATGAGTTGAGATAAAGATATAACAAAGAATCTTGTTATGAAAACTAAATTTTATGAAGGAATATTTTCTAAACACATTTTCGTCATGAGTTGAGATAAAGAGATAACAAATAATCTATTCTGAGTGATAAATTTCTCAAAAAATAAAACAATGTTACAAGTACAAATAGCTCCACAATTGTTGGTGAACAAATTCCAAAATCAACATGAGTATACATTAGTTTAATGCATGTGTAATCAGTTGACTCGGTTAAGTGAGTTAAAGTCAGTTGTGCTAGTTGTAAATGTTTGTTGCACTAGTGATAGATCAAGTGAATTAAATATTATCTAATTCAAAATTAGTGATCTAACATGCAACTAATGATTTACTATTATTAGTTGCATGCATGTCAGTTCCAGTGGAGACCCAATTGAGATCTAGGTGAAAGGGATGATAACTATCAGTTGTAGGATTATTGGGTTGTACCCATGCAACCAAACACTCATTGGATTTCCCACGATCCTTGCGCAGTTTAGGAAGGCCAAAATTCCTAAAAAATAGGGATTGCATTCATCAGGAATTGCGCAAGAAAGGCAAGCTATTTAGAGACTAATAATTGGCTAAGTGTTGGTCAGTTTTGTCCAGGACAGTGTGAGACAATTAGCTGAGTACATGAGACTCTTGTGAGAAGATTGTATTGTAATTGTTTCATGTATCCATGTTGAATATACAATAGAAGATAATGGGGTTTTTGGTAGCAAGATTTTCCCTAGAAATTATCTATGTTGTGGTTTGATTGATTCATCTTTGCTTCATGTGATTAGCGATTGTGTTTAATTTCCACAATTGATTTGTAGAAGAGATTCAGTATCTAGATTTAGCACATTTTTAGATCAGATTGAATCCATGATATACATATTGTTTGTATTTATACATGGTATTGAAGCACAGTAAATCAAAATAGTGGAGGAGAAACTGAGTTTGTGACTGAATAGAATTCGAATTTGCAAAAGACTTTCTTCATGCTACAGGTGATTTACGATTGAAATGAATTTCAATGTCTTGATATTGGAGTCTGCACTCGAGGGCAGCTCTAACTATATTTCTTGGAAAGACAGGATGGAGGCAGTACTGGAGGACAATGGATTGAAGGAATTCATTGACAATGATGTTCCCAAACCCGCTGTGACAGATGCTACTAATCTTGATGCATGGAAAAATAAAGTTGCAAAGGCGAGCAGGATCTTACTGGAGGGAGTACGAGACCGCATTGTCTCAAGTCTCCATATAAAAGAAACAACACATGCAATGTGGAAATATTTGAAAAATCTATTTCAGAGCAGCAACAATCATAGGAAATTGGCACTGAAAGATAAACTCAGGAAGATCAAAATGGACAATGGCAACTCCATGCCAAAATATTTAACAAAGTTTTTCCAATGTCAGGATGAGCTTGGGAGCATTGGCATTACTGTCATTGATGATGATTTTGTGAGCCTAGCTCTTCTAGGACTTCCTAAGAGTTGGCATAGTTATCAGGACTCTGTCAATGGAAGGGAAAAGCTGCCAGATTGGGAATGAATTTGGCCGGATTTGGTGCAAGAGGAGTTCATACGGAATACCAGAGATGGATCTTCATCTAAGAATGAAGTTGGAGAAGATTTTGCTTGGCTTCCAAGGAGAAGAAGGGGAAAGGAAAGATATTCCATTCCAAATCCAAGTCTGGTAAAGATGACAAGAAGCACGACATGTCCAGAGTGAAGTGTTTTCACTATCACGAGCATGGGAATTATTCCACTAATTGTCCAAAAAATAAGAACGATAAGAAGGCTTCAGGATCTACATATGGTGAGGCTTTCACCTTGCAATTTGAGCTTGAATTCTCGCTCATTTCATGCATGGTGTCAAGTGCAATGGGATTGGTGTGGTATTTTGATAGTGGTGCATCCTTTCACATGACAAGAGACAAAGAAATTTTTAGTAGATTGGAGGAGAAGGACCTCCAAATGCATATTGAAATAGGTGATGACAGGTGTACAATGCTATCGGGATTGGTACCATTACGTTCCAGAGATAGTCAAGTAAACCCTTTCAATTAAAATATGTAATGCATGTAGCAGGCTTGAAGAAAAATTTAGTCTTAGTTGCAATGTTGGAGTATAGAGGCTATGATGTTATTTTCAGTGAAGGAAAAGCTTTCCTATAACAAAAAACAATAGGAAAAGCCAAGAAGATTTGGATTTGAGTTAAGAATCTCTATAAACTTGATGTAGATGGATGTGCAACATTGATGGGTAAGGCGGACAAAGTGGTGAGCCGAGATGAGGGTGAGTTATGGCATAGGAGATTGGGTCATCTTCACCATGGAGC
Source organism: Pinus albicaulis (assembly GCA_034641835.2). Taxonomy (NCBI): domain Eukaryota; kingdom Viridiplantae; phylum Streptophyta; class Pinopsida; order Pinales; family Pinaceae; genus Pinus; species Pinus albicaulis. The sequence continues at coordinate 1,392,244,474 of CM076570.1, forward strand.
CTTAAAAGTCATGCAGGATTTTCCACGGGTCTTCCCAATGGTACACTTGTGCAGTCAGACACATGCAAGGGATGTACTATGGGAAAATATGCAAAGGCCACCTTTCATGAGAAGGAGAACCGAGCCTCAGGGATCCTTGAGAGAGTTCACTCAGACATGTGTGGACCATTCTCTACTACTTCGAAAGCAAAGCATATGTACTATGTGATATTTGTTGATGAATTTTCTCAAAAGTGATGGATCTACTTCATGCAGAAGAAAGATCAAACCTTCTCAAAGTTTCTTGAGTTCAAAGCACTGGTGGAGAAAGACACGGGAAAGAAAGTGAAGGCTCTTAGGAGTGACAATGGTGGTGAGTACATCTCCAATGAATTCAAGAACTTTTGTAGCAAAGAAGGAATTCAGAGAGAACCGATTGCGCCTCATAACCCACAGCAGAATGGGGTCGCAGATAGGAAGAATTGAACAATTGTGGGTCTAGCAAGAGTGATGTTGCATGATCAGGGCCTACCGTCGCATATATGGGAGGAGGCATGCAACAAAATGGTAATTGTGCAGAACCATTGTCCTCAAGGACACTTGGCATGAGTACACCAGAAGAGGCTTTTACTGGTAAGAAACTTGATGTTTCACATTTTAAGATTTTTGGCTCATCTGTTTATGTTCATGTGACCAAAGACACTAGGAAGAAGTTGGAACCAATAGCTACGATTGGGATTTTTGTGGGGTACACTAATACTCCCCACAACTACCGGGTGTATTTTCCAAACAACAGAATGACTGTTGTGTGATTATATATAAAATTTGATGAGGAGAAAACCATGTGATTTTCCCTTGAGAGGGAGCTAGATATGCATGCAGAGGAGGAACTCTTGATTCCAAAGGATGAGCCTTAAGATGTGGAGCAGCCACATGTGGAGTATCATGGAGTGGTAGAAAACACTCATGCAGATCCATCCACCAGAAATGGTAGAAGGCGCACCACAAAAGCTGATAGATTGAGACTTGATGCAGCAGAGAATGTAGGAGCCCCTACTTCACTACATAGAAAGATACAGTCTCTAGATAGGCTTATTGGATACATAGCTCTTATGAGCAAGTGTATTGTGACAGAACCATCTTCCTTTCAGGAGGCACTGCACCAATTTTGGTTGATGCAATGGTGGAGGAGTATGACTCCATTATCAAGAACAGTGCATGGGAGATTGTCCCAAGATCGATCGGAAAATCAATGGTTGGATCTAGATGGATCCACAAGGTAAAGAAAGTTGTTGATGGTAGTGTGGAGAAGTAAAAGGCCAGATTTGTGACGCAGGGATTCTCACAGATTGAGGAGATCGACTATGATGAGACTTTTGCACCAGTTGCAATGTACTCTTCCATTAGATCTATCCTTGCACTCTCAGCACAGATGGAGTGGTGCATTCATCAGATGGATTTCAAAACTATGTTTCTCAATGGAGTTATTGAGGAAGAAGTATACATAGAGCAGCCAAAATTTTTCAAGATCTTTGACAATGATTCACATATGTGTCGACTCAAGAGAGCACTGTATGGGTTGAAGCAAGCACCTCATGCTTGGTACGCTTGGATTAATAACTATTTCACCAAGTTGGGCTTCACCAAGAGTGAAGCAAATGAAAACATGTACCAGATTGTGGTTGATGGTAAGCTCTTGATTATCGTACTTTATGTTGATTATCTAATTTTGAAAGGTGATGAGCAGCTGATACACTCATGCAAGGGAGTTCGAAATGAAGGACATGGGACTCCCTCATTATTTCCTTGGCTTGGAAATATGGTAGCGGGATGGTGAACTTTTTTTTTCTCAAGGCAAGTATGCCAAAGAGATATTGGGTAAGTTTCACATGGAGATCTGTAAATCCATGGACACTCCTCTTCCGGGAAATTGGAGGAAAGATCATGCTACTTCAGGAGAGGTATTGGATGCTACTATCTATAGGCATCTAGTAGGTTCACTAATGTACTTGGTGAACACCAGACCATATATTTGCTACGTAGTTAACCAGCTGATTCAAGCTATGGTTAAGCCAACCAAGCTCTTTTGGAAGGCGGGGAATCATGTCTTGAGATATATCCAGGGCACTACAGAGTATGGATTATGGTACATACGAACAAAGGGATTGAAGCTTCAAGGCTTCACGGATGCATATTGGGTAGGAAATCCATCAGATAGAAAGTGAAAATCATGAGGGATCTTCAGCATAGGATCGACAACAGTTTCTTGGTACAACAGGAAGTAGAGATCTGTGGCACTCAGTTCAATGGAGGCAGAGTACATGGCAACAAGTCAAGATGCATGTGAGGCCATCTGGATGAGAAAGATCTTGGTTGGTTTGTTTGGTTCTCAGATGAATCTGACAATGATACATTGTGATAACCAGAGTTGCATTAAATTCTCAGTTAATCTCGTGTTTCATGATAGGTCCGAGCACATAAACATTTGGTACCACCATCTCAGAGATTTTGTTCAGAGGCGCATAATGTCACTTCAGTACATTCCCACAGAAGATCAGGATGCAGATATTTTGATGAAGGCGCTCACTAGGAGCAAAATCGAATACCATAGAGGCAGGATCAGGGTGAAGGATAATCCATTTCTTGTTGAGAGGGAGTGTTGAAGTCCAACAAGAAATTACAGCACCTACACTAGTGTGGGACCAGGAGGTTTAAGCATCACCTACACTAGTGTGGGACCAGGAGCTCTTAGTAGCACCTACAATGGTGTGGGCTAAATTTGGTGTAGTGTCTATTTTAATTTTCCCTCAATTAAGATGGACAATAAAATGTAATCTTATCTCACAATCACTTGTAATATTTAACTAAGTGTGATATACTCAGTTAGCTCATGAATTTTGAGTTGAGGGTAGTTGGTGAGGCATGCAGAGTCATTCTAGTTCTAATAGAGTTAGAAGTGCAGTTGATGCATTAGTTTAAATCATGTGTAATCAGTTAACTCAGTTAAGTGAGTTAAAGTCATTTGTGCTAGTTTTAACTGTTTGTTGCACAAGTGAGAGATCAATTGAATTAAATATTATTTAATTCATAATCAGAGATCTAACATGCAACTGATGATTTACTATTATTAGCTGCATGCATGTCAGTTCCAGTGGATACCCAGTTGAGATCTAGGTGAGAGGGATGTTAACACTCATTGGATTTCCCATGATCCTTGCACAATTTAGGAAGGCCAAAATTGCTAAAGAATAGGGATTGCATTCATCAGGAATTGCGCAAGAAAGGCAGGCTATTTAGAGGTTGAGAATTGGCTAAGTGTTGGTCAGTTTTGTCCAAGACAGTGTGAGACAATTAACTGAGTACAGGAGACTCTTGTGAGAAGAGTGTATTGTAATTGTTTCATGTATCCATGTTGAATATACAATAGAAGATAGTGGGGTTTTAAGCAGCAAGCTTTCCCCGGGAAATTATCTTTGTTGTGGTTTGATTGATTCTTCTTTGCTTCATGTGATTGGCGATTGTATTTAATTTACACAATTGATTTGTAGAAGCGATGCAGTATCTAGCTTTAGTACATTGTTAGATTAGATTGAATCCATGATATACATATTGTTTGTATAATTTCTACACTTGGTTGATATTTGAAGTAGACTATGTTGCAAATACAAGAAAGGAAAACATTGACAACCACCTCATAAAAGGTTCAAAGAAAAATAGGTGGTGGTAAAGAATCAAAACAAAGGCTTCAAATAGAAGAAAGCACCACCAACCATCAAACAAACAATAAGGCATCTAGGCTTTAAAAATTCTAGATAGCAAGTATGACAAAGTCATAAACTCAACTTAGAGGTAAACATGATTATATAGCACAACTTCACCACTTAATTTGTTTTGACTATGAAAGATTGAAGAAAATCAAATGAGCAAGATAGCAAGCACCCACTCTTATACCATGTAAAAACATTATGTATTACTCATCATGTATCTAATATGCACAAAGAAGTAATCTATATATAGCAATGGAGGAGTTCTAGAGTTAACTAAAGATAACTATGACAACTAGGTAAATAATAACCTATGTGAGCTTATAACTCACAATAGTTGACAAATAAAAAAAATATAACATTTGAAAATGTCAACACTACTAGATGTATCTACAATTTGCATCAAAAATTACACATCAATATATACTACAACAACAAACATTTTGAAAGATCAATTCCAACTAAGTCATTAAAAACTACATACACAATCTAGAATAATTGTTGAGTATTTTGTGTACCTATAGTTAATAAAATTATTAATAATAAAATGTTAGTCATATTTCAAAAATGAATAAATACATGCTTTTCTCTTTGATGTATTAAATTAGATGTATTAAATGGAGTTGTCCTTAGTGCAACTTTTTGAAGTTTCAGGTGCCGGAATCCGGTGAAAATTTTGAGGCAAAATCTTGGTTTTTGTTATTCAAACTGGTTTTTTGACTCTATATATGGATTCAACACCCTCAAAAACCTCTAGGGCACTTCGATTGTGCAAAGTTAGCAATCAAACTTCTCTTTTCAATAAATTCCTGCTGGAATTTAGAGAAATTACACCGTAAAAGCCTTCAAAAAGTCGCACTAAAGACTACTCGGTATTAAATTAGATGACATTGAGAAAAAACAACTTTAAATATTTAAAATGTATTAAATAAAAATAGTTGGTAAAACTTAAGGGCTTAGAATAGAAGGTGATGAGGTGTACTCTTAAGTTATTTTGTGATTTGAAGGGCACTGGTTTTGTGGGCAAAGATTCAATCATGTTAAGAGAAAAAACATCTTCAAATATTTAAAATGTATCATAAAAATAGTTGGTAAATCTCAAAGGCTTAGAATAGAAAGTGATGAGATATAGTCTTAACTTATTTTGTGATTTGAAAACTACTCGAATGATTTTTGAGGATTTAAATTGCCTTGACTCATGATTTCTCAAACCAAGTCTAAAATTTATATAATCTTTAGAAAACTCAAACAACAAAATGCTTCAACAAATGATATATAATTATTACAGAAAGCAATTTTTTACAAAGTAATGAAATTGTAATTTTTCCACACAACAAACATTTCAAAAATGATCATCGTCTCTGAAAACATCCGGGGAACCAATCCCCGTGTTAAAAAAATAATTATAATTTTGTGATACTTTCATAGGAATAAAAAGGTACGGCTTTTTTCCGGAAAATATATATCATTTCAGAGAGCCAACGCATGACAGTTGGATTTTCACGTTCTCTTGTACCTTAGGAAAACATACTGCCAACCCATTGCTGCTATCTAATCTGTCTGCTCTGAAAGCATCTATACATTTGATTAGCTTTCTGTAACTGAAAAAATCACGGACTTCCCTGTTAAACTCTAGTTGGCCATCCCGCTGGCAAATCAGAACCGTGAGTACTTGTTGTCCAGCCCCTCAATGCTGCTGGCAACAGACCCCGAGTAGCTCCAGGTTATTCGCTGGATAGAGATTCCAACTCACATGTGGACGGAAAAACTAGTTGATGTCCAAACTCACGTGGATAAGATTAAAAACAGAATCAAAACTCACATATCTTGAATTTTGAGATTGTTATACATATGGGTAGACATATATGTTAATATAGTTATTGTTTTACATAGAAATATATGTTAATATGGTTATTTTAGGATAGTCAGTGAAGTTTTTTGATATTGTTGTTAATGGTTGCTGATCACAGTTTTGATTCCCTTTTATGTCTTTGGGGAGCTTAGTATTGTGGGTAGATGGTGCAGCATATTTTAATTCATTCACTTTCCCCACTTCAAACTTATGATTCCTGAGAAGGAAACCCATGGTATTCAAACTTATGATTCCTAAGAGGAAACATGTGGTTTTTAAACTTACTATTTTTGAGGAGGAAACACATGGTTTTAACCATTAGGTTAAACTAAGTCTTTTTGAAATAGTGTCAAAATAGTGTTGCTACATTGAGTCATATTTATGAGTAACTAAAATTTGCAAATCAGAAGTGAGTGAAATTTTGACTCAGCAATTTTTTCAATAAACCTTAAGGTATAGACTTAATGATTTTTCTAGATATCAAAAAAGGTTCAATTTGATTATTTTTTAAGATAATTCACTACAAACAATTACATAACTCTTTATCAAAAATCCTTAACTTTTTGTAATATATTTATGAAACACCATCACATATGAATTTATATATGTTTAGCAACCAAGAAGGAGAAATATGCTCAAACATAATTGAACACTATGAAATGCACAAAAAGAACCATCAATGCATATGATGAGAAGTGCACATAAGGTAGCAATCCACAAACACATGAGTATGATGGGTGAGCAGTGAAGGTATTGTGCACCATAAGGAACCATCAATGCATATGATGAGAAGTGCACATAAGGTAGCAATCCACAAACACATGAGTATAATGGGTGAGCAAGTGGGAGTATTGTGCACCATTTAGAAGAGAGACACAATGACCAATTGATGTAGAAGATGGTGAGGCACATTAAGGAGTATAAAAGTGACCAAATGATATGAAAAAATTACAAGCAAGGACACATAATCATCAATTACATTACTATCGAGAAATAAGTTATTATAATCATTTGTAATACATGTCATTCGTATGTTGATAGTGAAAGTGTCTGTTAAATGCTAAGAGCTATATTAATGAAGGAGTATATAGTTATAGAAACTTCAAATCTAAGCAAGGGGAAAGATCAAAGAAGAAAAAGAAACATTAATGTAAAACCAGACACAAAAATATTGTTACAAAATAGAAAATAATATATATATATATATATAATTCCAATAAAAAAAACTAAAACTTATATAATATATAAATTCAACCCATCCTTAATAAAACAAATATATGCACAATCAAATCAAATAAAATAAAATAAATTATATATATATAAACATTTATTCTTAATATGTTTTATAGAAACTTTTATACAAGAGTCTTTACACTTTTTAAAAATATTTATAGCCTTCTTACATATATATAATTGAGTTAATGATATTATTTATTATTAAATATTTGTGTTATTAGAGTCTTTAGACTTTTTAAAAATATATGGTATTTTTACAAATTATTGTATTATATATATATATATATATATATATATATATATGAAATGGTAGATGTTTTATTTTCAAAAAAACTTGTTATAAATTTGCTTTTATTTTTAATAAAATGAAAAAAATATAAAATTTGTTAAAAATATAGATTTATTCTCAATTTGAGAATATGTTTGTTTCTCATTATTATATAATTTTTCAATGTTGTAGAAGTGGATAAGGTTGCATTATATGTATTTTTTAGCTATAGGAGTGTATAAGGCTTTATTATATGATGTAATATTTTGTTAGTGAAGAGAAAGGGGTGATATATTTTTTGGTTGGATTTCAATTTATGGTTTTACTTTATCATATAGTGAAGTTATTATATTTGATTTTTTTTAAGCTAAAATTTGATTGATTTTTAAAAGGAAAAACCATACAAAGTAGCTAATGTTGTTGGATTGTCATTTCAGATCAACAACATTGAAATGAAATTTTAATCCAAATTGTTTGAGATAAGTTTATTATCAAAATCAAAACATTATAAAAGTTTGAGTATCTAAAAATATATTCAACAACCTTAAAAAAGTGATAGGCTTTAATTATCACATAATATTAAAAACTAGTCAATTATGTGAAAGGAAGCACCCAATAGAGGGGTCCAGTAGTATTTTGATATTGACATGATTGTGTTGAGGGTAAAAATGTGGAACTAATGTCTTTTAGCTACAATTGAATCTGATCCAGTTGCAACGTGATCTCTTCTTTTCCTTTAGCTCGCTCGATTAACAACTTTCCCACGAGTGTTTTCATGTGCCAATACAGGTCCATATTTTTTCCAATATCCAATTTCCTGATCCCTAGCACTTCCTATATTAGGGATCCAATTCCCCAATTCGACATTGATGTCCCAATTCTAGATAATCCCATGTTCCCCATGACTTTCATTCTCCACTATCTCAATTTTCTCATGGATGTGAGGGTGGGTCTATTCCCAAATGACATTATCCAATTCCTTGGCTTGCAGTTGCATTCACATGGAAGAGCTACTAGGATACACACCATGGGATGAGTTTACAACATGAATGTCATGGGAACCAGAAGGACTATTGACCTTGATGACTAGAGCAAGAAAAATTGTTAGGCAACATGACTAATTTTCTTGCATAGAGCTAAGACCACAAAGAGTAGGAAACCAAAAGCACACATAGAGGAGTGCAAAGAATTGAAGAAAATAGTTAATAAGGAACAAAATGCATCCAATAACCATGAGAATGGAGACATGAGACATTCATAGAGAACCCATATAACCTACTAGAAGATATATATATATTCAACAATGTGGAACGAATGGGAGAATAATCACTGGAGAGACTAGGTTTCATGACTATATATATATATATATATATATAGTCATGAAACCTAGTCTCTCCAGTGATTATTCTCCCATTCGTTCCACATTGTTGAATGTTGGCTAGAACCATTATGAAGGCATAAAAACCTGGAGTGGTAAGGAGGTGTAGATGTTTCATTGTTGTTTCCATAAATGGGTTGTGTACCAACCACTTATCCCCATAACCCTCATTGTACCACAAATCTTGCATGCCATCTAGGTGTTTTAATGCACTCATGTCATTTTCAAGTTAGTGGTGCATATTAGGAGGTCACCGGGGGTTTTGCATCCCTATTCACCCCATTTGAGGGTTGATAGTCCTCCTAAGTGAAATATTGCACCATTATAGAATCAAAGTTGTTATTTTACCATTGCTAATTGTTGGCTTGAGTGATCCTGACCCAAGTTCAGAATTGAGGTTAACCAACAAAACCCTCTTATTACTGGCCCTTTTGGTAGTTAACTTCTTGCACAAGTCAAAGTCTCACCCGAAGCAGTATGGGGGGGTGTTGGAACTAGTTTTCCACACCCTGAGAGAGATTTGAATGATGTGGGTGCCGTAAGGTCCAAAATAACCATAATCATACCTTCACAACTGAAGCCCTAGCCAAAAAACCCCTTCAGATAGATTTAGGTCGATTATGCAGAATATCTTGCACAAGTTAGCACAACATCTATAATCAACTAATAATCCTTAAAAAAAATAACAGAACCTTATACCATCATATCTATCCAATAAGAAGTCACATAAACCCAATTACAGTTGCGTAAGATATCTAATTGCAGACAGTACAGAAATAAAAAACAAGATGCAAAAACATTCATAACATAAACAACAGATGCATTTTAGACTTCATATATCCACAACAACATATTTTTATTAATATTAGTCAGATCCTTCTTACAAAAACCCTTCGACAACCCGTGCACATAGCCAATGGGGTCCACACACAGCAGGACTAAGGTCTCCGTGCACACAACCAGCAGGAGGCTTCTACCCAGAAAAATACACACAAAATATCACAAAGTATCTAAATCTAACATCCACATTTAGACTTATCCAAAAAACTGCCTTCTTAGACTCGATCTAGACATCTATTTATACTATTAGCCTGTGCTACTCTAGGGTCCGCAAACCATGGTTTGCGGCCCTTTCATCTACCCTTTTTACCCATTACAGCTCATGAGGGGCTTTGACCAGCCACAAAGCCCCTGCGTGCGACTAAATATATTACAAAAATATAGCAAAAAAACTATCTTCGGACTTAGGGGACCCCGCTCCAACACTAATCCAAGAAATTATGTTAATGAAATCCCTTCATTAGCTAACATGTCCATGATTTTGTTTCCAATACATTGAACATGATAAGGTATTAAAATAGAATTTGTGGGGAGGAGAGCTTGGATTCACTCAAATCCACTTTCTAATCTATAATTGATAAAGATATTACTAATGGTTGAGCCAAATTTCACTTTTTAAAGCATGTGAATTATGAATTAAGAGTCCCCTTCTACAACAAGGTGAGATAATCCTTACTTAGATGTTAATCGTAGACCATACTCCAAATTTGTAAGTTTTTTTTGCATTGTTTCTTTCAATTCCTAAAGAGCTTGCATAAACCCAAATGATCTCTCCTAGATCATTAGAAAGACTCTTTGATAACCTTTTGAACCAAGATTTCATTTGGAGGCCCCATCAAATTTTAGCTTGATGAAGTCCTCAGGGGGAGAATCCCATTTATATAGGGAGTGAGCATTCAAATTCTTAGAGCATGTTAATGTAAAATATCCATTACAATTGATATTGAAGCTATGTAATATGGATTATTTTAAGCTAGGCCTTCCCAATATTGTTTCAACCAAGGGAAAATTAAAACCATTTATTTTATGCATTGCTTACCTCGATCCTAGATATTAGCTTCCTCTGTGACAATTTTTGAAAAATGATCCTATTTCTTTCCTACTAGTGTTCCCAAAGAAAACATTTGTGAAGGATTTTCCACACTCTATTTAAAATAATATTATTATAAGCATTAGATATTGATTTTTCTATATTTTAAAAAATATTATTCTAATTATGATTCATACATCTAAAGGCCATTGCTCCCTTAAGCTAGATAATATTAGGGAATGGGCAATGGTTTAAAATATGCTCAACAATTTCTTCGACGTACTTATAGAGGTGACAATAAGAAGGTCCATGGAATCCTCTTCAAATTAGTTTATCCCGAGTACTAGTTTTGTGTTGACCTAAAAGCCATAGAAAGAACAGGACTTTGGGCCATAACATTTTTCTCTAAATTTTATGCCAACATTCATTCTAGTTTGGATGCACATGCCTAGAAGCTAATTTGTAAGATTATTTGAGGTTGAAAGCCCCCCTAGAAGGTATCCCAATCTAAATTTATCATTACTTTAATTAACTTTTATTCATTTTGACAAATCTCTCCAGAAGTTATCCTCGTCAAATTTTTATGGAATATGAGGCTGAGAATTCCATCGAAACCATATGCACTATAACACACCCCCTCCTAATTCCACCCCAAGAACACCGGTTAGAAGGAGGTGGTTACTATGATGACCTGACTCCCATAGTCATGTTATGGAAATGGGATCTAAATTTTTTTCTTTCTTCTACCCTTTGGAAACCCTAAATAGATCATGCTAGATCCCTTGTCTCGTCGAGGCAATTCCGACAATATAAAATTTGTCCCAATCTAAATCTTGAATGAACTGGTATGGTCATTCAAAGTCATGTTCAGTTAAAGGGTGCCATGATATCACGATGCCATGTGGCACCCATGTGGAGCCCTCGTGGTTGTCCAAGTCATACGCCACCTATTAGTTGTCAACTCGTTCTCATAGGTTGATGCTTCTCAGCTACTCACAAGGCTAAGGAGAAATTTCAACACACACACATATCTATTTCTGTGTTTGTGTGTGTGTATGTTTTATTATTACGCACGGGCTCAAGCCACCCTTTGAATCTCACCCTAGGCTGCCAATTCGGGCATTACATTCATAAACACCATTCAAACTTGTTGGAACGATGAGGGTCAGGATGTTGTGGACTTGCAGAGGGACGTGGCTTCCTTAACAAGAATTTCGGGGTGACGTGCATAAATACATGTTGATATATGGTTACATGATGGAGACAAGGTTTGTTTCATTCCCTAGAGTTTGTCTCCTAAGAGAAACAAAGGTGCGCTCCAAAGAATAGCTTGGGCTAACAAGGCTCTAGGATTACATGGAGGCAAAATATGCATATCCATTAGAATCATGTAGAGAGAGGCCATGTGATGGTTGATTTGTCTCGATGCTTAAATGAGTAGCTAGGCTAAGGCGACGTGTCTTTGGGGACCACGGTCATGAGCCTTGGTTGCATGCAACAAAATGTTTGCTTTGAAGTTGAGATTAAATGCATATATATATATATATATATATATATATATATATATATATATATATATATATATATACCACGGTCAAAGGTCATAAAAGAAGCTTTGAGTAAGTAGGCAAGGGCAATTAATATAATACAAAGCTCATGAATAAAATGAATAACTATCAGATATATCAAATCCTCCCCATGCTCTTGTAAGTGATCCCTTCCTCATCTCATAGTCATGATTTGTTGGAAGCATGAATGAATTCAATATAGCCTTGGGTGAAGGAAGCACTTGAGTGTGTGTGTGTGTGTCTATATATATATATATATATATATATATATATATATATATATATAGAGATACACATTTATACGAAAATACATGTATGAATTCACATTCCCATAGAGTTATCCTTCCTAATCTTGAAACTAGAGGAATAAGGCTTAGTAGCCTATTGTATATGTTATAAATTAAATAGGAATACAGGGTTTTCCCATTCATAACCACTAAGGCCCATTAAAAAAATCACAAGCTCATCGCAACTCAAAGGTCTAGAAACCTCTCAGGTTGATATTAATAGAAAAAATCAAACCCATCTTATCTTAGAGATCCATTGGTCTCTTTGGATATTAATAAACATACAACAATCTCATGAGAGAAAACAAAAAACATACAATTCCCAAATTCCCACATGAAAACACATTCCACAAGTAGACAGGAAATCTTAGTCCCCGTCTAATTCAAAGGCGAGAATCACACATTTGAGCATTAAACTTAACATCATTACACATCTTGAGCCCACAAAAAAATTATATAACTGACATATCCAAGAACCAACACTCCTCAAAATTAACATGTCATTAACCAAAATCAAATATCAGAGAAAATGTAGTAGTCACAAGCACAAACATAAGATTATACTTATCTTAGAAATGTTTTGGAATGTTATGAAACCAACTCCAAAAATAGAAGAAAATAGAGATCAATGCCTTATAAATAAGCCACTTCGAGGGGGAAACCTCCTTTACATTACATAAATGAACAATTCTTCAATGATACAAATGATAAAACTCCTTCTATATATAGGAGTCCATGGGGTCACAATATAATCCTAGATAACCTAACAATAATAATGTAGGGGCACAATAATAATAGTATGGGGGTTATAGGGGTACAAAAATAACAATAAGGGGGCTATACTAACCACAATAAGGGACTACAATAGTAATATGGTGACCTAACATGCTCCTCTCATTCAAAAAAATGTTGTCCTCAATGCTTAAGTAGCTCTGGATGCTTCTGTATAAAATTCTCATCCTCCCATGTAGAATCTTCACTAGGTAAGTTCTTCCACTTGATGAGATACTTTGAAATTGATCGATTTTGTAGTTGTTGAGTTCTTGTTTCCGTGACTGCTTCAAGTTCCAATATGTATTTTCCTTCCTCATTAAGTTTTGGCAATATTGTTTGAATTGGAAGTTTGTCACCTATAACCTTATTTAAGCATGAAACATGGAAAACTGGATGCACTCACGAAGAAGCCGAAAGCTCCAATTTGTATGCCATAGTACCAATCTCTTGCAACACCTTGTAAGGACCATAGTACTTTGACGATAATTTATTATTGATAGCTTGCTTGAGGGACATTTGTTTGTATGGTTGTAGTCGTAAACATACCTAGTCTCCTACATCAAAACTTCTCTTGCTGCGATGTTGATATGCCTGTTGTTTCATTCGATTTTGTGCCAAATTTAGGCTATCCTTTAAGAATTGGAGAGCTTGTTGTTGATGCTCGATGTGATCTTCCACTACTTTAACCTTATAATTTTCTCTTAAAGATGATGTGATGGACGGTGGATGATATCCATAAAGTGCCATAAATGGGGTCATTTTTGCTGCAGTATGGAAGGAATTGTTATACCACCATTCAGCCAAAGGTAACCACTTGACCCATTGTGTTTTTTTATCAAATACAAAACAACGAAGATATCCTTCCAAACACTTGCTCACCATCTCAGTTTTTCCATCGGATTGAGGATGATAAGATGAGCTATGAGCTAGTTGAGTACCCAAACATGAAACAATTTTTTCCAAAAATTTCCCATAAAAATGGGATCTTTTTTGCTTACAATAACCTTTTGGTTTCCATGTATATTTTTAATTGTTTCCATAAATGCAATAGAAACTATACTTGCTTTAAATGGATGATATAATGCACAAAGGTGTGCATACTTGGTATGTCTATCAATTATCACCATGATGACACTCTTTTCTTCGGCCTTAGGTAAACCTGTGATAAAATCCATTTAAATCTTCTCCCAACGTTGACATGGAATGGATAAGGTTGTAGAAGAACCGAGGTCTTAATTGTCTCAACTTTATTTTTCTGGCAAACCCAACATTCCACCACAAAATATTGAATATCATATTTAAGGCCATCCCAAAAAAAAAAATTCTTCACCCTGTGGTAAGTTTTTAAAAATCGAGAGTGTCCTCCTAAAGGAGAAGTGTTCAATTCCAAAATAATATTGTGTTTTAGTTGGGAAATATCACAAAGATATAAGCAATCTTTGTACCATAAGGAATCATTTTTCCAACTAAATGTATCATATGTACTAGGATCTTGCTGTAACTTTTGAATGAGTGTCCATACTTCTTCATACTTCTTCCATTCATCCCTTGCTTTGGTTATCCAATCTGGTTGGATAATATAAATGGCACAAATCATGGTTCACCTCTTCATCCTTTCTTGAGAGTGCATCTACAACAACATTTAGCTTCCATTTTTTGTAGATGATTTCAAAGGCATAACCCAACATCTTTGTGGCCCATTTTTGCTACTCTTCTATAGATAATATTTGTTCCAAAAGTGTTTAGGACTATCATGATCAATTTTTACCTTGAAGTGTCTTCCCATTAGGTAAGGGCGCCATTTCTTTAGTGCATGTAGTATTGCCAACATTTCCTTCTCCTAAATAGCTTTCTGTAAATACTTTCCTTTGATTGGACGCCTTTCAAAAGCAATGGGTCTTCCTTCTTCCATTAAAACAACACCAATTCCATTTACTGAGGCATTGCATTCCACAATAAAGGTTTTTGTAAAGTCTGGCGTAGCTAAGACCAGTTCTAGGCACATTCCCTCTTTAAGATGTTCAAAGGCCTTAGTTGCTTCAGGAGTCCATGAAAATGCATATTTCTTCAATAATGCTGTTAGAGGTGCTGCTATTCTCCCACAATTCTTAACAAACTTGCGATAATACCCTGTTAACCCAAGAAATCCTTGCAATTGCTTTATGGTTTTGGGGACTTTCCATTCCTTAATGGCTTTAATTTTCCTAGGGTCTACCTTAACACCCTCGTGAGATACAATATGACCAAGATATTCCACCTCTTGTACTCCAAAGAAATATTTGGAGGTTTTTGAATATAACTATTTCTCTTCCATAATTTGAGAACCCTGTCAACATGTTGAACATGATCCTTCCAAGACCTGTTGTAGATTAGTATATCATCAAAAAATACTAAAACAAATTTTCTAAGGAAGTCTTTGAATATGGAATTAATCAACCCTTGAAATGTATAAGGTGCATTGGTAAGGCCAAAAGGCATGACCAAAATTTCATAATGACCCTCATGAGTTTGAAATGTTGTTTTTGGAATATCTTCAGTCTTCATTCTAATTTGAAGATATCATTAATGAAGATCCAACTTGGTAAAATAAATTTCTCCATGTAATTCATCCAACAATTCATCAATCACAGGAATGGGAAATTTATATTTAATAGTGAGCTTATTGAGCTCCCTATAATCCGGACACATGTGCCAAGATCCATCCTCCTTGTGCACCAATACTAGTGGTGCAAAGAAAGAACTTTGACTAGGTTGAATTATACCAGCCTCTAACATTTCTGCAATCATACGTTCAATTTCACTCTTTTGGACATAAGGATATTTGTAAGGAATGATGTGTGGAGGAACACTTCCTGGAATCAAATGAATAGCATGATCATGATCACGAATAATTGGGAGTCCTTTGGGAGTTTCAAACACCTTGGACTGATTGTCTAAGACTTTTTGGAGATTTGGAGAAATAGATGATTTTTATGTTGGAAGTTCTAGTGAGCATAATTGTGCAATTACACCTCGTTGTTATTTCTTCAGAAGCTTTGTCATGACATTAGAGCTTATTATCTTTCTCGACTTGCCTGCAATATCCCATAATTCGACTTCCTTTCCTTCCGAAAACTTTTCCAAGAAAAGTTCTTGAAAATTAAAAGCCATTGTCCCTAAAGATTGTAACATTTGTACTCCTAGTACAACATTAGCACCTCCCATTGGAATGGAAAGCATTGGGTTATTCAATACATATTCCCCCATGGTTATATTGATATTATGGCATTTTTTGGAGCAATTTATAGTTCCTCCATTTGCAACCATCACTTTACATTCTAATGTTGGGTATAGGAAGCAATTCAATTCATTGGCTACCTTACAATGAATAAAATCATGGGTACTACCTGAATCAATCAACACTATTACATTTTTCTTCTTGATATGTCCTTCTATCTTGAGAGTTTGAGGAGTGGTAATTCCTGCCAATGCATTACATGATAGGGTCAGACTAATTTCTTCTTTATCTAGGGCTGATTCGTAGTGTATATCATCTTCTTTTGAAGTTTCTTGTAATTTTTCTTCCTCCTCTTCACAATATATGTAAAATAATTTCTTCTCAGCACACTTATGACCTTTAGTTTATTTGCTATCAAAACTGTAGCAAAACTCTTTTTCTCTTTTTTTATTCCAATTGTTGCATTGTCAACCTTGTAGGTTGTGGAAGTCTAGGAGTAGCAAAACTTCCATCTTTATAGATGTGAGTGGTAGGCTTCCTTGTCGCCATAATTTTACATTCAATTTTTCTTGCCAACCTAAAATCCTTCTCTAATGAATCAGGTTCCCAAAGGAAAACCTCATGTTGGATGTTATCATTTAAAGTCCCCATGAAGACATCAATCCTGTGTTCCTCTAGAATATCATTTACCCTTATATTCAATTTTTGGAAGTCCTCAATGTGCTCCACCACTGAACACTTTTGTTTGACATTTATCAATTGGCTAAAGAAGGTGTTGCTCTACGTATCCTCATAATGTGCTATCATTTCCTCCATAAAAATTGACCTAACAATTTTTTTACAGGAGAAAAGCCATAGATACCATACAAATGTATTTTTTTCTAAATATAAAGTTGCAATAGGTACCTTTTGTGTGTTTTGCACATTATTGAGATCAAAATATTGCTCCATCTATAGTATCCATGTTACGGGATCCTTGCCATCAAACTTCCTCATATCGATCTTTGGAATATGGTGGGTCTTCAATCCAACATTAGAGTTTATGAAATCCCGATTAACATTTATTTATTTTTCATCATGAGTTTCCTCTACTGTATTTTTTCCATTAGAAAACATTTCTTGTATCAAGTTTGTCAAACCTTCCACGTTTGATTTTAGATCATTCTTCATGTCTTCCATGTTGTCTTTCATCTTTTCCTCTATACCATCGATATTAGCTTCCATGCCTTTCTTCAAACCATCCACATTAGCTTTCATGCCCTTCTTCAAACCATCCATCTTAGCTTCCATGCTTTTATTAAAAACTTCCATTTCATTTTTTGTTGCTCTTTGCGAGAGTGAAATTTGGTGCACTTGCTCTTGTAATTTTGATATATCATGTTGCAATTCTTCATCTTCATAATTCATAATAGAGTATTCTCAGGGCTTAATGGGTGTTGAATTATTTTTATGGGGTGTTTTAAAACCCAATACTAATATCTATGCTTCAATATTCCCTTGGAATCACTTCAAACTACTTTTTCAAACAAGACTCATGCAATTTGAAAAAAAATGCACACCTTTTTCTTGATTTTGAGGAGCTCGATATTGAATTGAATTATCTCTGTGATTTTAGATCTTCAATATCTAAAATTTGGTCCTGTAATAGCTCTCTACATCTTCTTTCCAATGCCACAGGTCTGACCTGCTTTGGATGCTTTAAGTCAAATTTATGCCCATTCTCCCACAATGACCTAATTATGGACGGGTTAAGTAGAGTGAACTTGTACGGTGTGACATGTGTCACTATTTCCTCCTTCAGTTCTAAAATTGATGTAAATGAAGCTATCGTCCGTGTAATTTCGGCCACTTCTTACAGAATCCAAATTCAATTCTCAAAGAGAGAGTTATGATGATTTTTCCACGGTCACTTCTTTGAGATGAAATTCAAGAGCCTGAAAAAGTCCTAACTTCCACAGATCATATCTCTGAAATTATTGAAAACCAAGATCTAAAATTTTTACACACGTTCCTCGGGATTTTGGCTTTGCGTGACAAAAATTTCAACTTCTGAACTTTTGTAGAAAAAAATTATAGTGAAAATGCCACAATGGCCTGTTTGGAGCAGCAAAACCCTAGAATCCAAAGCTCCGATACCAAATGTTATGAAACCAACTCCAAAAATAGGAGAAAAGAGAGATCAACAACTTAGAAATAAGCCACTTCGAAGGGGAAACATCCTTTACATTACATAAATGAAAAATTATTCGATTATACAATTGACAAAACCTCCTTCTATATATAGTAGTCCATGGGGTCACAATATAATCCTAGTCGACCTACCAATAATAATGCAAGGGCACAATAATAACAATATGGGGGTTACAGGGGTATAAAAATAATAATGAGGAACCTATACTAACCACAATAAGGGACTACACTAGTAATATAGGGAACTAACATGGAAACATAGAGTGAGACTCTAAATTTCCACGCAACCAAACAAGCTATAGTCAAATATTTCTTGCAGCTGTAACCCCTGAGAGAAATTCCAAATATTTAGGTAGAATTCTTTCAGAGGATTTTTAAACCAATATTATCAATTGAAATAGGGTGTCTCAAAGCTACCTCACCTCCACCTTCCAATTATAAAAATCAAGATAAAACAATGAATCACTTAATGGGAATGCATCCTCCTTTTGTTCAGAAAATTAAATCAGTATCAATGGTTGAACTAGAGTGTCTCAAGACCACACCATATTTAGCCACAAACTATTCAAATAAGTGCTTTATTCTATACAAAGGGACTTATATTACAGTATCCCGACATCTTGGGGGATTTAGTCATAGAGAGTCTCAATTCAGATATGGAGAGAGAGATAAATAGTTAATGAGATGGAGGATTTATCATCCATGTTTCCTTTGAAGGAATATGGGTGTACGTCCTAGTAGCTCAATTGAATCTCCCACCTATGCCTTTAGCCCAAGTCCCATGGAATTACCATCATATATTATCAGCCCACCAACCCTGTGTTCCTCCTCTTTTCAAAGGTCATCAACCAGTAAGGTCTTTGGTGGATTTTTCAGCTATGTAAGGCATAGAAATTACTCTATGATTATTATTCAACAAGCCCCATGAGATTTTTAGTTGGTTATCATAAATGTTTCTCTTCTCCCAAAATTATCTCAATTCTTAAATCTTCTTTACCCTCTCCACAATGTACCAGATCCTTAGGAGCCTCTCAACCTCCTATTTTCCTTCAATATCTCCTCTTTTGACTATTTTTTTCTCACATCCATTTTATACATTTCATTCTTGTATGGATGCCTTCTTCCCATGCGTGAGAGAGAGAAAGTGTGCATGAAGCGATGAATGAATGTTCTCATCCCTCCAAAAAAAAAACTAATTTCCCCTTGATTCCCATGATTTTCACAATGGTCTACGTCTTGATAGTGTATCCATGCATGACTTTAACTTTGTCCTTTCCTTTCTTATGGTTTGGGTTGAAGGAAACTTGGACTAGTACTTCATATTTTAGTTAAATTTAATGCACAGTCAACACATTTAATTATTTTCATCCAGCCAAGACTTATATTTAAAAAAAAAAAAAAATTCCTGAAGCAATAGAATTTGTGTCCCTCGCTCAACCATTTTAAAATAATTACAATTATTTACAAGAAATAAATGTTAAATAGGGTATGCCATAGTCCCCTCCCCCTTGAGGGGGAACACCATCCTCGATGTTCAATAACCATAAACAAAAGAATACAATTGATATGGAGCTTTATATTTGAAACTCAATTACCATTACAACTTACATACTCAGTCACTTGCTCAACAACTAATAAACATGAAAATCATCCTTGGATTGGACACTTTATGTGGCTCCTTTGCAGTCTTATTGGTATGTCTATTATGACCTCTAATATATTCAAGCTTCTATAGGCCTCTTTTTATTCAGCTTCATTCACTAAAAATAGGTAATTCCCATTATATTTCCTGTAACATGGCATACAGTCTCTCATGAGATTCATCATAAAGAATTTTCATAAATCT
The DNA here is from genome assembly GCA_034641835.2 of Pinus albicaulis. Taxonomy (NCBI): domain Eukaryota; kingdom Viridiplantae; phylum Streptophyta; class Pinopsida; order Pinales; family Pinaceae; genus Pinus; species Pinus albicaulis. Next base: position 1,392,264,703 of record CM076570.1, read on the forward strand.
AAATTTATACCTCTTGCCTTGTTCTTTGAATGGTTGCTCAGCCATTCACACATAATTCTTTAACAAGTTCCACTTATCGGATGTTCTCAACATCTCCTTTTTGTTACACCGTAGTAGGCACAATTCAATCACTACCAGAGCCCATTTATTAGGTGTTCTCAATAGCTTCTTGTTATTACACCATAGTGGCCATAAATTGGTCACCAGGAAGGCCCATCTATCAGGATTTCTCAATATCTCTTCATTGTTACACCACATTGGCTACAAATCAATGCATAGGCTCATGCAGAGAACAAAGAGTCTCATTTCATCGTTGGAGAGAGATGTAGCTAATAGTGAGGAGGTTTTATCAATTTCATTACTCCTAAAGGAATGAGAGTGCACTTTCTAGCACTTTTGAGTGGAACTACCACCTTTGTTCTTAGCCCAACCTCATGGAATTACCATCAGGTGTTATTATCTGACTAGTCCTGGTGCCTCATCCTTTCTGAGGTCATAATTTAACATAGTCTCTAGTGGATTGATCAGTCCATAGGGCATAGCCACTACTCAGTTATTATTAACTAGTAATCCCTTTGGGCTTCTTAGTTCAGCTATCATCTAAGCTTATGTTTTGATTATCAGTCAGTAAGCCTTATGGGTTTCCTAGTTGTGCTATCATCAAAGCTCCTACGTTATTATTATCTAGTAATTCTTTTAGGTTTCTCCGCTATGCTATCATCATATTTATGTTCCATGATTATTATCCAACAAGCCTCACAGGTTTTTCAACTATACTATCATCATATTTCCCCAACTCCACTAAAATATCTTCTAGAATCAACATGATTCTTAGTGGAGTACATAACCAATCTTGCAATCAAGGATTATTCTTATTGTTTAATATAAATGGTGCCATAGCCATGATAATTTTCTTTTCATCTGCATGACACAATAATAGAAATATGCAATCATATTATTAATTAAAATAATTGGTCAAATCAGGCGCCCCTGCCCCATTGATTCCTCATTCAACTAGGAACCTCATTGGAAAAATTATCATGTCATCCCATATATCCATTTATGTTTGCATCAATTAAATTTATACAATAATTCTTCCACAATAATGATTCCAAGCAAGACCCTGCCAGGCACAACGGTGCCAACACCTATATATATGTATATATCATCATGACCATAAACACACAATTATATATGTACTTAGGGTCGGGGTCAAAAGAACCTCCTTTAAGCCATTCTCATGGTTTCAATAATGTTTTCCATTATCAACATGGGCCAAACCAAACTTCTTGATTTTTATATTGTTTTCAACTTGATCAAGGGCACATCATACATTAATGCATATCAGATAAAACCAAAGTTTTTAGAGAACTCTATGTATTTTTTTTGTTATTCACACAACATTTTTAAGCCCGCGCCTAATTTTATTTTTTCCTACTATCATATTTAGGAGTGATGCCCCAACATACACTAGCAGTGATATTTCCCTACCCCTCATCCAAACCTAGCTTTTCTCCTTTTTTTTTCATGCTCTTTAATTATTTGTAGGTCATCTTTCAAGTTGTATTTATATTAGTCCTCCTCAAATATCTTACCAAATCTCAGTGGATTTCCTGCCACACCCACCGATGTTCCAAAGGGCCCCAAAGCATGAAGGAAGAAAGGTAAAATACAAAGTAAAAGAGGGTAAGTTGTAACCACAAAAAAAAAGGAACTCGTGACAGCAAGCATAAAATTACACAACAAAAAATAATAGCATGGTCATGCACAATCCAATAGTAAAAAGGAAAATTCCAACATAAATCAATAAAGGAGACAAACATAAAATATTTAACAACATAGAAACTCAATTTCCATGAGTTATGATGTTCCTTGATGCTTCAAAATTAAGTCTCGACCCAAGCCCTTTCCATGATTTCATTCAGTCTCTTCTACTATAACCAACCACAAAAATTAACTCAACCACTGCCCAATTTAATTACAATTAATTATATTTCTTCAATAACAACAAAATGGATACATAATCCATATCTAATCAACCATCTTGACACTTGATTCTAGGTGGAAAATGTGTATGTCTTCCATAGTTGTGTAAGTCCCTGGCACGCTTCCAACTACACCCTCCACCATTTGTGCTTCTTGCACAGTATGCAATCCTAGCTAATTTCTCTGTAACTAGGGGAAGTCTCTACGCAAACAGTTCTCCCTATATTTCAACATAGCATGGGCTTATTACAGGACCTATCCTCTTCTTTTTCCTGAGCACATCGGCCTTCACAAGCACTATTGATATTATATTAAGTTTCACCTCTACTAGTGGTGTAATTTCTTTCCTTCTCCCCAGGCCATTGTCCAGAACTTCCTTTCCTTTTTTCTCTAACTTCAAGACTTCGTTTTTTCTTCCAGTTGACCTTAAGATATGGTCTAATTTTATACTACTCATAGTATCATTTCAATTTTATGATTGCTTCTTCAAGGTTTTATGGCTCATCGAATTCAATTTGATCTTTAAATTTTAATGGAAACCAAGTAATGTATCATTGAATATTTGCCTTTGCATCCTTGAGGTAGGGAACATATCTTAACATCTACGAGAATTTAGTGGTATACTCTTCACCTAACATTGGTCCCATTCTAAGATCATAAAACTCTTTTTCCTTTTCATCATAGTAGTTATTTGACAAATATTTTTCTCTAAAGAGCCTCTCTAATTCATTACAATTCAATCCCTCTTGAATTATGCCCTTAAAATTCTTCAAATATACCCACCATATTTATAATTTTTCCTTAAGACTATATGTGGCTTTATTTTCTTTCATGTTATCAGAATACTTGTGGATTCTGAAGAATTTTTTCATTCCAAGCAGCAAAGCTTCTGCATCTTTATATTTTTTCATCTCTCCATCAAATTTGGGTGGCTTAGCCTTCTTAAATTCATGCAGCATATAGTTGCTTTCTCTCTTTTCTGATGAAAGTGATGATAATGGTTCCTCCTTGTAGTAGAGCTAGAATGTATACAAGGGTGATGCCCATAAGTGATAGATATTCTCTCTGAGGTACTCAATGGTGCATTCCCTCTCTCGGTGTATTCAATTTTCCTTATGTGCCTCTTCTTGGACATGCTACCATCTCCCCCATTTTTTCTCTATCCTATTCCAAAAGGCTCTTCCCGTCTCTATGACTTTTCCCCAACTCATACTTCCTCTGACTTTGTAAGTAAAAAATTATTTGCAGTATGACTGCATTACCTCAACTTTATTTTCCTAAGCCCTTACCAACCTTTCATTATTTTCCTTACAACTCATAATTTTGGTCCTTAGAGTTATCAAGGTATTAGCTAATTCAGGATTTTTTTCCCCTCCCCACTTGTCCAACTCATATTTTTTATTGCCCATGTTATGTGTGGTCAAAACTATATTATACCGTATTGTCGATCATTTCTTGGTCATCGAGATTTATGGTGTACCATTATTACACAACATTTTATCACTGTCCTGCAATCCCCATCCTACACATTGGAGGATCATTTATGTGACAAAAACAAAGTGTCATGCCTTGCAAAGACCATCATTGCATCCCTTGCCATGAGGACAACACTCCTTCTGTAGACAATTTCCTGAGTAGGCCATCAAAAACACATGTTTTTTCCTTGGCGCTAGTAGACCGTTATGCCCTCGCACCGATGGGGAAAATCAACACTAGGCTCCGCACCAATTAGTGCTCTGTCCCAGTTAGCTACCCATGCCAACCTATTTATGGATTTATTTTTTTAAATAGAGGCAAAGTTTCCATCATAACAACTTCGTGGGCGAGTCATCTGGAGTGGTTCGACTGAATAACCACGTCCTCCCTCCTTTGGCCTCTTGTTTCCACCTTTTGGGGAAACCTCCCAAGGGATAAGGCCTCCCTTCCACTATTTTATGAATCCCAACCTCCTCCTATCCCTCTATAAATAAAGCCATCTTCCATTAATGAGCTAGCTGAAAGGATATCTAAACTGAGCATATTATAGTTGAAATGTTGAAGAGATTCATGTACATCTTGCTAGAAGGATAGAACAGAAGAGACCCCTTGTTGAGAGAGCTTAGGTTTGTGTCCTCATCCCTTACGAATTCCCTGGTGATCCATCGAGACACGCTTTGATTGAACCCCGCTGAAGGAGGCTACGACGTCAAGGCTCCAGTTGTAACTCTTTCTTTTATTTATACATATACATGACTATTGTCTAGTGCCCACCTTGTGTTATGTGTTTTATTTGATGCAAAATGCTTAACCCTCCTTAACTGGTTAGTTTATTATGAATGAAATCATTGTTTTGTATACTTCTCTTGTTTGCTGATCTCCATGTATGTATCCGAGCACTGCAGCAGAAGGATTATGACCCGTCGAAATAGAGATCAAGAGGTCATCACCACTACAGCGGCGAAAGTGTTTGACTTCAGGTAGGCCAATCTACTCCATCCTTTTCATTCATTAATTAAGGAACCTACACTTTAGCTTGTCCCTTTGTTGCTAGACCCACTATAGGGCTAAAGAGATCGTCTCTGTCTGCAGAGAGGATTTACCTTCCCAAAAAATTGGCAACTCCACTAGGGAGTTTCCTTTAAGTTTGTCACTCTTTGAGGTATTAGTCATTAGACGAGTTTAGTTGAAAAACCATTTCCCTATTTGTTCCTATCTTTTTCATCAATTACAATCTTTTAGTTTTTTCTTAAAGTGGTGAGTCTAGTCTTGGTTACGAGAAATTCTTTGTTTTTTCTTTTTCGAGCATTGGCGCTTTTATTTGTCTAACATTCGCGCTGATTGGTGCTAGTTGTCAGTTAGCAAATCGCACTAGTTGGTGCTAGTTTCAGCCACTAAATTCATGCCAATTTCAAGGTGCATGAAAAATTAAGGTTTTTCCCTTAGTCCTTCACCAGTGTGTCTTGCCCTTCCGATCCTTTTATCTATATGATTTACATGTTCTCCCCTTCACTCAAGTGGGTTTGATTAGCTTGTTGGTTTTTTTTTTTTTTGGGGACGTGCATCCTACATCCTAGGTTTTTCTAGGACTGTGCATCAATTTCCTGGTTTCATGCTTCACGGGACATTTCAATACTGGTTGAGTCACTCTCCTTTCTTAGTGAGCTATCTCTAGTTGATTTCCTTTTGCTTTTTGGTTGATTGAGTGTTCAAGTCTCAAGTGTCTCTCGAGTTCATTTGGTCTTCTTGTTCGCTTGTGAGCATAGATTACATTGCTCATTGTTCAGCTGAAAAGTCTTCTTTAGCTGATTTCTTGATGTAAAAGGGAATGAATGCCTTGTTTTGATCCCATGCTTTGGAACTCCTATTTGTCCTTGAAATCATATGTCTTGTAGCATTTTGAGGAATTTCATTACAAAGTGTTCAAGACAATGATTGCATTCTTAGTGTTTGTTTGCATCCATTTTGCATTCATCCTTCATTAAGGAAATTTGCTTTCATTTAGTTTTCATCTCAAATTTTTCTTTTCGTTAAAATTCATTAGATCAAGTTGCATTGAAAAGTCATGTTTGAAATTTATCATTGAAATTAGATTACATTTTTTAATGATTGGAAACTAAAGGTCGCATTGAGTGCATTCTTATTCATTCAAAAGAAAAAGGAAATTGTGCATAGATTACGATTGCATAGTTTTCAAAAAGAGAATTTTTCATAGATTACATTGCATAATTCACATCGTTGAATGTTTTAGATTACTTTTAGGATAGTGAAAGTCATCTAGTTAGGAAAAAGTTTCGTTTGCAATGTCACTGTTTGTTGCATCATTTTTTAAGACTCTTCCCTTAAGTATATAGCATTCATCGAATCGAAATATTTCCTTTCTTATATAGCTGCATCTAGAAGATTCAGATGACAACGGTAGGGCCTTGGAATTGAGACATAATTCAATATCAACCGTTAAAATTTATTCAATTAACCTGAGGAAGCATTGGAACCTAACACAAACATTTTTAGAGGTCTAGGCTAATGACGTGTTCCAGCGTCGTTAAACCTAGTAGCTGTCGTTCACCACCTGGTTTTAGAAAACACTAGTATGGACTTGTGCTCCCTGTATTGTTGCGTATATCAAGGGAGACCCTCATAGGTTCAAATCCTTTATCCATAGGAAGTCGAGTCTGCTGCCCTGTGATCGTGATATGCCGAACAAAACATTCGAGGAGACTACCTGCACGTACATTAAGTCCTTGGTCATTTCACTTTCATTTGTTCACCAAGGTGTATATGGCAGTTCACAGAAACTTGGTACACCCTCTTGCCTTGATTACCTCAATAGTCATTTCGATCTTTTCATGACTCTTTAAAAAGTGAAAATATCATCGAGCACTTGTCCTTTCACGCTTGTTTCAACCTGAAAGTGATAGTTACCTTTTTCCCATTTATCGAATCTTAAAATATGAAACAGAAGAGTTTTTTTTTCAACATATTAAAATTAACTACCCACAAAATATTCCTGGTTAAAGTTATCTTCCATAGTGTTTTGTTTTACGCTTTCTTCTGATGGAAACTTTCCTGGAGTTTATCGACCAAGGAATCACCTTCGGAGGGAATCTTGGTCCTTTTCGTGCTTTTGGGAATGTTGGTGCTCCTTATATGGCAACATTGTCCTGCCTGGGTTAACTGTTGGGTTGTCTATTTGGTTATTCTCAGCCTCTCTGGTCTCAAGTGTTCCGCCCGCTGTACAACCATCCCCTCCACCTGGAAAACATCATGTTGATTCTAAAGTGGACCTCTCCCCTTCTTTGCCTGTCTCTTAATCCTCCTCTTCTACTTCGTTGGGTGAAAGTCTGGATTCTAGTAACTAGGTGGCTAAGAAGAAGAAGAAGAAGTCAAATAAAAGAGAGGCTAACTCTTCGACTATTGCACCTCAGACCCCTTCCTTTGAAAAACCATCCAACCTTCCCCAGAAAGTCAAATTCCCTTGCATGTTGTGCAAAGGTGACCATCTTCTTCAAGACTGCCCTGGAATTCCAAAGGTACTTGAAGCATGGTCCAATGGTCGTCCGTCTTTGCCTTTGGCTTGTGGAAGTCATATTGGTGGCACATCTTCAACTAGCCATGATAAGACTCATAAGAAACATGGTAAGATTACCAATCCCTGTAAGTTGTGTGAAGGGCATCAATCCATTCACCTTTGTCAGTACATGGATGAAGCTATGAGAGTGTTGGACAACCCTGTTGTTTCTCAACCCTGCCATCCGGTTGGTTACAAGAAGCTTTCTTTGAGTCATCTGCTAGTTGATACAACGATCGGTCGAGAGTCATCCTTGGTCGATCCTACTCCCTCGGAAATTTAAATTCACTAATCTGTTCCCAACCAACCATCAGTCGCGGAATCAGTTGATCTGATCCTGCTTGTGGTTCATCAGGTCTTTTCTATTGAGAGTGGATCTCACCCCCCTCATGTTCTTCTTGTTTCTTCAGATTCCTCAGACTTGGAGAAATATTATCTTGTCCCTATGACTTAAGAATATCCTCCTCCTACTCCCATGTCTAAGGTCTAGGAGGATGCTCCTCTTGCTTCGATAACACTAGGGAATGACCATCTCATTTCAATGGTACCCCCTCCAAGTACTTTGATCACTTCCTTCGATTGGAGTTGATTTGCAGGATATCGCCTTCCTTCTTATGTGCCTTTTGAGATCACGGTAAAGACCTTTGATGTGGCCATACCTAGCACAATTATATATGAAAGTGCATTTGTTAGTGTTCTGTCTTCAATTACTTGGCAATATTTTGGTTCTCCACTGCTTGTACTTGTTAGGCAGAATCTGTTGGCATTTAATAGAGGAACCAGTCTACCGTTAGGGATCCTTCCGAAGTTGCCTATCACTTTGGGAGGGAAAACCATCTATATAGATGTGATTTCAATTTACTCTTGGGGCACGACTATGCTTGTGCCATGGGCGCCCTTATCTCCTCCCTCTTTCATGTGATCTGATTCCCACATAAAGGTCGGATTGTGACCATTGATCAACTTTAATTATTTGGTCCTAAGGTGGCTGCTGGCCCACCATCATCTGTGATGGATTTTATTTGCCAGTTGTATCTTCCCTGCCATGGGTTAATTATGTGGTCAATTGTTCATTGCCCTCATCCAGTGATAGTGCCATCAGGTACCATCTACTAGGGGCGTTCGATCGCGATTTCCAAGATGTTGTTCTCCCATCCGATGCGAACCTATTGGAAGCCATGACCTCTTATTCGTTATGGTAAAAGGTTGTCGGAGCAGAGTTCATTTTCTTGTGTAAAGCTCCCTAAAAATGAAACAAGGTGTGTCAAGCAAAGTTCCTTTCTTGTGTCAAGCTCGTTAAAAAATGAAACACGGTGTCGTGAGGATAGTTCTTTTTATGTGTCAACTTCGTTAAAATTTGTTTATATTGATATTTAGTTTATTTGCTATCAAAATTGTAGCAAAGCCCTTTTTCTCTTTTTTCTTCCAATTGTTGCGGTGTCAACCTTATAGATTGTGGAAGTCTAGGAGTAGAAAAGCTTCCATCTTTATAGATGTCAGTGGTAGGCTTCTGTAGAGCTATAAAAAGGGTCTCTTTCACCTCTAATTACCTCACATTAATATGTCAATCCGGGAGCGTTTTGTTATTCCAAAGAGTGTCTCAGTCTGAGGCTATCACTTGTCAGAGTAATGCTAGTAGTACAGTGTTTAAAAATACAAGAGTAAACGGATGCTTGTCTATAACTAAGTTACTTCAAAAGAATAAATCACACATTCGGAAAACTAGGCAGCTTATCAGTCAAGGGTTCGGCAACGATAACCCATCCCTTTGGAAACTGATGGAAAGGAAATTAGAGCATAGACCACGGGTCTGGGAGCTAGACAGTGAATGCCAAAGCTCACTACAGCCTTAGATCGTCTCTCACACCAAAACAACAAATGCGAGTAAATGGAACTACAGATAGCAAAATGGAACAACAAATAAAGAATTGAACAGCAAATCTGGAATGGAACAGTAATTCTAAAATGGAACAGCAATCGAACAACTAAGTCTCGTGAGTCGTAACCAAACTTAATCTATTAACCCAAATGCACTCTTCGCAATCAAATAACAATCTTTCACTCTTAAGGCAAATCAAGCAAAACACACTAATGGAACATCATTAACTATTGATAAATTATAGAACAGCACTAATAAATCATATACGCACACAACACGCTGGAATAGTAATCTAATCAATATTAATCAACAGGGATACGACTATGCTTCCAAATAGAACAACATTATTTCTGAATCCAACAATCATGAAGAACACAACTTCAAATGAATCTATGACATGAATGTTCAATATAAAAGCTCTGTAACAGAACAGTAATAATATTCAGTTAAGACTAATAACATGCAATTAACTCTGAAAGGATCAATAACATAATGCAGAGTCAATACACAATTCTATCTGTAAAAACCTTAATGATTTAATCTTAACAGAGCATGTAATAGCAACTTATAAACAATATCAGATTACCAAATAACAACGATAAACAAACCATGCAGAAATCAAATCGTAGTGATACAGAAGCAAGTGTCCTCCGGGGCCGGGCCCTTAGCCTCCAAGGATACACCGCCTTAAGTTAATCCAGACGCAGAGATGAGATAATCACCAAGCTTATATTAATGCATCAGACAAAAGTACAATGAACCAGTTCTCAACGAGACTCAATGATCAGAGTTGATTTTTAACAGGGAAATTACATGAAAAAGTCCCCCCTCAAGCTAACAGTGCTGTCCCTTTATATAAAGGTGACGGCGGAGATGTCCAAGTAACAAGATAAATAAAGCAGCGATCCCTCAGGATCAAAGATCCTGAGGGATTCGCCAAACTGTTAATCCTTCCTCTTTTCTTTTCTTCTCCGCCGAGCTAGTGTCTTCTCCTCCTTTTCCGGGCCGATTTGCTTTGATCTGCTTAGCCTTGTTTGCATTCGGTTCCCCTTCAAAGGGACAACAGTTATCTCGTCTTTGTCCTTTCCTTTGGAACGGTAACTCCTCGTTTTCACCTTTTCCTACACAGAAAAATAACAATTATCAGCGGTTAAGTCTTGCATATCAATTCTCACATGTTTTGTTATAATTCCTTATTATTTTCCAAATTCATGATGCAAAAAGGTTTACAAATTCTACTAAAAAGCCACCGAAATGATCATCAAAAACATACCTTTTTAGTACTCCACACACCCCCCTGCTTACCTTGTTTCATGTCCTCATGAAAACATTGTAGTTGACATGCAAGGCAGTGAGAGAATAGGCTGGAGAAGGAATCTCATGCGGAGGCCTACAACCATGATGAGTGATTAGATAGTCAAAGAACTGACCTGTTTTCCCCTCAGGCATCTCATACAGGGCTTGATATCCGGGTGCAGGGTGCCAAATAATTGGAGTGCGAAATCTATATCCTAACCAGGATGGCCCTGCTTTCAAAATACTCTCGCCATAGAGGTTCAAACGGTTGGCAGCTAATTCAAAATTCTCATACTTAAATGGTTCCCTGAGCTGGATGTTTGGATTAGAGATTCGGTACCGAAATTTGGTTGCATCAATGGCGAGGTCTTTGATGGAAAGAAAATATTCTAAACTCTGTCGAATGAGTGCCTCATGCATGGGTCCTAACGTTTCAATGACACCCGGAGTCCTCATGAGGTTTCTATGTGCTTTCCACAACTGCCCTGGGTTCCTAGGCTCAGCCCTTACCCGTAAATCTAGGCCATTTTCCTGCCTTTGGAAAGTATTATAGGCTTTGAGCCACTTAATCTGATTAACCCCGAATGAAATGAATGCTTGTAATTGGATGTCTCCAAAAAAAGGGCCAGGGTTCAACTCAGTCTCCTGATCTAGCACAAGGTCATGCAAATAAAGTTCACACAGCAATCTCTGGACCTTCACCCCATAATGTTTACAGCAGTCTATAAAGTCATTGACAGTGTTGATTTGTATAGGGGCGCCTGCTTTAACAAATTTTATTTTTAATTGTAAATACCGTTCTAATAAAAACAAAGCATAGTTTTTAGCAGGGGCCCTACATGCTAAAACGTCATTGTATAAAGAACACAAGGTATTCATCTGCTTGATAACAGTATCTAGTCTACGGGTGACCTTTGTAACTTCCTCTTGTTCCTTTCACCACCCTTCAAAGGCCTGGCTTTTGGATTGATTGACATCCCTTAGTTGCTGCTGTAATTCTTCATATTTCTCTCGGGGGACCGTTTTCTCCCTAAGTTGTTCGGCTTCTTGCTGGGCTTGCTTCATCATCTTATGCAAGGTTCTTGTTTTCGGATCTTTTTTCCATAGGTCAGTGGAGGCCGGGAGTTTTACCTGAACTTTCTTATTACGTTGTTTGGAGTTCAGAATCCTTATTACCCCTGAGGGTGGTGCCTCTGTCTGGACTTTCTTGTCGCTGGTCCTCATATCATCCCTTTCTATTTTAACGTGAATATCAGTCTGTTGCTGTTCCTCAACATCATTTGGAACGGCAGCTGGATTTTCAGCAGGGTTTTGAACAGCAGGGTGATTGTTGGTCTTTCGCCTTTTTGCCTTGCGGGATTTTACTGAAATGGCCCTCTTTTCCTTCCCTGCGGTCTTTCTTACCCTCTGGTTTGCTTTCAGAATTCTAATTTGCTGTTTGAGCTGGGTTATTGTATTCAATAATTTCTGCCGTTCCTTTTGCAATTTCTTAATTTCCAGCGTTTCATTAGAAGGAACAGCAGGCTGTCTGTTGCGGTTTGGACCATGACTATTTTTTGGATCTTTCTCTTGGGGTGCTTCCTCGCTGTTCTGATCTGGCTGTTCTGGGGTAGGAACCTTGACTGGTTCCGTCTCTTCCTGGGCAACTGCTTTTTCTACTCCTACTCCCTCCGGAATTTCCTCTAGTGTCTTGGGAACAGATTGTTCCCGTTCAGTATCTCTTATATCCTCTTCATCATGAATAGGCAGATTTCCTTCTTCTGCCTCTACTGCATGTGATTTTTCAGATGTGTTTTCTTCTTGGGGTTTGTCGTGGAGGTCTACTGGACTAGAAGGTTGGCCATACTTACTCATATTGGCTAGGACTGCGGCCAATTCATCTTCTCCCACTGGTTCTTGTAATGGGTTGCCTTCCTGCTGTCCCATTTCCTCCTCCTGTCTGGATTGTTCAGCTTCTGCCTCTGAATGCTCAGCTGCTTCCTCATTTTCCTCTTCGCATTGCTCGTCCTCAATTACCACTGGTTGGCTGGTGCTTTCCTGGAGCTTTTCCAGCCTTCCTCGCATCCGAGCTAACCGGGCTGATTTTCTGGGCTTCTCTAGCCTTCCTCGCATCCGAGCTAACCGGGCTGATTTTCTGGGCTTCTCTGGCTGTTCGGGTGTATCGGTGGCATGCTTGTGCTTTGCCGATTCCTGGTGTATTCCTGGTCGTTCAGATGCACTAGCAACATGTTTTTGTTTTACTAATTCTCTGCGTTTTGCCGGACGTTCTGGTGTGCTTGTAGAATGTTTACGTTTTAGGGATGGTGCTGTCAATCCCCCCTTAATCATTACAATCAGCTCTTCCCAGCTGCTTTGCTGCTGGGTGAGACTATGACTAACTATTAATTGTATTAACCCATGGTGACTGACGACTGAATCTACATGTTGTGCCTTTTTTATGCTTCGTGCAGCATCATGCAGTAATGAATTCAGAAGTGCAGGTAGATTTACAGAGAATTTCTGCTTTAAAACAGCTAAGAGTTTAAGATGTCGTGGTCTTACCACGTCTTTCCTCCCCTCGCAGGTGATGTAGCTCTGCACTGTTCTTGCTAATTCCGTCCAGGGTTCTCCTAGGGTTGCTGGCAGAACTCCCTTCCCCTTAATTGTCAAGCTCTGGCCTTCGTCTTGGAAAATTTCCATGATCTTCTGTAATCTTTCCTTCTTTAATGTCCATACTAGTCCGGTGGCTGGTAGTCCCGAAACTTCTGCAATTATATCATCGGTGACTGCTATCCGCTTCCCCCTTACTGTGGAGTGATCCTCCTGCAGGTTCTGCAAAATTTCCATCGCTACTGTTTCATTAGACTCCTGCAGGCGACTGAGATAATTCAGCCATCCTGCTCTTTCCAGGATCTCCCGGGCAGCAGCGGAGATTGTCAACTTCTGAGGTTTGCTTCGAATTGCCCTTCCTCCCATGGTTTCACTGTGGATTCTCAATGGAACAACAACTGCTTGTGCTGTTTGAAACACAGAGAGGGTGATAATCGCAAGATTTCGAGAAAAAAACACAGAGTATGCAACAATGCAACAGAAATGGATTATGAACAGCAACTTGTGTAAAAATAGAAATTCCATGCCGTTAAGCCATGCCATACCTTCGTACACTATCTTTCCCGAATAGTGAGCTGACACGTAATTCAGGGAATAATGAGGTTAACCTCCCCCCCCCCGCAATGTGATAGGCTGTCCCAGCCGTCAAATAAAGGAGCAGCACCCGATCTGCAACCGAGTCAGAAAGGAACAGCATATGGAATTATGCCATGCTTAGAAAGACAACGAATTACCGAAATCGAGGCGGAGAGTTGATCGCGTATTACGTAAGAGGCTGCTGTGTTATGATATGAGGCGGGTGGATAGGACATCTGTCATATTTGCCAAATCTCAAGCGGTCATGGTCACTTCCTTTGCCATGATTGGTGATGATAAATGTTCATGCGATGTATAAATCGGGAAATAATATATGATTAGTTCCTAGGATATAAGAAACAAAAGAGTATTAGTATCTTACCCATTGGTGTAACTAAGGTGACTTCAACACCATTAACAGTGCTCTGCTGCCGACAGGTGTCCATAACCTTGGCAGAGTTTTTTTTTTACCCTTGGAACCATGATCCTTTGTGTATACTTAGGAATGTTGTTATGTCAAAGTGTAGACCATTATGCTGGCTTGGTGACCAGTTAACCATAATGCCATTCACGAGGAAGGAGCGAAAAGTGGGCAGGCCGGCTCGTGATGAGACCTCCTGTTCCAAGGTTCGATTATTTAATATACCTTTTGGACCATATCCCTGGTGTGGTGGCCATAATGGGAATGCCACTTCACTTCCATCCTCATGATCATGGTAGGCTGGCTCTTGATGAGACCCCCTATCCTGCATTTGACATGTTCACATATTTTTTCTTTTTTTATAGAGCACTTTTCCTTATTTATACACAAAGGGTGGTTCAACACTCCTTAAGAGTAGGAATGGTGGAAGAAGTCTTATCATCTCAATAGGAAGATATAAGCCCTTTGCTCTTATTCCTAAATAATAATCAAAGAGGGTTAAAGGGATCAGCATGATAAAGATAACCAATCAGGGAAAAATTAGTAAAACAATGACAACAAAAGATAAGAAATAAGTATGTCCTTCCTTTTGTCCTCTTAATAATGCAGAGCCTTATAAATATAACGATTTATGGTTTGAGGATTTCGGTATGTTGTGATTTTATATTCATTGCACAAGTACATAGCTGTATTTTAAAGACTTGGAAGAATATGGGCAAGAAGCATCCTCAATTTAGATCAGCAAAAGGAATAAGCTGTTTCACAAGGAGAGCAAAAGTATGCTAGTGGTGTTCCTTTTGAAAAAGAAACAACGAAGGACAATAGATCGCAAAAATGCAAATGCCGTTCCTTTGAAAAAGGAACAGCAAAAATAAAAATACTATAAAAACACTCAAAATGTTGTTCCTTTGAAAAAGGAATAACAGCAACAAAAGAATGTTGTTTCTTTGAAAAGGAACAGTGGCAACCAAAAATGTTGTTCCTTTGGAAAAGGAACAGAAAAAGACGCAAAAATGCCGTTCCTTTGGAAAAGGAACAGCAGAAATCAAAATATGTTGCGCCTTTGGAAAAGGGACAGCAAACACATCGCAGTGCCATTCCTTTTGAAAAAGGATCAGCACAAATCCAAAATGCTGTTTCTTTAGAAAAGGAACAGCAAAACAAGCAAAGCCGTTCCCCCTTTTAAAAAAAAAAAAAAAAGGAACAGCAAAAAAACACGCAAATGCCATTCTTTTAGAAACAGAACGGCAAAAATCGAAATTTTGAGAAAGAAAAAGAACAGCAAAAAATGACAAGAAAACATTTAATTCAAACATATGTATAAGAACGACTCAAAGACAAGACTTATGTACAAATTGTAAAAAGAAATGAATTCCTTAATGAATTACAGGTGAGGAAGATTTCTCTTTCTCTGCTAAAATCTCCATATCAGTGTCTCGGCGTAGCTGCTGGCAGAAGGATTCCCGAGTGAGTGGTTTGCGATAGAGACGAACTCGGTGGCCATTTACTTTGAATGCATATCCAGAACCGTCAATGGTAATTAGAGTAAGGGTTCCGTTGTCATGCACCTTCTGGATTTCGTATGGTCCCAACCATCGAGTCTAAAGTTTCCCAGGGAAGTCCTGAAACCGAGAGTCGTATAATAGAGCCCAGTCTCCCTTGTGGAAGACTTTGTTTTTGATGAGCGCATCATGCCATTTAGCTCGTTGTTGTTGAATCAATGCTGTATTTTGTAGTGCAGAGAGCCTAATTTCGTCCAATTCATTGATCTGCTGTAGTCGATTGATTTGTGCCTCGCTTAGATCTAGGCCAACTTCCTGTGTTGTCCGTAATGTTTGGATTTCGAATTCTATGGGAAAAATGGGTTGTTTTCCAAACACTAATTGATAAGGTGAGTAACCGGTGGTGCTCCTCCATGTGGTTCTATAGGCCCAGATGCTTCAGGTAGTCGGGTAGCCCAATCACGCCTATGTGACGCAATGGTTTTCGTTAGGATTGATTCTATTATCTTATTGCTACTTTCTACCTGCCCATTCGCCTGTGGGTGATATGGAGTAGTGATTTTATGATGGACGTGATAATTGTTGAGTGTTGCAGCTAATCTATTCCCAGAAAATTGTGGTCCTCCATCTGTAATGATTTCCCTTGGAAGGCCATAACGTACAAATAGATGGAACAAGAACTGTATGACAGAGTCCTCTGTGGCTCTTGGCAATGCTTCTGCCTCAACCCATTTGGTGACATATTCTGTTGCCACCAAGATATATGTTTTCTGATTTGATGAGGGGTTGATGGGTCCAACAAAATCAAGAGCCCATCGCTCGAATGGTTCAATGACTAATTGTGGTTTCAGAGGCATCTCATCAGCTTGACCAGGTCGTCCTGCTCGCTGGCAGCTGTCATAGGCTTGGACAAATTTCTTTGCATCTTTGAAAATCGTAGGCCAGTAATATCCTGTCTGCAATACTTTGTGTCCAGTTCTACGCTCAGCGAAGTGTCCACCACATGGTCCATCGTGACAGGATTTTAGGATGTCAAAGATTTCGTCTTCTCGAACATATTGCCTGATATGCATGTCTGCCCCTGTGTGGAACAAATAGCCCCCAATCCACGAGAATCGAGCACTCTTCTGGACAATCTGCTTGCGCTCATTAGGGGTTAAGTGTTTTGGTAGTTTACCTACTGCGAGGTAGTTGGCAACATCAGCATACCAGGGTGTTTGCACGGCAACAGCAAATAGGTGTTCATCCGTAAATTGATCTTCAACTGATGCTGCATCGATTGGTTTTGGTATTCTCGAAAGAAAATCGGCTACAGGGTTTTCTTTGCCAGGCCGATCCTTGATTGTGATATCGAATTCCTGCAATAAAATCAACCATCTAGTTACTCTGGCATTTGTGACAGGCTTATGTGCTAAATATTTTATGGCAGAATGGTCTGTATACAAGATAACAGGATAGCCTGTAATATAATGTCTAAACTTATTGACGGCATGTATTACAGCTAGGAATTCTTTTTCAGTAACAGTGTAATTTAATTCAGCAGGGGATAAATTTTTGCTGATGTAATAGATAGCATATGGTTTTTTATCCTCTTCCTACCCAAGGACTGCGCGAATAGCTGTATCTGAGGCATCAGATGATATTTGGAACGGTAGGTCCCAGTTTGGTCCTCGAAGGACTAGGGCTGTGGATACGAGCTTCTTTAAATCCTCGAAAGCACGGTCACATTTTTCTGTCCAAAGAAAATCAACGTTACCAGTTAGTGCATATAAAGGAGCAGTAATGTGCGAATAATGTTCTATAAATCGTCTATAATAACCAGAAAATCCAAGAAAGCTGCGTACCTCTGTTTGAGTAGTAGGAGTGGGAATGAGCAAAAGTATTTGGATTTTGGCCGGGTCTACCTGAATGCCGGCTACTGAAACATAATGTCCTAGGATAAGTCCTTCAGTCATCATCATGAAACATTTTTCGTGGCTTAAGCAAAGCCTGGTAACAGTGCAGCGTTGTAGGACTTTTTCTAGGGTGTCTAGAGCTGGATCAAAATCATCTCCATATGGTGTAAAGTCATCCATGTAAACTTCAAGTCCATCATTTATTAAATCTGCAAAAATTCTAAGGATAGCCCTTTGGAATGTGGCAGGAGCATTACATAGGCCAAAAGGTAGAACTCGATAGGCAAATGTTCCCCGGGGACAAGTAAAAGTAGTTTTATCCTGGTCTTCAGGGGCAATCTGAATCTAATTGTATCCACTGAAGCCATCCAGGAAAGAAAAGAATTTCTTCCCTGCTAAAGTATCTAATACTTGGTCTATGAATGGGAGAGGAAAATGATCTTTCTGTGTTGCATTATTTAGTTCCCTATAATCCACACAGATTCTCCATTTTCCATTCTTTTTTTGGTACCACCACAAGCGGAGAGACCCATTTACTATCAGAAATAGGATAGATAAAATTGACATCTAAAAGTTTCTGAAGTTCAGCTTTTACCACATCCTTTAGATGAGGATTAAGTCTCCTTTGTGGCTGACGAACAGGTCTGGCATCTTTTTCTATATAAATGTGGTGTGTACATAATTGGGGATCGATTCCTTTCATATCAGGGTAATCCCATGCAAATGCTTCTTTATATTTTGTTAACAGATGGATGAGCTTTGTTTCTTGTTCAGGCGTGAGATTGGCATTGATGTTTAAAGTTTTTCCCGGTTCAATTTCCACAGTTTTACTATTTGCAACAGAAGTAACAGGTATCGTTTGGTCATGCATATCTTTCAGAGGATCTTCCTCCAATTCATTATCAAATGCTGCTTCTATCATGTGACACTGTGTGCGAGATTCAGTTTGACTAATGAAATTATTAATGGCATCATCTTTTGTTTGGTCTTTAAAATCAAGTGCCTCTTGTATAGTTAATGGAGATCTGATGTTATCAGTAAGGTATGATACAGGGTGCTTATTAGTTTTGATTATTGTGACACTTGGCTGTGCTGGAGGATATAGAACTAAATTCTTGCTATTCGGTCCTCTGGTTATGGTCATATTTCCCTGCCGGCAGCCAATGTAGGCATCGACAGTGGCAAGCCAAGGTCTACCTAAAATTAGCGGGTGTCCATCAAGTCGTGTTTTTGGATTAATTATCAGGAAATCGGTTGGATATTCCCAGGAATCTACAGAGACCATGACATCATGTAGAGTACCCTCTAGTCTGACCACAGATCGGTCAGCCAATTCTAACAAAGTAGAGGTGGGTTCTACAGATGTAATGCCGAGCTTTTGGCAAGTAGTGGTTGTTAAAATATTAATTGTAGCTCCTAGATCAACTAAGGCATTAGACAGGGTCTGACCATAAATTTGAACAGTTATAATTGGATTTCCTGGGTCTTCATATTTAATGGGTGTTTCTTTCCCAGATAATAAGTCAGATAAAGTACCGACTACTTGGACTCTTGGATTATTTGTTATATTCTTCCTTGGTTTCTTTATGCACAACTCTTTGATAGTTTTTGCGTATATAGGAATGTCTTGAATGGCTTGGAGGAATGGGATTTTTATGTACAGCTTTTGTAATTCTCCCAGAATGTCAAAGTCAGGATATTGTATGGGTCGAGGTATGACTAATCGTTCTGGGAACGGAGGAGAGGATGTAGTTGCTTGATTATGAGTCTGCTGCTTATTTACATCCTCTTGTTGCAACTGATGTTCTCTTGGTAACTGATCTTCAATATGAACTGTTTTATCTCCCTCAGTTTCAATTATACGTCCAGATCTTAACTGAAGATCATTGCACTCCCTCACGTCGGGTCCTATTTTGGTGATTCTATGATTTGGATAGATTGGACCGGTCTGTTATTTGGATTGGGATCGGGTTGGGCTGGGAGTTGCGGTCTCAGGTTAGACTGGGGATTTTGTTGTAAGGCTGGCAGAGTAGGTTGAGGGAGCGGAATAGTTCCAGCTGGTTGGTGCATCGGTCTTTGCCAGCTTGTCTGCCAGGGTGAACTTTGTGAAGTAAGGGGAGTCCATTGTGAAGGATATGGGCCATTTTTCCAATATGGTGGAGTGTAAGGAAAATTCGGCCAACCAGATTGGCTTGTTTGATTCAGCCATGGGTTTGAAGAAGGAAACGATTGTGGTGACCAGTTTGAAAATGGGGGTTGAGATTGATTTTGCCACATACCATATTGTTGAGCATTATACTGTGGCGGTTGAAAAAAAGAGGTTGAGTCCGGAAACATACCAGATTGTCTCGGCTACCACTGGCAATGCTGGTTGATCAAGTACACCGATTCTGGTTCTTCTTCTGCTTCCTTATATACCGCTTTCAATCCAAGAAGTGAGGGGCAGCTCTCTGTAAGGTGATCTTTTGTACAGATGGCGCACGTTTGGACTTTATCCAGTGGACATTCCTTGCGGCTATGTTTTTTTCTGCATCGGGGACAGAAGATCGCCAAATTCTGTTCTGCCTCCATCTGCTTCTGTTTAGCCTGCACCATATCAAGTTGTGTAGTTAGTGTCCCCATAATATCAGTTTTGAAATTTTCTAATAAATTTCCAATTTCTGCACGTGTTACTCCTTCTGTTGATACTTTGTTATCCCTTGCAAACTGATCATATTCTGTCGGTTTTATTCTTGTTCTGCCTCTCGAACTCCTGATACATAAATCAATGATGTCAGCAAAATTCTCTTGATAAATATCCCCTTTTCCCATGATGTTTAATGTTTCAATCCATTGTTCCTTCATGCCCCTTATTAATGTAGTTTTTAACACATTATCAGGTAAAGGTAGCGATGCATAAGGAGATCTTTGTAGATTGTACTGAAAATGTTCCACATACTCCTCCAATGTTTCATTCGGTCTGGCTGTCATTTGGAATATTTCGTCTTTCAATTCTCTAGACCTACAATAATCCTGATATTTTTTTAAGAAGGATTCTTTCATTTGATCCCAATTGTTGATAACCCCGCCACCTAGTCCCATAAACCATCTTAAAGAAGCCCCTTTTAATGTAGAGGGAAATAATTTCAATTTCTGGGGATCGGTGGTGTAATCATACCCCCTGCATAACACATCGAATTCGAATAAAAATGCATCTGGATCTTCTGATGTGAGACCGTGAAATGTAGGGATATGCTAAAGAGGGATAGCTTTCATGGGTGCATTTGCTGCAGAATCAACTATAGGATATTGTAATGTAGAGGTTTGAGCATTTGGCTGGTTCTGAGCCATGGGATCGAATATATGCCAATAACCTTCTGGGATATCTAGGAGGGTATTCCTAGGTTGAGAGGGAATGGTTTTGATAGGGATATTTTTAATAGCACTTCCCTTATCTGGAATAATGAGAATACCGGATGTCTGAGGAGATTGGATTCCTTCAACAATGATTTTCGCAGCACTCCCCTTATCTGGGCTATTTAATGGCTGATTTGTTCCAATAGGAGATTTTGGTTCCTTGGTTTCCCCTGTTTCTCCTTCTCCTTCACAAAAGTTGCTGGAATTCCCTTCCTGCAATAGTTCTGGAGTAGAATTTTCGATTTCTTGAAAGTCCTGCTCTTCAGTTTGACTATGCACTTCAGCAAAGGCTACAGATGGTGATCCTGTGGCCTGAAGGGAACTAGTAGGCTGTTTAGAAATGTTTTTCCTGGGGCCTACTGATGGCTGAGATTCTGTTTTCTTATAGATTTCGTCTATGAAGGTCGTTCGGCCAAGGGTCACCGGCCCCTTAGCTTTTTCAAGCTTGGATGGGGGTTTGATATTATTTTCTGGTATTTTCTGCTTAGTCATGCACTCAATGAACTACCAAATTCTTATTCAAACAAAGCAAAAACAAATCTGTTAGGAAAGCGGGCAGTGGAGCAGGGCGTTTACATACTCCGTACGTAGGTTCTTACCTTCCGTTTTTAAGATCCAACTCTTCCCTAGCAGGTTCGTACACTACTCTGAAAAAGATAAATGGCTACACTCTTTCCCCAGCAACGGCGCCAAAATGTAGAGCTAAAAAAAGGGTCTCTTTCACCTCTAATTACCTCACATTAATATGTCAATCCGGGAGCGTTTTGTTATTCCAAAGAGTGTCTCAGTCTGAGGCTATCACTTGTTAGAGTAATGCTAGTAGTACAGTGTTTAAAAATACAAGAGTAAACGGATGCTTGTTTATAACTAAGTTACTTCAAAAGAATAAATCACACATTCGGAAAACTAGGCAGCTTATCAGTCAAGGGTTCGGAAGCGATAACCCATCCCTTTGGAAACTGATGGAAAGGAAATTAGAGCATAGACCACGGGTCTGGGAGCTAGACAGTGAATGCCGAAGCTCACTACAGCCTTAGATCGTCTCTCACACCAAAACAACAAATGCGAGTAAATGGAACTACAGATAGCAAAATGGAACAGCAAATAAAGAATTGAACAACAAATCTGGAATGGAACAGTAATTCTAAAATGGAACAACAATCGAACAACTAAGTCTCGCGAGTCGTAACCAAACTTAATCTATTAACCCAAATGCACTCTTCGCAATCAAATAACAATCTTTCACTCTTAAGGCAAATCAAGCAAAACACACTAATGGAACAGCATTAACTATTGATAAATTATGGAACAGCACTAGTAAATCATATACGCACACAACCTGCTGGAATAATAATCTGATCAATCTTAATCAACAGGGATACGACTGTGCTTCCAAATAGAACAACATTATTTCTGAATCCAACAATTATGAAGAACACTACTTCAAATGAATCTATGACACGAATGTTCAATATAAAAGCTCTGTAACAGAACAGTAAGAATATTCGGTTAAGACTAATAACATGCAATTAACTCTGAAAGGATCAATAACATAATGCAGAGTCAATACACAATTCTATCTGTAAAAACCTTAATGATTTAATCTTAACAGAGCATGTAGTAGCAACTTATAAAGCATATCAGATTACCGAATAACAATGATAAACAAACCACACAGAAATCAAATCGTAGTGATACAGAAGCAAGTGTCCTCCGGGGTCGGGCCCTTAGCCTCCAAGGGTACACCGCCTTAAGTTAATCGAGACGCAGAAATGAGATAATCACCAAGTTTTTATTAATGCATAAGACAAAATTACAATGAACCAGTTCTCAATGAGACTCAATGATCAGAGTTGATTTTTAACAGAAAATTACATAAAAAGTATATTCATTATTCTCCCCAAGCTAACAGTGCTGCCCCTTTATATAAAGGTGATGGCGGAGATGTCCAAGTAACAAGATAAATAAAGCAGCGATCCCTCAGGATCAAAGATCCTGAGGGATTCGCCAAACTGTTAATCCTTCATCTTTTCTTTTCTTTTCCGCTGAGCTGGTGTCTTCTCCTCCTTTTCCGGGCCGATTTGCTTTGATTTTCTTAGCCTTGTTTGCATTCGGTTCCCCTTCAAAGGGACAACAGTTATCTCATCTTTGTCCTTTCCTTTGGAACGGCAACTCCTCGTTTTCACCTTTTCCTGCACAGAAAAATAACAATTATCAGCGGTTAAGTCTTGCATATCAATTCTCACATGTTTTGTTATAATTCCTTATTATTTTCCAAATTCATGATGCAAAAAGGTTTACAAATTCTACTAAAAAGCCACTTAAATAATCATCAAAAGCATACCTTTTTAGTACTCCACAGCTTCCTTGTTACCATAATTCTACATTCAATTTTTCTTGCCAACCTAAAATCTTTCTCTAATGAATCAGGTTCCCAAAGGCAAACCTCATGTTGGATGTTATCATTTAAAGTCCCCATGAAGACATCAATCGTGTGTTCCTCTGGAATATCATTTGCCCTTATATTCAATTTTTGGAATTCCACAATGTGCTCCACCACTGAACCCTTTTGTTTGAGATTTATCAATTGGCTAAAGAAGGTGTTGCTCTGTGTATCCTCATAATGTGCTATCATTTCCTCCATAAAAATTGACCTGAATTTTTTTTTACAGGAGTAAAGCCATAGATACCATACAAATGTATTTTTTCTAAATATAAAGTTGCAATACATACCTTTTGTGTGTTTTTCACATTATTGAGATCAAAATATTGCTCCATCTGTAGTATCCATGTTACGGGATCCTTGCCATCAGACTTCCTCATATCGATCTTTGGAATATGGTGGGTCTTCAATCCAACATTAGAGTTTATGAAATCCCGATTAACATTTATTTATTTTTCATCATGAGTTTCCTCTACTGTATTTTCACCATTAGAAAACATTTCTTGTATCAAGTTTGTCAAACCTTCCATGTTTGATTTTAGATCATTCTTCATGTCTTCCATGTTGTCTTTCATCTTTTCCTCTATACCATCGATCTTCGCTTCCATGCCTTTCCTCAAACCATCCACATTAGCTTCCATGCCCTTCTTCAAACCATCCATCTTAGCTTCCACACTTTTATTCAAAACTTCCATTTCATTTTTTGTTGCTCTTTGCGAGAGTGAAATTTGGTGCACTTGCTCTTGTAATTTTGATATAAAATGTTGCAATTCTTCATCTTCATAAGTCATAGTAGAGTATTCTCAGGGCTTAATGGGTGTTGAATTATTTTTATGGGGCATTTTAAAACCCAATACTAATATCTATGCTTCAATATTCCCTTGGAATCACTTCAAACTATTTTTTCAAACAAGACTCATTCAATTTGAAAAAAAATGCACACCTTTTTCTTGATTTTGAGGAGCTCGATATTGAATTGAATTATCTCTGTGATTTTAGATCTTCAATATCTAAAATTTGGTCCTGTAATAGCTCTCTACATCTTCTTTCCAATGCCACAGGTCTGACCTGCTTTGGATGCTTTAAGTCAAATTTATGCCCATTCTCCCACAATGACCTAATTATGGACGGGTTAAGTAGAGTGAACTTGTACGGTGTGACATGTGTCACTGTTTCCTCCTTCGGCTCTAAAAATTGATGTAAATGAAGCTATCGTTTGTGTAATTTCGGCCACTTTTTACAGAATCCAAATTTGATTCTCAAAGAGAGAGTTATGATGATTTTTCCACGGTCACTTCTTTGAGATGAAATTCGAGAGCCTGAAAAAGCCCTAACTTCCACAGATCATATCTCTGAAATTATTGCAAACCAAGATCTAAATTTTTTACACACGTTCCTCGGAATTTCAGCTTTGCGTGACAAAAATTTCAACTTCTGAACTTTCGTAGAAAAAAATTATAGTGAAAATGCCACAATGGCCTGTTTGGAGCAGCGAAACCCTAGAATCCAAAGCTCTGATACCAAATGTTATGAAACCAGCTCCAAAAATAGGAGAAAAGAGAGATCAATGACTTAGAAATAAGCCACTTCGAGGGGGAAACATCCTTTACATTACATAAATGAAAAATTCTTCGATTATACAAATGAAAAAACCTCCTTCTATATATAGTAGTCCATGGGGTCACAATATAATCCTAGTCGACCTACTAATAATAATGCAAGGGCACAATAATAACAATATGGGGGTTACAGTGGTATAAAAATAATAATGAGGCACCTATACTAACGACAATAAGGGACTACACTAGTAATATAGGGAACCAACATGGAAACTGTTGGTATCCCGTGTTTTGACAATTTGGCAAATCAAAAGACAAGGCAACATCAGAACCAATCTTTAGAGTTCCAGGATCTAGTCCTCCTGTTCTCAGAGAGGGATCTCTCAAATATTTATTTGCAAAGGTTTATCTTGTTTGCTTTGGTTATGGATTTTGGACTAGTTATTAAATGCAGACGTTTGTTTGGTTGGGTTGAGTTGATACAGCAGAATATGAAAGGTCTATGAAAGATAGACAGAAAGAGGAAATATCTGGTTCATTGGGCAATGGAGTCAAAATAATGTCATGACAAACTCTTCGAGGGATATGGGATATCAAAGGGAAAATCTAACTTGGCCACAGGATCCTTTGTTTTGGAATGAGATGGACATTAATGTTTTGGAAAGAGAAGCTTAATTCTCAACAAAGGGAACTTGAAAACATAACTTAACAATAAAGAGATATTTGATAGAAAGGGCTAACCATAAATTCCACAAACATTCTTTAAGCAAATAATGACTTCAAGACAACTTTTAAAATGAAATCTAAGATTCGGGGAACTCCCTATTTCCTCGAAGATTTTATTTTAAAGGACTTAGAAAACATAAAAGATTCACTGATAGTTGCATTTATAGAAGAGGGAACACCTAAATACATCTATGCTTACAACTATAACGACCTTCAAAACAACTGTTCAAGCAGGGGCAAAGGGTAAGATCAAAACCGACCTCTTTGATTACTTAAGACAATGGTACTTCAAAGGGAGACTTCAATAATAGCTTTCAAGTGATGGTAGACAAGCAGGGAGAACCATAAATCATGCTGAAACCAACTATTTGAGCTATCAAGGAAATAAACAAGCATGAAGACTAAAGAGAAGGCTTAAAGCCTCTAAAATACTTCAGCAGAAGAAAACATAAAACAGTGAAGGGTGAACAGGTCTAAGGTGCTTCCAGGAGTCATTTCTTAGCCTAAAAAATTCAGCCTACTGTAGTAAGAGATTATGAAACATAATCAAAACACGAGAAAACATTAAACAGTTAGAATACTTCACCAACAACCAAGCTCATGAATCCAATGATAGAGCCTTCTCAGGAACGGGCATGCAACGGCATCATCAAGACGTCCAAGACTTCAATTTGTTTTCAACTTCAACAGACTTCTATATTTATTTCAAAGAGTTTCAATGTTACTGATCTGAAAATTTCATGAGCATGCTTTTCCAAAACAAGTTTATACAGGAAGCAAAACTTGTTATTTTAACATCAAACCTCTACACACCAATTGCAGAACATATGATTTTGCTTATTCACATTTAAAACAGATCAATGAACACTTTGAATTCAAAAACAAAAGACTTTCATTTTTCTTGTTATTTGTGCTTATATTTTATTTCCTTAGACAGAGTCTGTAGAGGGCCAGGTATCCTCTGGAACTCATCCTCTCTTTAGAGGTGACATGTCCAGTGAATGCCCCTACAGTCCATCTCTGTATGGGAAATAGTTTATTCTCACATTTTCAAGAGGTCACTTGGAGTGTATAGCAGTCAATCTGAAATTAATGAAAATGGATACCTTGCACCCTTAAACAAGTACATTCCATTTTTAGATCAGATGGTATCAGAGCAGGTTGCAAAGCTGGTTTGCTTGACTGACATCACTAGCTTGATTGTGTAGCTTGAAAGGTGTCTTAAGCAGTGTTGAAGATTGACTGCTTTATTATTCTGCAAACTACTTGTTGTTTGAGTTTGTTGAAGCTCTTTTGTTCATTTTTATAATGACAACTTCCATAAGCAAGGACATACTGTTGAAAGGTGTTGGACTCTGAATCCAACAATGCTTCCACAAAAGTTGAAGAAGTGGGAGAAAGAGTATGGCAAGAATGGGAAAGAAGTTTCCATCATTGATATGTGTCAGGATGATACACATGCTGATATCGATGTGTAGTTAAAGGAATCACCTTTGAAATGGATTGGTAAGAAATGGTTAGAATTCTTATCCAATTAAAGTTGCATGTCTTTTGATTGAATGCATTTTCTTTGTTAAGGAATGCAAGTTGCAGGATGGAAAAGCTGAGTATGAGACTCACTCTATCGTAGTGAAAGTTATGTTCATTTCAGCTTTGAAAGTACATGTACATGTGATTGAGGATCTTGTACTTATGATTGTACTTAAGAGAAAGTTGAAGGATAAATTGCATGCATGAGAATGAGATGCATGAGCACAGGGATCATGATGATTTCCTTGTATTTTAAACATGTATGTGTGATTAACTTGAAGGGTTGATTACTTTGTTTTTAACCATGCATGTAATGTAATATTGACTTGGAAAAAGTTAATTTTGTTCTCCAAGATTGTAAAGAGGAGAAATGATGAAGTGTTTCATCTTTGTAAAAGCCTTCTCATTTGGGAGGCAGTTCTTCTTCTGGAATGGAGGTGCCTTGGATGGGCATCGTGACAGTTGGCAAGTCCACATATTCAGGGGAATATTTCAGCACATATATCAGCAAGTTTCATTGCCGGTTCCTGCAATTTCAGTTTTGTCTGGCGAAAGAACTTGGTCGGGATTCGACAAGTACTTGGCGTTTGCAGCAAAAAGTCGTCGTGATGACAGTTAGCAAGGCAGGACATTTTTGGGCATTAGTATGCTCTTTTGGCTGATTGGAAGAGGATATTTCTGTTCCTCAATTGCTGTACAGTTCAGTGCAGAGATTCAGTAAGCTTTTGGGGACCAAAAGCCCTCTCATTTGGGAGGTGTGATCAGGAGCTCAGGACCAAGTGTCGTAAAATGGGCAAAAATGAAGTTGCTCAGAATTGCTCCGAAATAGATCGACTGGATAGAGCTCATCTTCCTAATTCCGGTGCCGTGAACGGTTCGAAAAATGGTCTCCGTATGAAGAAGTTATTCAAGTTTGAAGATTTCTCCATTTCCATTAAAAAAATGCCAATTTGCCTTTGTGGAAAAATTTTATTAAAAAAAGAATATTCCACAGAATATTCTGGGAATATTCCGTGGAATATTCCACAGAATATTCTGGGGAATATTCCCTTGGCGACCAATCAAAAGGCACCACGTGGCTAGCTCGGAGGCCGCCACGTGGGCCCCAAACGTGGAGTTGAAATGGCGTGTTCAAAATTTTTATGGGTTCGGCCGGATTCGACCGCAGGACCGGTTGATTAACATTCAAGTGCTTTAACCAATAGACCAAAGTTCATTTCTTGTTTATATTTGCGGACAGATTAATATTTGAGGCGCGTATTTGTTTTGGGCGGGGCCCGAAGGGGGCCAGCCCCGAAGGGCCAGCCCCCTTCCCAAATGACCCCGCGGCGGGAACCACAACTCTAATTCATCGGCGCGTTTAAAACCGGCGGATAAACATGGTTTAACATTGGTTATGTGTTAAATGATATATGGTGTTGTTAATTATTAACCATATGTATTAATTCAAACGTTTGCAAAACGGTTACAGCTCCGACATATATGAACGCGCCTAACCGTCAAACGTTAATGCCACGATAAACCGCCCGGTTAACTTGGCAACTCCACCTATTTTGGCGATGTTAACTTCAGTTCCTCCACAATTCCGCCCCTTTTTGGCGCCCGTTTGCTATTTTAGCGCCCCTATCTGCAGTTGCTCCACATTTAGTGGAGGTTTTTTAGCCCAAACAGGCAGTTTACTAAAGAGGCCATAACTTCTGCTAGGAGAGGCCTTTGAAGACGAATTTTTTTTTCAATAATAAACGGAAATATCTATTTGTTCATGTATGTTTGGTGTTGTTTATTTCGGTCCGATAGTTTATGTTATTTCTTAGACATGTTTTTCCAAAACAAGTTTATACAGGAAGCAAAACTTGTTGTTTTAACTTCAAACCTCTTCACACAAATTGCAGAACATATGCTCTTGCTTATTCACATTTAAAACAGATCAATGAACACTTTGAATTCAAAAACAAAAGAATTTCATTGTTCTTGTTATTTGTGCTTATATATTATTTCCTTAGACAGAGTCTGTAGAGGGCCAGGTAGCCTCTGGAACTCATCCTCTCCTCAGAGGTGACATGTCCAGTGAATGCCCCTACAGTCCATCTCTGTATGGGAAATAGTTTATTCTCACATTATCAAGAGGACACTTGGAGTATAGCAGTCAATTTGAAATTTTGGAAAATGGATACCTTGCACCCTTAAACAAGTACATTCCGTTTTCAGATCAGATGGTATCGGAGCCAAGTTGCAAAGTTGGTTTGCTTGACTGACATCACTAGCTTGTTTGTGTAGCTTGAAAGGTGTCTTAAGCAGTGTTGAAGATTGACTGCTTTATTATTCTGCAAACTACTTGTTGTTTGAGTTGGCTGAAGCTCTTTTGTTCATTTTTATAATGACAACTTCCATAAGTGAGTTCTCAAAATCGTCCTCCTTCACAAGATTTTTTGATGAAGGCTTGAAGCAAGAATTTTTCATCATGTTGAATATGGTGAAAGAAATGTATGAGGATGAAAGAAAGAGCTCTAGACTTCAAGAGCAGTTGAATTCCATGAGGGAAGAGAAGCAGTTGCTTTCTGACCAATTGCAGGAAATGGAAGGCCAACTTCGTATTGCAAACATGAAGCTGGAAAAGATTTATGAGTTGGAGACACAACTCCTTGTTTCCAAAGAAGCCTTAGCCAAGTATCAGCTTGAAGAAGAGGTAAACAATTCTAGTTTGTCTTCAAATTCTTATAAGAATGTTTATGAACTTGGTTCTTTTGAGAAACATACCAAAGGCATAGGGTCCAAGTTGATGTCCAAAATGGGATATGAAGGAAAAGGACTGGGAAAAAATGCACAGGGTATAGTTGAGCCAATAATGGTTGAGGTGAGGCCTAAGAATTTGGGTCTTGGTTATGGACAATCTTATGGAGAAAGTTCCAAAGCAGCCATGAAGGAAGAAGGTGTGCATCAGCATGCACTTGAACAAGGGAGTGGTGAAAGCTCTAAATCCATTGATGGGATTGTTAGTGTTCCAAAGGGAGCTTCTTCTTCTTTTGATTCACCTCCTCATGAAGGTAATGAAGGTGAAAGAGAAAGGTATAAATCTGATTTCAATCATATTTCCTTTGATCATGTAAAGCATGGAAAATTTCCACACAAGCATGGGAAAAGAATTGCATGTTCTTTTTGTGGTTTGTTTAACCATAGTGTTTCTAGATGTTGGAAAAGAATGGCAACATACAGGAAACTTTTGAAGGAAAGAAGGCAAGAAGCCAAAGTTCCAATGAACAATGCAAATCATGCGGTCAAGAAGATGAACATGTGTTGCACTTATTGCCATAAGCAAGGACATACTGTTGAAAGGTGTTGGACTTTGAATCCAACAATGCTTCCAAAAAAGTTGAAGAAGTGGGAGAAAGAGTATGGCAAGAATGGGAAGGAAGTTTCCATCATTGATATGTGTCAGGATGATACACATGCTGATATCGATATGCAGTTAAAGGAATCACCTTTGAAATGGATTGGTAAGAAATGGTTAGAATTCTTATCCAATTAAAGTTGCATGTCTTTTGATTGAATGCATTTTCTTTGTTGAAGGAATGCAAGTTGCAGGATGGAAAAGCTGAGTATGAGACTCACTCTATCGTAGCAAAAGTTATATTCATTTCATCTTTGAAAGTACATGTACATGTGATTGAGGATCTTGTACTTATGATTGTACTTAAGAGAAAGTTGAAGGATAAACTGCATGCATGAGAATGAGATGCATGAGCACAGGGATCATGATGATTTCCTTGTATTTTTAAATATATTGTAAACAGGAGAAATGATGAAGTGTTTCATCTTTGTAAAAGCTTTCTCATTTGGGAGGCAGTTCTTCTTCTGAAGCGAAGGTGCCTTGGATGGGCATCGTGACAGTTGGCAAGTCCACATATTCAGGGGAATTTTTTTTTGATTTTGGGTGGAGAGAGCATTCTGGAGCTATTGGAGGTGTCTGCAGAGCCATCAGGGCATTCTATCTGCGAATTTTACAGCGCTTTTGACAGTGACTCCATCAGAGCTAAGGGGAAAGATTGCTGCATTGGGCTACCTTCCTCCAATGGAGGTGAATTTGTAGTCTATTTCTACTGTTTTGGACCTTCTGAGTCTGTTTTAGCAGTCTATTTTCTCATTAGAGGAGTTTATACAGATGTAATCTCATTTGCACCATTTAATCAAAGGAGGACTAAGCCTAATTAGAGGCTTTTGGACCAGCGGAGGTAGCCCAAGAGAGGGGTGAACCGCTTAAACAAATATCTGCTGTTCATGTGTGTGTTTTGGCTGTTTATTTCCAGATTTTGATTGTTTAAACAGTAAAATTTCATGAGCATGCTTTTCTAAAACAAGTTTATACAGGAAGCAAAACTTGTTGTTTTAACTTCAAACCTCTTCACACAAATTGCAGAACATATGCTCTTGCTTATTCACATTTAAAACAGATCAATGAACACTTTGAATTCAAAAACAAAAGACTTTCATTGTTCTTGTTATTTGTGCTTATATATTATTTCCTTAGACAGAGTCTGTAGAGGGTCAGGTAGCCTCTGGAACTCATCCTCTCTTTAGAGGTGACATGTCCAGTGAATGCCCCTACAGTCCATCTCTGTATGGGAAATAGTTTATTCTCACATTATCAAGAGGTCACTTGGAGTGTATAGCAGTCAATCTGAAATTAATGAAAATGGATACCTTGCACCCTTAAACAAGTACATTCCATTTTTAGATCCAGGACCGGTTGATTAACATTCAAGCGCTTTAACCAATAGACCAAAGTTCATTTCTTGTTTATATTTGCGGACGGATTAATATTTGAGGCACGTATTTGTTTTGGGCGGGGCCCGAAGGGGGCCAGCCCCGAAGGGCCAGCCCCCTTCCCAAATGACCCCGCGGCGGGAACCACAACTCTAATTCATCGGCGCGTTTAAAACCGGCGGATAAACATGGTTTAACATTGGTTATGTGTTAAATGATATATGGTGTTGTTAATTATTAACCATATGTATTAATTCAAACATTTACAAAACGGTTACAGCTCCGACATATATGAACGCGCCTAACCGTCAAACGTTAATGCCACGATAAACCGCCCGGTTAACTTGGCAACTCCGCCTATTTTGGCACCCCCTCCTCTGTGCTACATCTGCTGGACCAAGCCTCTCAAACTAGGCTTGTCCTCTTGTATTAAAAATTCTACAAAGGCTAATACAAGAATATGAATGTCTCGAAAGACAGATCTGACTGTAAATACAGAATCAGAAGATAGGAATTAGCTAAACATGCTCTTTCCCAAACACTAAACAGTGAAATTTGTACCTGATACAGTACTTTTCCCCAATTGGTCCAACACAATATACACTTTAAATAAAACTCCGCCCACCACATATAACAAGAACCAAAGCGTGGCCCAGCGGTAAAGTCGACTGGTTAATATGCATGCGGTCGAATCCGGTCGAACCCATAAAAATTTTGAACACGCCATTTCAACTCCACGTTTGGGGCCCACGTGGCGGCCTCCGGGCTAGCCACGTGGCGCCTTTTGATTGGTCGCCAAGGGAATATTCCCCAGAATATTCTGCAGAATATTCCACGAAATATTCCCAGAATATTCTGTGGAATATTCTTTTTTTAATAAAATTTTTCCACAAAGGCAAATTGGCATTTTTTTAATGGAAATGGAGAAATCTTCAAACTTGAATAACTTCTTCATACGGAGACCATTTTTCGAACCGTTCGCGGCGCCGGAATCAGGAAGACGAGCTCTATCCAGTCAATCTGTTTTGGAGCAATTCTGAGCAACTTCATTTTTGCCCATTTTACGACACTTGGTCCTGAGCTCCTGATCAGTTACAACTTGTGATCAAACAGCAACCAACAACCAACCAACACTCACTCATCTTATGCTGTGGTATATATAGAAAGATCAGGAGGTGAGATCTGAAAAAGATCTCAATTACAATTAATATATGATTTAAATGGCCCATTGGCCCTTGGGATGCTCAATGAAGAAACAAAAGAGGTGTTCACCGTATTAATTTATTCACACTTATGATTTAAGCTGGGTAGGAGTATTTGTTGACCTTTGAGGCACAGGTAGTCCGAAGTAACTCTACAGATATTCTTTGCATTAAAGGCACTGGGAGAAAGTGACTTCTTTGGCTGTGTCGAGGCAAAAATCTGATCCTGATCAATAAATTCAGCTCCTGATTGAATCCTTTGAGGCACAGGTGGCGTTGTGGTGGTTGAGGAATCAATTTGCCTCAGATATGGCGGTGGAGGAATTCCGTCTGATAAACACTTTTAGGTTTTCCTTTAATCTATGTTTTAGATCTAGGGATTTAGGCGTTTGATAACTATCTTAGCCTTAATCCCCACAAATTTGTCCACCTATGCTCTCTTCTAGTTCTTTTTTAGTCTTCAACATCTGATACTCTTTCTCTGCATTGATTTTCATGGTTTTTTCTGTTGTGGAGGGCTGCGCAGGGCATATAAGGCATCAATGCCTAATAAAACATCAATGAAACGTGATATTTACCCCTGCAGATGATCTTCCTCGGAGGAAACGAACAGAGGAGGGTCGTCACCCTCTGTCGTCGAACCTTCTTTGGAAATGATGGAAAATACATTCAAACCTGCAAAAACACGAAAAACGTTATATAATCATGCGTATTTGGTTTACTTCATCGGGGACTGTGCGGAGGAGCATGGGCCGTTGGATGGCATCATCCAACGGCTAGGATTTAATCTCAGAATAGTCAAAAAAGCATGGGGGAGGAGGATTAAATCAGAGCCATCGATTCGCGCTGAGATCGATGGTCGGGGATGACTACGGGGGGTTTGGATGTACGGAGGAAAAAAAAATTTGGGGGCATACCCCTGTAGTGAAATTGCGCCGTTGATCTGGATCAGTTTGGATGGTCAAGATGGAATCAGGGGGCGTTGAAAGTCAAACGGAGGGAATCTGGAGGATGAGTTTTGGAATCAAGCATTTGAATGTGGACCGTCGATCTACAAAGTTCGATGGCAGAGATTGATTCTCGGCTGCGCTGGGGCCCGGCTAAAACGTGCATAGCTTCGTTAAAGAGCGGGTGTTTTAAATGTATGAGAGTCGTCAGATGCGCGAGGTCAGATCGGACGGTTATCATCGATTCCAATGGGTGGTTATGGTTTGACGGATAACGTGTGGGGGACTGACTTTATGCGGTGGTTTTGAAACAGGGTGGAGGACGCGTGGCAGCCAGCGTATGGAATCGCTGGCTGTCGGGTTAAAACCACCTTTGGCCCGAAGGCGGTGCGGAAAAGACTGCCGGTTTTGGAAAATAGCACACGGAAAGCGGGGGCCACATGGTAGGTTGCGTTCTGCGCCGTCTAATTTGCGGAGCAAATCGACGGTCGATATAGCTCCACCATTTACACGGCGGAAAACTTTGGAAATGATTAAAAACCCAAAAATACGATTTTACAAAGGTTTTTAATGGTTTTGGCGGAGAAAAATTAATTTAAAAGGATAAGCGCCCGACGGATTTAGCTTTTGGTTCTGGCGCTCGGGCGTATGGAAGAAAAAATTTTAGAGGCTTGGCCTGAGGGGGCTTAAGCGCATAATATAGAAAATATGCGTTTTCTATGGTTTTTCAAAGGAAATGAAGGTTGTGGTAAGGTTAAAAAATGGGTTTTTAACCTTAGGAAATGAAATTTATGAGGTAGAAATAATGGAAAACTTATATGGTTTTTATTAGGTTTTCACATGGAAAATGAGAGAGAGAATGGAAAATTGGAGTTTAATGTGAAAAAAAAAGAAGGATCACATGAAAGTGCTTGATTTTGAAAATCCAATGGATTCTAAGGCCCAGTGAAAACGTGTTGAATGTCCAATAAAAGATGACCCTCAAAGAGCACAAAAATATGTCCGTGGATTTCAATGATGAAATTCAACAGCTATCAGCATGTATATATGGTGCCAGAAAAGAATTTATAGGTGGCTAGCTATGACTATAGGCAGGTTCCAAATTTCCAGCAGCTCAGACAAGCTACAGGCCAGATGATACGCAGTTGCCAGCTGAGAAATTCAAATGTTCGTTATTCTTTGGAAGATGAATAATATATCTGGCTGGTGGCTGTAACCACTACTGCCTTTAAGTTGCCAAAAAGCAGAATAGAAAATGAAATCACTTCATGATGCATCTCTTAATTAGAAAATTAGTATCAATGGTTGAACAAGAGTGTCTCAAGACCACACCATATTTAGCCACAAACTATTCAAATATTTCACATCAGGCAGTGAGTGCTTTCTTCTATACAAAGGGACTTATATTACAACATCCCAACATCTCGAGGGATTTAGTCATAGAGAGTCTCAATTCAGATATGGAGAGAGAGATAAATAGTTAATGAGATGGAGGATTTATCATCCATGTTTCCTTTGAAGGAATAAGGGTGTACGTCCTAGTAGCTCAATGGAATCTCCCACCTGTGCCTTTAGCCCAAATCCCAAGGAATTACCATCATATATTATCAGCCCACCAACCCTGTGTTCCTCCTCTTTTCAAAGGTCATCAACTAGTAAGGTCTTTGGTGGATTTTTCAGCTATGTAAGGCATAGAAATTACTCTATGATTATTATTCAACAAGCCCCATGAGATTTTTAGTTGGTTATCATATATTTTTCTGTTCTCCCAAAATTATCTCAATTCTTGAATCTTCTCTACCCTCTCCACAATGTGCCTGATCCTTAGGAGCCTCTCAATCTCCTATTTTCCTTCAATATCTCCTCTTTTGACTGTTTTTTTCTCACATCCATTTTATACATTTCATTCTTGTATGGATGCCTTCTTCCCATGCGTGAGAGAGAGAAAGTGTGCATGAAGCGATGAATGAATGTTCTCATCCCTCCAAAAAAAAAAACTAATTTCCCCTTGATTCCCATTATTTGCACAATGGTCTATGTCTTGATAGTGTATCCCATGCATGTCTTTAACTTTGTCCTTTTCTTTCTTGTGGTTGGGGTTGAAGGAAACTTGGACTAGTACTTCGTATTTTAGTTAAATTTAATGCACATTCAACACATTTAATTATTTTCATCCAACCAAGACTTATATTTAAAAAAAAACAAAAATTCCTGAAGCAATAGAATTTGTGTCCCTCTCTCAACCATTTTAAAATAATTACAATTATTTACAAGAAATAAATGTTAACTAGGGGATGCCATAGTCCCCTCCCCCTTGAGGGGGAACACCATCCTCGATGTTCAATAACCATAAACAAAAGAATACAATTGATATGGAGCTTTATATTTACAACTCGATTACCATTACAACTTACATACTCAGTCACTTGCTCAACAACTAATAAACATGAAAATCATCCTTAGATTGGACACTTTATGTGGCTCCTTTGCAGTCTTATTGGTATGTCTATTATGACCTCTAATATATTCAAGCTTCTATAGGCCTCTTTTTAGTCAGCTTCATTCACCAAAAATAGGTAATTCCCATTATCTTTCCTGTAACATGGCATACAATCTCTCATGAGATTTACCTTTCCAAAAAATTGGCAACTCCACTGGGGAGTTTCCTTTAAGTTTGTCACTCTTTGAGGTATTAGTCATTCGACGAGTTTAGTTGAACAACCATTTCCCTTTTTTCTCCTATCTTTTTCATCAATTACAATCTTTTAGTTTTTGCTTAAAGTGGTGAGTCTAGTCTTGGTTAGAAGAAATTCTTTGTTTTTTCTTTTTTGAGCATTGGCGCTTTTATTTGTCTAACATTCGCGTTGATTGGTGCTAGTTGTCAGTTAGAAAATCGCGCTAGTTGGCGCTAGTTTCAGCCAGTAAATTCATGCCAATTTCAGGGTGCGTGAAAAATTAAGGTTTTTCCCTAAGTCCTTCACCAGTGTGTCTTGCCCTTCCGGTCCTTTTCTCTGTATGATTTACATGTTCTCCCCTTCACATGTTCTCCTTTTTTTTTTTTCTATTGGGACGTTCATCCTACATCCTAGGTTTGTGCATCAATTGCCTGGCTGCATGCTTCACGGGACATTTCAATACTGGTTGAGTCACTCTCCTTTCTTAGTGAGCTATCTCTAGTTGATTTCCTTTTGATTTTTGGTTGATTGAGTGTTCAAGTCTCAAGTGTCTCTCGAGTTCATTTGGTCTTCTTGTTCGCTTGTAAGCATAGATTACATTGCTCATTGTTCAGCTGAAAAGTCTTCTTTAGCTGATTTCTTGATGTAAAAGGGAATGAATGCCATGTTTTGATCCCATGCTTTGGAACTCCTATTTGTCCTTGAACTCATATGTCTTGTAGCATTTTGAGGAATTTCATTACAAAGTGTTCCAAAAAATGATTGCATTTTTAGTGTTTGTTTGCCTCCATTTTGCATTCATCCTTCATTAAGGAAATTTGCATTCATTTAGTTTTCATCTCAAATTTTTCTTTTCGTTAAAATTCATTAGATCAAGTTGCATTGAAAATTCATGTTTGAAAATTATCATTGAAATTAGATTACATTTTTTAATGATTAGAAACTAAAGGTCACATTGAGTGCATTCTCTTTCATTAAAAACATGCATTAAGTATATCCCCATTTCATCGAAAAAATCATTGAGTGCATTCTTATTCATTCAAAAGAAAAAGGAAATTGTGCATAGATTATGATTGCATAGTTTTCAAAAAGAGAATTTTTCATAGATTACATTGCATAATTCACATTGTTGAATGTTTTAGATTACTTTTAGGATAGTGAAAGTCATCTAGTTAGGAAAAAGTTTCGTTTGCAATGTCACTGTTTGTTGCATCATTGTTTAAGACTCTTCCCTTAACTATATAGCATTCATCAAATAAAAATATTTCCTTTCTCATATAGCTGCATCTAGAGATTTAGATGAAAGCGGTAGGGCCTTGGAATTGAGACATAATTCAATATCAACCGTTAAAATTTATTCAATTAACCTGAGGAAGCATTGGAACCTAACACAGAAATTCTTACAGGTCTAGGCTAATGATGTGTTCCGGCGTCATTAAACCTAGTAGCTGGCATTCACCACCTGGTTTTAGACAACACTAGTATGGACTTGTGCTCCCCGTACTGTTGCGTATATAAAGGGAGACCCTCATAGGTTCAAATCCTTTATCCGTAGGAAGTCGAGTTTGCTGCCCTGTGATTTTGATACACCGAACACAACATTTGAGGAGACTACCTGCACGTACATTAAGTCCTTGGTCATTTCACTTTCATTTGATCACCAAGGTGTATATGGCAGTTCATAGAAACTTGGTACACCCTCTTGCCTAGATTACCTCAATAGTCATTTCGATCTTTTCATGACTCTTTAAAAAGTGAAAAGATCATCGAGCACTTGTCCTTTCACGCTTGTTTCAACCTGAAAGTGATAGTTACCTTTTTCCCATTTCTTGACTCTTAAAATAAGAAACAGAAGAGTTTTGTTTCAATGTCTTAAAATTAACTACCCACGAAATATTCCTGGTTAAATTTATATTCCATAGTGTTTTATTTTATGCTTTCTTCTGATGGAAACTTTCCCAGAGTTTACCAACCAAGGAATCACCTTTGGAGGGAATCTTGGTCCTTTTCACACTTTTGGGAATGTTGGTGATCCTTATATGGCAACATTGTCCTGCCTGGGTTAACTGTTGGGTTGTCTATTCGGTTATTCTCAACCTCTATGGTCTCGAGTGTTCCGCCCGCTGTACAACCATCCCCTCCACCTGGACAACATCATGTTGACTCTAAGGTGGACCACTCCCCTTCTTCGCTTGTCTCTTCATCCTCCTCTTCTACTTCGCTGGGTAAAATTCTAGATTCTAGTAACTAGGTGGCTAAGAAGAAGAAGAAGAAGTCAAATAAAAGAGAGGCTAACTCTTCGGCTATTGTGCCTCAGACCCCTTCCTTTGAAAAATCATCCAACCTTCCCCGGAAAGTCAAATTACCTTGCATGTTGTGCAAAGGTAACCGTCTTCTTCGAGACTTCCCTGGAATTCCAAAGGTACTTGAAGCATGGTCCGATGGTCGTCCGTCGTTTCCTTTGGCTTGCGGAAGTCATATTGGTGGCACATCTTCAACTAGCCATGATAATACTCATAAGAAACAGGGTAAGATTACCAATCCTTGTAAGTTGTGTGAAGGGCATCAATCCATTCACCTTTGTCAGTACATGGATGAAGCTACGAGAGTGTTGGACAACCCTGTTGTTTTGTCAACCCTACCATCCGGTTGGTTACAAGAAGCTTTCTTTGATTCATCTGCTAGTTGATACAACGATCGGGCGAGAGTCATCCTTGGTCGATCCTGCTCCCTCGGAAATTTAAATTCATGAATCTATTCCCAACCAACCATCAGTCGCAGAATCAGTTGATCTGATCCTACCTGTGGTTCATCATGTCTTTTCTGTTGAGAGTGGATCTCATCCCCCTCATGTTCTTCTTGTTTCTTCAGATTCCTCAGACTTGGAGAAATATTATCTTGTCCCTGTGACTCAAGAATATCCTCCTCCTACTCCCATGTCTGAGGTCTAGGAGGATTCTCCTCTTGCTCTGACAACACTAGGGGATGACCATCTCATTTCAATGGTACCCCCTCCAAGTAGTTTGATGACTTCCTTCGATTGGAGTTGATTTGCGGGATACCGCCTTCCTTCTTATGTGCCTTTTGAGATCACGGTAAAGACCTTTGATGTGGCCATACCTAGCACAATTATATATGAAAGTCCATTTGTTAGTGTCATGTCTTCAATTACTTGGCAAGCTTTTGGTTCTCCACCGCTTGTACTTGTTACACAGAATCTGTTGGCATTTAATAGAGGAACCAGTCTACCTTTAGGGATCCTTCCGAAGTTGCCTATCACTTTGGGAGGGAAAACCGTCTATATAGATGTGATTTCAATTTACTCTTGGGGCACGACTATGCTTATGCCATGGACGCCCTTATCTCCTCCCTCTTTCGTGTGATCTATTTCCCACATAAAGGTTGGATTGTGACCATTGATTAACTTTCATTATTTGGTCCTAAGGTGGCAACTGGTCCACCATCATCTGTGATGGATTTTATTTTCCAGTTGTATCTTCCCCGCCACGGGTTAATTATGTGGTCAATTGTTCGTTGCCCTCATCCAGTGATAGTGCCATAGTGTACCATCTACTAGGGGCATTCAATCGTGATTTCCAAGATGTTGTTCTCCCATCCAATGCGAACCTCTGGGAAGCCATGACCTCTTATTCGTTATGGTAAAAGGTTGTCAGAGCAGAGTTCATTTTCTTGTGTCAAGCTCCCTAAAAATGAAACAAGGTGTGTCGAGCAAATTTCCTTTCTTGTGTCAAGCTCGTTAAAAAATGAAACAAGGTGTCATGAGGATAGTTCTTTTTATGTGTCAACCTCATTAAAACAATGAAACACATTACCATTCAATTCAATTCTTTGATTAGATCTCGTAAAATCCCAGTTTATTCTTTCTCTGATCTCGTAATTTGAACCTTCACTCCATCTACTTTTAATTCATTGTAGCTGGACTGAAACTTGGGGGGCATGTACCTAAAATTAAGTCACCATGCTGGGGGCATGCAAAACTTTTTCAAGCATAGTTTGTTTCTGTTTCAAGCTTGTGTAAAAGTGAAACCTATTTCAAGCATAGTTTATCTTTGTTTCAAGCTTGTGTAAAAATGAAACCAATTTCAAGAAGAGTTTCGTGATTTCAAGCTTATGTAAAAATGAAACCATTCCCATTTTACCTCTCATGATTGTCATTTTATCAGCCTGTTTTTTCGGATGAGCCTTGGTTTTCTCACTCCATAGTCCCCATCTGCTTGGTTGATCATATGCCTTCACTTGATTGTTTCACCCATTCCTGAGGAACATCTGTGATGAGTGGTCTTGTTAGCCAACCTCTTGACATTTATCTTGTTCTGAGTAGTTCCACAATCACTGGAACCAGTTGCTACCCTTAATACCACTCGTTCCTTCAGGAGGAGTCAACTTTTAGCTCTTTTCTAACTCTCAAAAAATGAAAATATTGTCAAGACTCTTGTCATTTTGAACTTGTTAAATGGCTGCGAAACGATATCTTCCCACTATACGTTTACCCCTTTTTCAGGATGGGATGGATTATTTAATAAAAAGGAATACCTTAGCCTATCACGTCTAAGAGGTTCTCCCAGATATTGTTTTCTACCTTTTTAGATTTGTGAGACTACCTACA
Organism: Pinus albicaulis; assembly: GCA_034641835.2. NCBI lineage: Eukaryota > Viridiplantae > Streptophyta > Pinopsida > Pinales > Pinaceae > Pinus > Pinus albicaulis. The sequence continues at coordinate 1,392,305,760 of CM076570.1, forward strand.
AAAAGGAAAAGTTGGAGTTTTCTTTTTTGCCTCTTTTCAAACTCTCTAAACATGAAAATATGCCAAGTTTTCCCTTTGTCAGACTCGTTAAAACTAAATCACATTGGAAACTGTCACCATGATGTTACCGAGTTCCTGCTTCCTAGGGCTCGTAAAATGTACTAGGTTAGATTTGTCCAAAGGAAAAACTTATATGAGAAGCATATGGTATCCTCCTCAAGATTGTGTAAAAATAAAGAGGTACTCGCCAGAAATGGTGGGGGAAAATGGAAGTTATTCGTCAGTTGTGTCGACAGTATGTCACTCTTGAACATGACACTTATCTGTAGTTTGTGTCGGGTTGGGATATCTTCACTTTCTCACTTTGCCTCCATGGATTTGGGAAATATATTTGCCTCTAATTCTATTACAAATCTTGTCAACATGACCTCTGATCCTATTTGAGTCAAATACTGCCAAATTCTAGAGTTGTGACACTGATATGTTCAAGAGAAAATCCTTCTACATTTTGTACATTCCTTGATCCTCTATTTCAGTCTTGATTCACACTCATATTACCTTCTCTGTTTCACGTTGATGATGTGGGATTCATTATGACCCTCATGTTTACTTTAGCTCATTATCCGGGAATTTTACCTAGAGACTCCTTTCTGGTACCTTGGAGCTTGCATGCCTCAATGGCAAGTTCTTCACATTTGACGATAGGTCCACATCATTGGCATTTGATCAAGTGATTCTGCGGATGTTCGATGCGAGATCACTGTTCACATTCCGTGGATTGTATCTGTTGTACCTTGAGATCCATTTTCATTATTGGTGGTTTCTCTCGTGCCTGTTTACAGCTCTCATCATTGGATGGTAATCAGGTGACTTTCTTGCATGTTTGACTTCAGTTCACATATTTGCATGCTTGAATTTGTACTTGTTCGGGTCGAGATGGAGCGCAAGACCCTGGGTTTTTCCTGATAAAATCTAGGCTGCGGGATATTATGGTTTATCATGACTTTATTACATGACTCATTTTATTGGATGGTTACGGCCATACCTGAGTCTATTTGTTGATATTTATTGCTGGATGGATTGGTCCATACCTCGAATATCAGTTTTTATGTACTCTATTATGGATGGTTGCGCCCATGCCACATGTTCATGTATCAGAGATATCAATTGTATTTTTTATCGTAGGTCTTCCAATGGCGGTGTTTGGTTCAAACGTGTTCTAGTAAAAAAGTTCTCCCCTCCCTCTCTCTTAGACCTCATGCTTTAGGGGGCATCTGCTACACAACATTTTGTCACTGTCCCTGCAATCCCCATCCCACACATTGGAGGATCATTTTTGTGACCAAAACAAAGTGTCATGCCTTGCAAAGACCATTATTGCATCCCTTGCCATGAGGACAACACTCCTTCTATTGACAATTTCCTAAGCAGACCATCAAAAACACATGTTTTGCCTTGGCGCTAGTAGACCATTATGCCCTCGTGCCGATGAGAAAAATAAACACTGGGCCCCGTGCCAATTGGCGCTTTGTCCCAGTTAGCTACCTGCGCCAACTTGTTTATGTATTTTTTTTTAAAATAAAGGTGAATTTTCCATCATAACAACTTCGTGGGCAAGTCAGCTAGAGTAGTTCGACTAAATAACCAATGCCTCCCTCCTTTGGCCTCTTGTTTCCACCTTTTGGTGAAACCTCCCAAGGTATAAGGACTTCCTTCCACTATTATAGGGATTCCAACCTCCTCCTCTCCCTCTATAAATAAATCCATCTTCCATTAATGAGCTAGCTGAAAGGATAGTTGAACTGAGCATATTATAGTTGAAAGGCTAAAGAGATTCATGTACATCTTGCTAGAAGGATAGAATGGAAGAGACCCCTTATTGAGAGAGCTTAGGCTTGTGCCCTCATCCCTTCTGAATTCCCCGACGATCCATTGAGATGCGCTTCGATCCATTGAGATTGCGACGCCAAGGCTCCGGTTGTAACTCTTTCTTTTATTTATACATATACATGACTATTGTCTAGTTCCCATCTTGTGTTATGTGTTTTATTTGATGCAATATGATTAACCCTCCTTGACTGGTTAGTTTATTATGAATGAAATCATTGTTTTGTATCTTACTCTTGTTTGCTGATCTTTGTGCAGGTATCTGAGCACTACAGCAGAAGGATTGTGACCCGTCGAAGCAGAGATCAAGAGGCCATCACCACTACAACGGTGACAACATTGGACTCCAGGTAGGCCAATCTACTCTGTCCTTTTCATTCATTAATTAAGGAACCTACACTTTAGCTTGTCCCTTTGTTTCTAGACCCACTCTAGGGCTAGAGGGATCTTCTCTATCTGCAGAGAGGATTTACCTTCCCAAAAACCTCCCTATTCTATTCTTGGTGATATTAATTTTATTTTAATGCACACACATCCCTATTAGACTTAAAAAAAAATTAATCACATAAATTGTTTTATCACCTTGGCTCATTGTTGGGAACCTGATAGTGCAAGGCTAGTTAAGCAATACATTGCAAGTTAGCACATCCATACAAACAAAATCATACCAATCATTATTACAATGTTACATAATTAAATCACAATGTAAACATATCAAACATGCATACAATAAATCAATTATGGACTATATTTTAACACCTAAACATTATTTTAGTTAATTTTTTAAAAACAAATGAGTATGAAATCCCCTCACAAGAACCCTATCGTTTTGTTGTCCATGATAGATCCCATCCAATCCAAGTGAACCCAGATGCTCTGATAGCACTATGTAACACACCCCCTCCTAATTCCAACCCAAGAACACATATTAGAAGGAGGTGGTTACTATGATGACTTGACTCCCATAGTCACATTATGGAAATGGGATCTAAGTTTTTCAATTTCTTTTACCCTTTCAAAACCCAAAACAAATAATGTTAGAGTGCTCATCTCGTTGAGATGATTCTGGAGATACAAAATTTTTCTGAATCCAAATCTTGGTCGAACCAATATGGTCATTCGAATTCATGGATAATTAAAGTGTGCCATGATATCAAGTTTTCACGTGACGCCCATGTGGAGCCGTCGTGGTTGTCCACATAATAAGTTGCATGTAAACTATCGACTCGTTCATACTCCAAGTCACGGGTGTATAAATTATATAACTAATGCATTATATCCAAGATTCTACTGATCACACACTATTTTAACTTCATGCACAATACAAAATATATTCCACCATTGATCATCACATGTGGAAATAAACACAATTACAATGCACACATGAAACCATAAAAATTCACACACATTAACACAGTTGTTTTAACGGGAAAGCCTGAAGCTGAAAACCCCAAATATCTCTATATAATATATGTCATAGAGATCATGTAACAATCATCATACAAAGCTTATCACAAGCTCTCAGTACAATCCAATCGCTACACACTAATCAGACCCTGATCTAGCAAATCCATGCACCAATCTCTACCACCTACTAGCCTGCCTCTACTGCATAATCCCTACTGAATAATGGCTCTGAATGAACTCAAATTCAGCTAGATTTCACTGCGCAATCCTCATTGGCATCTCCAATCAATGTGTGGTGCAAAATCATGCAACACTATAGTTACAACTGATAGTCACACTTTCTCTTTCACCTACCTCTCCACTGGTCTCCACTGAACTGTCCATGCACTGTAGTTAACTAATGTATTCTTAAGTTTATTAATGAGTTAATATTTAGTGAATTAATTATTAATTAATTCGCACCACTCTCACTAGTGTATCAATCAGTTAGACTAGATACAACTAGCTCAACTGTGTCTAACTGAGTTAAACTGAACACAACTCCACCAACTACTTCTACAACTCCACCAAACTTTGTCACATGAGTTCTAACTGAAGTCTCCATGCAATAGCTCCACTTAACCCTCAGGAATAGCGTAATTCCTTCTGTCAGCTCCTGTGCCACATCTGTGCACTTAACTGAAGTGCTCCAAGAGAATAAGATAATATTTAGAGTCCAAATATTATTAAGAGCTAATAATATTCGACATATCTATTTTTAGACTGGCAATCTAAAAATAGATTCCACCCAATATGTCTAAAAATAGAAGTCCATATATTTTTCCAACTTGACCAACCATCCACAAATAACATCCTACAACTCATAGAATATGATCGACATGTCTAAAAATAGACATAGTCTAAAAATAGACTTTGCGCCAAAAATAGCCTGCGGGCCCACTTAGTGAAGGCGACTCTTTTCACTAAGCTCATCATCTTGTTGAATCTCAACACTCCCTCTCAACAAGATAGGGATTATCTTCCACCTCGATCCTATCTATGTGGTATTTGAATTTTCTCCTGGTGAGCGCCTTCGTCAGAATATCAGCATCCTGATCCTCCATAGGAATGTAAGAAAGTAACATGATATTCCGCTGCACACAATCTCTGATATGATGGTACTGGATGTCAATGTGTTTAGATCTATCATGAAATACTATATTAACTGAGAGTTTGATGCAACTCTGATTATCACAATATATCACAGTAGGATCTAAGTGTGAACTGAAAAACCCGACTAGGATCTTCCTCATCCATATAGCCTCGCATGTAGCCAAACTCGTTGCCATATACTTAGCCTCTGCTGAACTGAGTGCCAAGGATCTCTATTTCCTGCTATACCAAGAAACTGTTGTAGACCTGATACTGAAAATCCCTCCAGATGTGCTCTTTCTGTCCGTTGGGCTCCCTGCCCAATCTGCATCCATGAAGCCATGCAGCTCCACCTCATCCGACTGTCTGTACCACAATCCATATCCCGATGTGCCTCTAAGATATCTCAATACATGCTTACCTGCCTTCCAAAAGAGCTTGGTAGGATTAACCATAGCTTGTGGAAGCTGGTTAACAGTGTAGCATATGTTCGGTCGTGTATTGACTAGATACATGAGTGAACCAACCAACTGTTGATAAACAGTGGCATCCACTACCTCTGCTAATGTAGCATCCTCTTTCCTCCAACCACTAGGAAGAGGAGTGTCGATAGGCTTGCAGCCTTGCATGTTGAACTTCTCCAGTATCTCCCAGGCATACTTTCCTTGAGACACAAATAGTCCACCCTTCCGCTGACAAATTTCCAATCCCAGGAAATAATGAAGGAGGCCCAAGTCCTTCATCTCAAACTCCTTTGCAAGATCTGCCTTGCATGAGTGTATCAACACCTCATCACCTATTAGTATCAACTAATTTACATAAAGTACAATGATCAAAAACTTACCCTCCACCACAATCTAATATAAGTTCGGATCCACCTCACTCTTGGTGAATCCAAGTCTGGTGAAATAACTGTCTATCCATGTGTACCAAGCACAAGGTGCTTGTTTCAGCCCATACAACGCTCTTTTGAGCTTGCACACATGCGACTCGCTACTGAAGATTTTGAAACCCTCAGGCTGCTCTATGTACACCTCCTCCTCAATGACTCCATTGAGGAATGCAGTCTTCACATCCATTTGATGAATGTGTCACCCCATATGCACTAAGAGAGAAAGGACAGTTCATATGGAAGAATACCTTGCGACAGGTGCAAATATTTCTTCATAGTCGATCCCCTCGATCTGTGAGAAGCCCTGGGCAACAAATCTTGCCTTTTACTTCTCGACGCTCCCGTCAGCAGCTTGCTTCACTTTGTAGATCATCTCGAACCTACCACTGATTTCCCTTTCGACCTTGGGACAATCTCCCATGCACTGTTTCTGACAATCGAATCATACTCTTCCACCATGGCATCTACCCATGTAGGGTCCTCCACAGCTTCCTAGAAAGAATATGGTTCTGTCGTGATACACTTGCTCATCAGAGCCATGTATCCAGTATATTGGTTAGGTGACTATCTCTGTCTGCGTTGTGATGTAGGTGCTCCTACATTCTGCACTGCATCAAGATTCAGTCGCTCAGCTTCTGTAGTGCGCTTCTGCCCTCTGATGGTTTGCGCTGCATGAGTGATTTATTCCACTCCATGAACCTCCTCTTGTGGCTGATCCACATCCTGAGGCTCATCTTTAGGAACTAATAGCTCCTCATATGCATGCAAGTGTAGCTCCCTCTCAAGCGACACCTTCATGGCTTTCTCCTCATGGAATTTTATATCCCATCACACAACAGTATTCTGACTATCTGGAAAATACACACGATAGTTGTGGGGTATTTCTATGTACTCCACAAATATCCCAACCTCTGCGGTCGGCTCCAGCTTCTTCCTGGCATCCTTCATCACATGAATGTAAATAGGTGAGCCAAAAATATTCAAATGAGAAATATCAAGCTTCTTACTAGAAAATGCCTCTTCGGGTGTACTCATGCCAAGTATCCTATGAGGACAACGGTTTTGTACATAAACTGCAGTGTTGCAAGATTCAGCCCACAAGTGTATGGGAAGGCCTTGATCATGCAACATCGCCCGTGCAACACCCACGATTGTTCTGTTCTTTCACTCTACGACCCAATTCTGCTGTGGGTTATGAGGCGTTATGAGCTCTCTTCGAATTCCTTCTGCGCTCCAAAATTTCTTGAATTCGCCAAAGATGAATTCACCACCATTATCGCTCCTAAGAGCCTTCACCCGCTTCCTTGAATCTTTCTCAACCAGTGCCTTAAACTCACAGAACTTTGAGAATGTCTCGCTCTTCTTCTGAATGAAGAAGATCCAACACTTACGAGAAAATTCATCAACAAAGATCACATAATACCTGTGCTTTGCTGTCAAAGCTACTGAGAAAGGTCCACACACGTCTGTGTGAATTCTCTCAAGGATCGTCGTGCTACAACTATTATTCTCATGAAAGGTGGCTTTCACAAATTTTCCCAAAGTACATCCCTTGCACTAATCTAACTGCGCAAGTGTAACCTTGGGAAGCCCGGCAGAAATCTGCTACAAAATTTTCAAAGCGCCATGGTGAAGATGGCCCAATCTCCTGTGCCAAAACTCGCCCTCATCCCAACTTACTACTCCTTCTGCTTTCCCTGCCATTGCTACGTAGCCATCTACCTGCAATTGATAAAGGTTCTTAACTCGAACCCCTATCCTCCGGGTTTCACCAGTTGCCTTACTGTGCAGGAAAGCCTTTCCCTCACTAAAGAGAACATCATAGTGTTGAGTCTCAAAAATGTTCTCCATATTCATACATATTTCCATTATGTCATAACCATTTAGCTCTTATTTCATAGCCATTTGACCTAAAACCCTACATCAAGTAACCATTTTCATAAATATATGGGTTAGGATCCTTGTTTTCCAAAGTTATTTATTTTATATATTTTAAGTGAATTTATGATTAGAAACTAGAAAATTAACATAGTTTCATATATCTATATATGTGTTATGAGTTTTGTGACATGTGTAGGTCAAAAGGAGACTTCTAAAAGACCCTTATGTGGCACTCTAAGGCCAAATTCGAATTTGGTTGGAGAAGATTATGGGATCAAGAGGATATGTGTCTCACTTCCTTGTTGTATTGAAACTCTAAGAGGATATATGTCTCATTCCTCAAGTTGTGTTAAAACTCTAGAAAGACATGTGTCTTATCATTTCCTATTTTGATTGTAACTCTAGAGATGGAGGGAGAGATTCATGGACTCCCATTAATGAGATGTCTCCTCATATTTTGTATAAATAGGAGAAGTTTTCTCCTATCATAGGTAATGAAGAAGTAATGAGAAAGTAATGATAAAGTAATGAAGAAGTAGATTTGTAACTAAGTTCAAGATGGAATGGGATGTAGATTTGTGAGTTCTTTTAATAGAGAAATTCAGTTCTTTGATGCTGTTTTGATTACAATTTCAAGGAGCTAAGGACTACACCAAATTGGTAGCAGAGGGCCCCTGCTATCCAAGGAGGCTTTTACATGTTTTCTAGATAAGTTGCTTTCAATTCTGTTTTGTCATATTTCCTTACTTAGATTTCTTTTTGAAATCATAGCTTTTAACATAATTTTTCATGGCAGCCCGGGCATTTGCATATCTTTTGACTAATGACATGGAATCAATATTGTTCTGCTGTTAATTTATTTTTTCTTAGTTTTTGTTTAATTCCGGTATTGCTTTGTTTATTTCAGTCTTGCACATTTGCTTCAGTAGATAGATTTAGATATATTAAATTGCTCATGTCATTTTCAGTTACCTCCGAAAGCCACAGCTGGACTGATGGTGAGGGATTGTATTATGAAATGTGTAGTTTGATATTAGTTTCATTTCTGCAAATTTAGATATATTAAACTGCTCATAACATCTTCAGTTGCCTCCGAAAGCCACAGCTGGACTGATGGTGAGGGATTGTATTATGAAATGTGTAGTTTGATATTAGTTTCCTTTCTGTAAGTTAGATATATTAAATTGCTCATAACATCTTCAGTTGCCTCCGAAAGCCACAGCTGGACTGATGGTGAGGGATTGAATTATGGATGTGTAGTTTGATAGTAGTTTCCTTTCTCCAAGTTAGAAATATTAAATTGTGCATGACATCTTCAGTTACCTCCGAAAGCCACAGCTGGACTGATGGTGAGGGATTGAATTATGAATGTGTGGTTTGATATTAGTTTACTTTCTGCAAGTTAGATATCATTTACTCAAGTTGTTTATGGTTACTTCCGAAAATCATAGCTGGACTAATGATGAGGGATCAGAAGACAAGTTGATGTAATTTGATTTAGATTTACTTTATTGCAACTTTTGGATTTCTTTCACCATAGTTTCTTTTGTGTTTAGACAGCAGCAAGAATAGTTTGGTTTCATGCTCACTAGTTCACTGTTTTGATTTATTAGATTAGCAGCACCTTTTTCATTTCAATAGCACATTTTCATTTCCTTTCAAGTTTTGTCATTGTATGTTTCAAATTCATTTTTCAGTTTCAAGTTGGTAAATCATTATAAAGGACATCATTGCCTTGAATATCCATAACCATACTTGTCTTTTAGAATTTCATAAAAATCCAAAAACGACAAAAAGTAAGAGATATGTTATCTTGCACATATAGTGCGCCACACTTCGTCAGCTTACGAATCCCTGGTTGATAATTTATGTTAGCAATTTAGGACACACTAAATTGACCAAACATTTTGGCGCCGTTGCCGGGGAAGTGTAACTAGGTAGCCTTATTTCTTACATCTAAAAAAAAAAATTAATAATTCTTGAGTATGCTCTCCTCCTGCACTTTGTGTGATCTGGAGGATCAGAAAAAGGATTGTTATGTAAAAAAATTTAATAATTCTTGAGTATGCTCTCCTCTTGCACTTTGTGTGATCTGGAGGATCAGAAAAAGAATTGTTATGTGAAAAAAAAAAAAAAAGGAGACAAAATAAAACTTCATCATTTCAATTGATTCAACAATTTAAAAAATTTGTTTTCTTGAAAAACTTTGATTTCAATAAAATTGTTTTGTTTAATGAATATATATGTGTATTTTTAAAATTTTTGAAAATATAACATACATAATTTTATTAACAAATCAATTAAAAAAAAAAAAAAAATCTCATGGAAATAAGACCCACGCATATGCATGAGGCCATTCTTTGGCTTGGCTTTACACATATATGCAGACCTTCAATCCACACAAAGACCCATGCAATTTAAAAAAAAAAAAAACAAAAAAAAACAAAAAAAAAAAAAATCTTCTATTTTTCATATTCGTTTTTCCTCAAACAACAGTTATTAGAAATCATTTAAAAAAAAAAAATTGCACACAATGAATGTATATCACATGAAAAAACTGTTGATGAGGAAAAGATTGCAATTTTTTGATGAGAAGAAGATTGCAATTTGCTGATGAAGAGAAGATTACAAATTCAATTGTAGGGACATACAATGGAAGTGTATCATATGAAGAAATTGCTGATGAAGAGAAGATTTTTAGATTTTAACGTTGGATGAAGAGAAGATTGTAGATTCCATTGCAAGTAATTGGAATGAGGAAGATCAATCTGAACTTCTCTGTGAGATACAAGCCATTACACTTCAAAACCTGCAAAATAAAAACAAATCAAACCACAAGTAATTGCCAGAAAACGAAATGCGTCATTGTCAAAAACACCTGATTTTAAAACGAATTTTCTGAGCAAACCAGGACGAATTAGAAAAAACTAAAACATGGGTTTTTTCGGGAACGGGGTGAATTAGGTAATCCTATAAAAACTTTCTGAAATTCGCAGCCATTTGGGAGAAATTCAGGGTTCTTCAGAGCACTAATTTGCAGTGTGCGTGAGAGAAAAATGTTTTTTTTTATTATGAAAACAGTCACGGTTTTGAGAAATAATCAAGGAACTAATCTCCTTACTTGAGGGAAAATGTGGCAGAATTCATGTGTGGTGGCATATGATGAATGACAAATGGATTATTTGAGGCAAGCACATTATCACATGTGCATCAAATGCAAGTTGTATAAATTGAAAAGGACTCTGCCTTCATCTCCTTCATAGTTAGGAATTTGACTTTAGAAATTTCAAGCTTTTTATTTTTATTTTTATGAAAGAGACATTGGCATGACTTTGTTTCAAAAATATTCATAAGGACAATTATTTCATCCATGCTTTATTTCATTTAAAAAAAAAAAAAAAAAAAAAATTGAATCAATGAAATGAATAAGTTATTTGCTCACTTTTCTGAAGGTATTGATTAATTTTGGACTGATGATGAAAGATGAATGGCTAACTTTTTATTCAAGATTTTTAGCAGCTGAAAAACCTCATTGTTCAAATCACCCTAACTTTCTCATACAAAATCAGATTTTGATGATTTAAGTATCGTTGGAAAGGTTTCAACAAGATCTATACAATGAGAAATCCATCATTAGAGTTTGAAATGGCAAATAATGAAATAAATTGCTGAAAAGAAACTACATTCAACTTGAGGCACTAATTCCAAAACAGGTATAAATTCTTTTGATTTTTCCTTTGAGAACTTGTTTCATTAATACAAATTCTTAGTTTTGTGTGTAAATGTCATAACTAGAGAGATTGATCACCTCTCTCCCTTTGATAATCTTACATTCCATTGCAGAAGAAGTATTAGTTTTTTTTGCAGGTTCCAAGAGGAAGGACAAATGACTACAAGAGAATGGTGTCTCTTTAAGAGACCAATTTGTTTCATAAGAGGATGATCAACAACAAAGAGGAGGAAATATGCTGATGCAAAATCAGATCCAAACACTTGAAAAACTTTCAGATACCATTATCTCCATCACATCCATACGTCATAATAAACCATTCACCTCATTTCACTTCATATTTTCCATTTACATTCACATCCACTTTCCATTTCTTTTTGTCCATTCATAACCCACAAATAAAAGCAAGAGGCTCATTCACATGCTTATTGCCCATTTCCATTTCTACTCTCCATTGCCATCTTCCATTTTCATTTTCCATTTCTTGTCATTTTCATTCCGCAAATAAGCCCTGCTGCAATGCAAATTATTGAGTCCATAGTCCTTTGAGTTTAAGTTCTTCGTAAAAACACCTTGAGGCTTGCATGCCTTAATGGCAAGTTCTCATGCTGACAAACAATGGGAATACATTAATGTCTCTTGTTCGTCAGATCTTCTAGGTGACTCGACATCAGCAAAATCATTCGTACCTAGCAAGATGTGTTTGGGCATCTTGACTCTCATTGTCATCAATGGTGAGAGTTCTCGTGTTGACTAGTGGCATCCATTAATGGCCACTAAGTCAACAATTTCCTACTATGTTCGACATCAGAACATATTTTCACATAGTAGAAATTGTGCCAATGAGTTTTGAAGACATGAAGACTATTATTTTCAGCATTTTGAAGCAGATTCAGCAAGTTTTAGTAGAAGCAATAAAAAGTCATCTCATCTCTTTATCCATGACTCCTCTTGTTCAGCCACTTGAAGAAGAATATGATCAGAAATTTGCAGCCACCACACATACACAACTCATCCACATTTAAGGTAAGTGAAGGTATGTTGTTTTCTAATTTTTAGTCATGTAATTCATTAGAATGCTAAAATTGTAACTTTGGAAAAATTCCTCACTCCCTTTTCCACATTGTCATATCTTTAGTTGGGGGGGGAAAGGACATCATTTCATATCCACATGTCATACACTATCACACATTTTCATTTCATTTCCACCCACATATACTTCCCAACCAACTATTGTTGCAACATGATCCAAAAGATTATATGCCTTGCAAATGATCAATCCATTGATGAAGTAATTGATTCTAAATGTTTTCATGAACTTTGATGCAACAAAGAAAATAAAGCATTGTTACACAAGAACCAATGCTTCAAAAAAAAAATGGTTGTTACACAAGAACCAACCATTGAAAAAAAATGGTTGTTACACAAGAACCAACCATTGAAAAAAAATGGTTGTTACACAAGAACCAACCATTGAAAAAAAAAAAAAATGTTGCAATCAAATGTATTATACTTTGCCAAAAAGGAAAAATCAAGAAGAAAAGTTTGGAATGAATCTATATGAGTCAAAACTCATAAAAGATCAACTCATGGACAAATGAATCATTGCAATGGTTGCATGAGGACATGCAACAACTTCAGTTGGGGGGTATGTTGAGTCTCAAAAATGTTCTCCATATTCATACATATTTCCATTATGTCAACCATTTAGCTTTTATTTCATAGCCATTTGACCTAAAACCCTACATCAAATAACCATTTACATAAATATATGGGTTAGGATCCTTGTTTTCCAAAGTTATTTATTTTATGTATTTTAAGTGAATTTATGATTAGAAACTAGAAAATTAATATAGTTTCATATATCTATATATGTGTTATGAGTTTTGTGACATGTGTAGGTCAAAAGGAGATTTCTAGAAGACCCTTATGTGTCACTCTAAAGTCAAATTCGAATTTGGTTGGAGAAGATTATGGGATCAAGAGGATATGTGTCTCACTTCCTTGTTGTATTGAAACTCTAGGAGGATATGTGTCTCATTCCTCAAGTTGTGTTAAAACTCTAGAAAGACATGTGTCTTATCATTTTCTATTTTGATTGTAACTCTAGAGATGGAGGGAGAGATTCATGGACTCCCATTAATGAGATGTCTCCTCATATTTTGTATAAATAGGAGAAGCTTTCTCCTATCATAGGTAATGAAGAGGTAATGAGAAAGTAATGAAGAAGTAGATTTGTAACTAAGTTCAAGATGGAATGGGATGTAGATTTGTGAGTTCTTTTTAATAGAGAAATTCAGTTCTTTGATGGTGTTTTGATTACAATTTTAAGGAGCTGAAGCACTTCACCAAATTGGTAGCAGAGGGCCCCTGCTATCCAAGGAGGCTTTTACATGTTTTCTAGATAAGTTGCTTTCAATTCTGTTTTGTCATATTTCCTTACTTAGATTGCTTTCTGAAATCATAACTTTTAGCATAATTTTTCATGGCAGCCCAGGCATTTGCATATCTTTTGACTAATGACATGGAATCAATATTGTTCTGCTGTTAATTTATTTTTTTCTTAGTTTTTGTTTAATTCCGGTATTGCTTTGTTTATTTCAGTCTTGCACATTTTCTTCAGTAGTTAGATTTAGATATATTAAATTGTTCATGTCATTTTCAGTTACCTCCGAAAGCCACAGCTGGACTGATGGTGAGGGATTGTATTATGAAATGTGTAGTTTGATATTAGTTTCCTTTCTGCAAATTTAGATATATTAATCTGCTCATAACATCTTCAGTTGCCTCCGAAAGCCACAGCTGGACTGATGGTGAGGGATTGTATTATGAAATGTGTAGTTTGATATTAGTTTCCTTTCTGCAAGTTAGATATATTAAATTGCTCATAACATCTTAAGTTGCCTCCGAAAGCCACAGCTGGACTGATGGTGAGGGATTGAATTATGGATGTGTAGTTTGATATTAGTTTCCTTTCTGCAAGTTAGAAATATTAAATTGTGCATGACATCTTCAGTTACCTCCGAAAACCACAGCTGGACTGATGGTGAGGAATTGAATTATGAACGTGTGGTTTGATATTAGTTTACTTTCTGCAAGTTAGATATCAGTTACTCAAGTTGTTTATGGTTACTTCCGAAAATCATAGCTGGACTAATGATGAGGGATCAAAAGACAAGTTGATGTAATTTGATTTAGATTTACTTTATTGCAACTTTTGGATTTCTTTCATCATAGTTTCTTTTGTGTTTAGACAGCAGCAAGAATAGTTTGGTTTCATGCTCACTAGTTCACTGTTTTGATTTATTAGATTAGCAACACCTTTTTCATTTCAGTAGCACATTTTCATTTCCTTTCAAGTTTTGTCATTGTATGTTTCAAATTCTTTTTTTTTCAGTTTCAAGTTGGTAAATCATTATAAAGGACATCATCGCCTTGAATATCCATAACCATACTTGTCTTTTAGAATTTCATAAAAATCCAAAAACGACAAAAAGTAAGAGATAGGTTATCTTGCACATATAGTGCGCCACACTTCGTCAGCTTACGAATCCCTGGTTGATAATTTATGTTAGCAATTTAGGACACAGTAAATTGACCAAACATCGGGTTGTCTTACTTTACCCAAATATTTTCTGCGTTCATACTTTCCTTTTTGTTTTACGTTATAATCCTCTTTTGCTCTCCGAAACGATTTAACAAAGGAAATCCACATACTTCTAGACTTGAAATGCTTTAGGTTTTAGCTTTGGTCTTCATCGCATCCGCTCTCTTTATCGCACTTCGGTGTTCCCATGAGTTTGTGCGATTTTTCTCCTGCCCCAATTGCGATATGCGATGGTAATATCGCCCCGCATCGCATCGCCACTTCGCGGTATGCGATGGACTTCGCATCGCTGATGTGCGATATAGCGTTGTGCTGCCACGTGTCCCTTCGCATCGCCAATTTATGATGAACTTTTCATTGCCCATTCCGATAATGCGCCGTGCCACCATGTGTCCCGCATCGCAATATTGCATCACATTGCTCTTGCTTCCGATTTATGATATGACTTCCGCCGATGCGATCATCACCGTTGATCTATCCAGATCTACAATCCTTGTTGCTACTAGCACTTCTGATTAATACTCAAGTGCTAGCATAATATCATCTCCTCTTATGATTCTCAACTCTATGGTTTAAACCCCAAATAAACCATATAAATACTTATGGTCCCACAACTTTATTTCAACGTACCTTATACACCGTCGATCTAATCGCTCATATATCCGATGACTATCGCATAACAAAGATACATGACCTTTAATTTTTCAATCTCATGCAAAATAGCCGGTTTTGTGTTGCTACATGTCAACTCCTTAACTCTATCGCGTTCATTTCAACTTTTACCACTTACCACTCTAAAGCTGCGCGAAAACCCATTTGCTGGTTTTTCAAACCACTTTCACTATTCAGTTTTCTCCGTTGACTCATGGTTCCGCTTTCAACTCTTCAATGCGCTTCTCCGCATATTTGGTAAAATGTTCAAGCAAGCCATCGATTCATGTTTCCGCTTCTGTTCATCAGGCCCTCCACGCTGCTCCTTCCTGAGCTTTATTTAGTTTCTAAGTGCGTCGATCTCTCCTGAGCTTGTTCTCGTTCGCTTTGCTCCTTTTCTTCCTTAATCGCTTCTCTCGTCAGCTTCGTTCTTTCTACTACCTTTTTGTTTTAATGCATTCGCCGCTTGTCGTCCCGTCGATAGTCTAATGCTTCTCCTTGCATTTTTGCTACTCCTCCTCGCCCCTTTATGCTTTCTTACCGTATTATTGCCCCGATCTACTCCTTTGCCTTATTACCGGTTCTTCTCTATTCTCGCTCCTAAGCACTTAGGTGATGCTCCTTTATGCTCCTTTTCCATCAATGACAATATTTCCAACACATTTTCCTCCTCACATGTAACCTGTGACCTTTGATCTACCTTTTCTCCTAATTTCCATTATTTTCATAAATAGATGTGCGAAAAATTCCATTTTGTCTTTCCAAAGCCTTTATCTTTGCATTTTCCAATTTTCATAGCCATAATAAACCTTTGAACACCCAAACTTGGATATTTTTCCCAATATTCAACTTGGAATAAGTGTCCCATTGACCATGGTTATTATTTTTAACTTTATTACATGGAATTTTCACGAGGGCTGTTACAGAACCCTCCCCCTTGGGGGCTACCGTCCTCAGTGTTCAACCACAAACATACCTCAGCAAAACTGCTGAAAAGAAAACATACTTCCTATGGAAATTTATAACACAACTCGTTGTAGTATTTACAATGATCAACCTGTGGAAAACATGACAAAATAATACATATTGGAGCTTTATAATACAACTCGTTATAGTATTTACAATAATATACACATATATACATTTCCTCAACCAACAAATAAAAGAATACAATGCCTGTATCAACAACAAGGGAATAAAGAGTCTCAAAACTCCACCCTCAAGTAGTAACAGGATTCACTTCCTTCCCAGGAAGTCCATAATCCATTGTCAGAGCGAAAGCTACATCAAATGTCCAACACTACAATCCTACGCTACTGTAACCTTAGTGAACAGTTACCCACTCATTTTTCCAGGGCACACTCCCAACGTGCATCTGATTCCATCTGACAATGCTAATGACCAAAAGAAATTCCACCAAGACCTTCTCTTCTCTGCTATGTAATCTGTCAGGAAATATAGTAATCCCCTTCTGTGTAGTCATTCATGTTCCAAGTTCCATGGCATCCTCTATCCTAGGCGATCCATCCCTTGGAAAGGCTTCTTCGCATCGGAAGATGAAAAATCCAAGGCATACACCTGCCTCAAAACCATCATACCCATCATAGCATGCTCATGGAAATGAATGGAAACTATTGGGTACCAGTTTCCCATAATGGCCTTGCTCCTGAAGTACTTTACTAGCATACTACTGCATGTTCCAATTCAATTTTGTTGACGATGCTAGTTCTTGCAGTCGGTTTCAACCACCCAACTGGGCATTGCATGCTTCTTGTACCAAGCACATAACTTCCATTAGAATAAAAAAAAATTGAAAAAATTTCAAGTCATACCTTATTGGTAGCTCGTCAATAAGGTACACTTTAAATTCTATTCACTTCTTGTCACAACAAGTTAAACTAGCTGTTTAATCAAATCATCATGTATAAACATATCACATCTGGTTAGCTCAAACACAACCATCATAGGTAAAAATGAGGAATCACATGAAATCATCATAACCCATAATCACAAGTCACATGTATCCATCATAAGTCATAATCATAGATCACATGCATAATAGAATTGAAATAAAATACTGATACTTATCCTTCATTTGTCCTTACTTCTGCATTTTTTCTTTCTATACACACACCAAATTGGTTGCCACACCTCGAAAACACCCAATCCCTTTGCTTCTCTTCAATCACATACACATACACGTAGTATACATCACAACATGTACACCCTCATATGACATACAACACCATACACTACATGTACCCACACTAGTACACGACACATACACCTACACATGTTGTACAATACAACATAATACATACGCCTACACTGACATACAAAACATACACCTACACCCTGTGTACAATACAACACAAAACATACACCTACACCCTGTGTACAATACAACACAAAACATACACCTACATCCGGTGTACACCACAACATAATGAATATACATATACATAGTACGACACAACAAATACACGTGTCACGATACCATGAATATGCCATGCACATACATAGTATGACATGCCCTCAACACAACATGTATGTCATGCCCTCAACACAACATGTATGTCATGCACACAATACCACATGTAGACAATACCAGCTGTACACAACATTACCTACACAAAATTTGCACAAAATCACATGTACACGACACCACCTGCATAATGTGTTTGCAATGCCAAATGTACACTGCACCACTTGTACAATGTGTACACAATATGACATGTACACAACACCACATGTACATAGCATCACATGCACAACATGATCACAACACCACCTGCACACAAACACATGTACAACATGTACACAAATCCGATGGATGCAACACCATATGTACAATCATGCAAACAACACCAAATGTACATAACACTATATGTACATCACACACACAACACTATATATACACCATGCATACAACATCATATGTACACAATACTACATATGCATCATTATACATCACCATAAGTAAAATCACTGAATACATGACATACACAACATATACACAACAATAGTACTGCGCACCCATAGACCACACACTGACCCTACAAGCAACCTTTATTCTAGTGTCTTTCCACTATCCATGCTTATCCTAGCATGTTGAATATCACACAACTTTCACTTCATTGATGTACCCCTCAACATTACCTGTCCATAGCATAAACATAGGCATAGTACTATCATATAAGATCACTTCATGTCCACATGATACTGACCTCATAGATCTGTCAAAGTTACTCTTCCCACTTAATTTATCATAAGACCAACAACCTCTTCATGCCATTAACTTGCATAAGAAATCATTCCTCCACAATAATGATCCTTGAAAACCTTGTCATATAGCGACATACATACATACATACATACATACATACATACATACATACATACACATTTATACATACATACATACATACATACATACATACATAACATCATCATAATCATGATCTCAACACAATCACTAGATATCATAAGGTATAGGTTAAGAGAACTTCCTTTATTCGCACACAACATAAAAAAAAACAGTTCCCAACATAGCCAAGGCATCTAAAATCTCAGACCCATTCCCTTTACATTTTTTGTTGCCTATCTCATGTTTGTACTGCCACCATACATTTACCACAATGAACCCAACCAGCCCAACCGAGCGTCATATTCTTACCTTTCGTTGTGCTTACTCATGCACCGAGCTCCATTAAATTTCCTCTTTCCCAAACCAATTCCCAAGACAATAAAAAAATAAAAGGGAATACAAGAAAAGAACAAGAGGAAAACCCTAAAAACCAATAAAAATATGGCACCATGAATAAAGTGGCATGATCATGCACTAGACGCAATGGAGACTGCAAATCAAGCACAAAAAAATAAAAAAGACCGAAAGCACAAGATTAGAAACAAACACCATGACTCAATCCCCATGGTTTCCAATACTTCCAAATGAAAGCTCAATTTGAGCCTTCTTCAATATTTCATGGAAGTATCTTTTTCCATGCAATCCCCTGCATCATACTTCCATAAACACATAACTGTCAGTGCATAAGTAAACATAACAAAAAACTAGTTACCTTACCTTGTTGTGCCAATCACGGTTCCTTGCAAATAAACACACACATGTCAGCTGTATGTATCAACATCAGGACAACATATCTATCAATTTGAAATAAAAATTTACCAAGACTAACAACCATATCATAATCAAACTATAGTCAAAATCATAATACTACAACTAGCACACACTTACACTCAAGTACATATCAATTGTCTTAGCACATAATGCGTTAGTACAATCATCTTAAAACAAGACCATTCATTCGTGTAGTCTTTCGGTCACATTTTCATATCATGAAATTAATAAAACATTTAAACAAACTATAAATGTACCATGTTAGATAAATCAAATAGAAGACATGATATACACCAAACACTCAAACACAAAATAGACGACATAGTTAAATGATCAACCACCATGTATACAACATACACGAACTCATACCTTAATGTATCTTAGGGGAGGTTATCGTCTGCACAATTAATCTAGGTTAACACAATATAACTTCACAACACATCAAGAAAACATAAATGAGACTAGGATATCCATAAAAGTAACTAAATAACATGTTCACATCACGAACTCATAAACAATTGTCATTCATGCATAACAATCACATATGCACAGTCATCCTAGATTATTACAATACACTATCACAAATATATCGACTCATATGAATTTAATAACCCTAACCATATGCATAATCCAATCCAAAGCAATATGATACATATAGCATCAAGATCTTAGTGAAAAAACCCTAATCATAAAGTTACTAGCATCTGACAATAATAATCTATATATCATGCTCATCAACAACATGTAACCTAATCATAACGCTAACTATCATACAAAAACAACAAGTTAACCTATATCATACTCATCAACAACATATAAGCTATCTAACATAAAACAACAATAGCAATGCATACCACCACAAGATTATATCATTCATTACTATCCGACACATGTACATATAACCACGGTAATCAAATAGCATCTATAATGTATGTAACCATAACATCAATATAATGAAGGGAATACTCATAACCATAATGAAAATAATTACAATGATTAACTAGCATTTATCACATATGTAACCATAATAACCATAGAATGACAAACATATAAGTAACCCTAATGCTTACAACAACCATGAATCACATACATGTATGCCAAGCATACCAACTTGTATGGCAATCTTCTCTTACCCCATAGTCCATTGTTGCAACTTCACTTTAATTATTTTCATCTCCTACTGTATCTCAACGAACACATTAGTATCATAACATACCAATATCATCATGATGAACTGATTTCATACAATGGGCTTATGCAAAAACACCTCAATCAAACCAATGCAAACTTGACCATATGCACCCACTTGACATGTATACCCAATTATGAACGACCAATGCATATTCAAAATATCACATCACATAAGCAAGCATACATGGACAACACACAAGCGTGACCAACATGTGACCTAGCATAAACAAGCAATGCATGTACAATATGTAAAAATATGTAAGCAAGCATGCACAAACAATACACAAGCATACACTTATGACAATATGTTGAAAACAACACCATAAACACTTCCATGGCGACACCACTTCCACCATGGTGAAAAAAATATGGATGCAACAAGCACATATATACCACAAGCATACTAAACATGCATGCAGCCAACATAACCACATGATCAACACACTGCCCATCCAGTCCAAGGGTTGAACCTGGCTCTGATACCACTCTGTAACACCCTCTTCTCACATCTACCTAAGTAACCATCTAATCAGGGTAAACATGTGATGAGAGGCTACTAATATGAAATCTAACCTCCTAGATGACCTTAAAGAAGTGGAATAGATGGAAATATGAAAAATACACCTTACACAGCTTCAAAAATGCCTCTAGGAGGTAAACCACCCTCCAAGACCCCTGAAACTTGAAGGGGGACTGAAGTTTGACCCTCTTGACCCTTATCCACAGGAATATAAGGGGGACTAAAGTTTGACCCCTGAAACTTGAAGGGGGACTAAAGTTTGACCCTCTTGAGCCTTATCCACAGGAATATAAGGGAAAGGGAGCAGCTATAGACCCTTAGCCATGGGATAGAATTGGAAAGTTAGCGGATAGGGCCCCAAACAATCAATTATGTGCCTGCATCTCTGGGATTTTTTACCACAATTTTAGCCCCTGAGCCCAGGTCATTGCCCAAAACTTCTTGTAACTTCAGGAGATGATAAATAAAATTAAAAAAAATACATGGAATCATTCACATCACTAGAAACTCATCTGACCCCACCTACCATGATAGGAATTTCGTCAAACATGTCATAAACATTGCATCTACAAGTGTAAACAATAGAATTAAACATAGGGGTCTCGTACTTATCTGAGAATAGCTAAGAGCCATTGCTCCCATACATCATAAGATGAAATAAAAATATTTTACCATAGATACATTGTGCATTCATTTACAAGAAAAAACATGGATAAAGCCATACATCATCACTGATAAAATACATGCTTATAAACAACATAATAACAACAAAAATACAATGGACACAATAGCAATAGAATCCACATAATAACCAATACATTTGCATACCAAATACCAAAGGAATGAGCTCTTCATTATTGAATTTAAAAACCAACTGGATATTGGACTTCCACGTTCCACTCGACCATAGATTGGATGATCCAAATATCTCTTCAACCAATCAGCCACGTGTCATATTCCAAGCATGAATGTGGGACTCAAACCGAAAAACCAACAAGGGAATCCCGAGGCTAAACCACCTTACCCTCATCAATCGTTATCCAGGTTTTACCATGATATACACCCAATCACTGGGCCAACAAAATCATGGATATCACCATATTCTCTCCACCTAAACCGTGAGGAATTTTCCTGACTCCTAGTCTCTCAAGCTTTACCACAACCCACAGTACGAATAATTGATCATTATGCCCTAAACTAAGACATACTCTCCAGGCTTTACCACAATCCAAAACCCAAGATTCTGAGGCCTGAATGGAGAGAAATACACCTCTAAGCTTTACCATATATCACACCATTCACCATTCGAGGATTCCTAGGCCCATTGAGGCATCATAATCCTAGATTTACCATAACCCACAATATGGTTCAGGGGTTACTAGGCTAGTGGATTTACTGTGATACACAGTTTGGTTCAGGAACCACTAGGTCATGGATTATATAAATTTAGAGATCCACCCCACTCAGCTTCGAATCCATCCGAAAATCCAGCTAAACCAAAACATGAGAACTCCTCAACACCATGGCTATCCGGAAATGGCAAGTCTTGGCTGAAAACACTATCACACCTGGAAAAAACCATGCCAAGACAATGAAGAACTGCATGCAATACCATGCATTCCAAATCTAGCAAGGAAAATACACATCCAAGTCGATACCTGCCAAGAATACCATTGTAGCTGCTTGATTTGCGCTCCTCCTTGCTTTCTTTCTCCTTTTTTCTGATTTCTTGCCTTTCTTTCTCCTACGCCAGAATTCTCCAAAAAATAAAAAATTATAAATGTCCAAGAGTGAGAGAGAGAGAGAGAGTGAATAATGAGAGAGGTAAAAAATGTGAGGAAAAATCTTTCCAACTGATCCTAAGAAGCCTTTTTATCAATGAGGCCTCTATTTTCTTCATTTTCCATTATTTTCCTTCATTTTCCTCCTCACATGCAACCTATGCCCTTTCATCTCCCTATTCTCCTAATTCCATTATTTTCATAAATAAATGTGCCAAAGATTCCATTTTTACTTTCCAAAGCCTTAGCCTTTGTACATTTCCTTAGCCATAATAAACCGATGAACACCCACACTAGGATGTTTTGCCCAATAGTCATCTTGGAATAAGTGTCCCATCGACCGTGGTTATATTTTAACTTTATTACATGGAATTTTCACCAGGGTTGTTACACATATTATCTAAAAGAAACATAGGTGTCTATGATAATTATAATGTCAAAAGACTAGCGAATGAGTGAAAAAATATCATGCGAATGAGTGAAAAAATATCATTTACTTTGGCACTCAAAAGTGTTATTGTGACATTATTTTGTTTGTTTGGTTTTATGTGTTTTTAGTTTGATTCATTATTCTTACTATGATCAAATATCACCTCCATTATTCGTGTTTGGTTTTATGTGTTTATAGTTTGATTCATTTTTCTTATTATGATCAGATGTCACCTCCATTATTCAAATTTCATTTTTATTCCCTTGTGTAAGGTGATTTTAAACCATGTATTTTTATTCATAATAAATGTTGTTATTGCTTCATTTCTATCATATGGTATTTTTCATGTTCAATGTTATGCTCTAGATTATCTCAATGTTTAATGAATGTTGTTATTGCATGTTTTCTATCATATGATCCTTTGCATGTTCAATGTTATCCTCTAGACTATCTCAATGTTTTTTCTATAGAGATATTTCTTACAGCATTTTAATATTCAGTAAATCTGTTGCTATTAATTTTCTCTATCCTTATAGTATAGTATATTTCTAAAAATGTAGTGAAACAAAAAACATTGAAAAAATATACCTGTTTTTCTTTTGTGTTTAATGATGGGATAAGAATCAGACCTTATACATTTTAGATGTTAGTAACCAAAATGAATGTTGTTAATGTGCGCTTTCTATTAGATGGTATTTTTTTCACATTCAATGACATTCTTTAGAGTATATAAGCAATTTTGTTGTAAATATCTTCTTGGAAATATTCATATTTAATTCAAATAGTGTATTCCAAAGCCAACTTTAGCTTTGGATTAATCTTCTCACTAAAGTTTTTGTAATTTATTATTTGTATCCCTATAATATATTATGGATTGTATTATAGCATACTAAAAGATATATACTACAAGTTAAAATTGAATATATATATATATATATATATATATATATATATATTTTTTTTTTTTTTCAATTTTAGCTTGTAGTATATTACACTGCTAACTATTTAGTGAAACAAATAATATATGCACTTTGTTTTTTTAGTTCCTTAATGAGTTAAGAATTATAACTTCCACCTTTAAATTGTAGCCACAAACTACTTCATATTTTTGAGAAGGTACTCATATCTTTGCTTATCTGGGACCATTCTTGTATTCATTTGTGTATTTTTTATGTATTAAAATTTATTTATTCTTGTTAATATGATAGGAAGGTAGAAATATTTTCTTTAATTCATAAATTTCTAAAAAGAAATTTATTCACAAATTTTGTTTTGAGATTATTTTATTTATTTATTTATTGTTAAAGGTGTGTATTATAAATGCAAACATCAAATGTTATTATTAGGGATGGATTGCGAAGTTGCAAAAATGACCATGGAAGAAAAGTTTTGAAATGGGGCAAAATTCCCAATTTTTACTAAAATTAGAGGAGAAAATTCACTCAGAGTAATAAATGAACAAGTATAAATATTGAATTTACAATCGTGGGCTTAGATTTGATGAGGGAATGGGATAATTGTAGGATGAGTCTACAAATTTTGTGCAGATAGAAAATCTCTAGAAAATGAGCATTGACAAAAAAATATAAAATTTTGAAAATTTTATATATTTGATATTTTCGTACCATGAAATCAATGATGACATGGAGGTGTAAAGTGGAAGTTGATTTTATCGGTGTATAAGTATTGGCACAAGGTTCATTCAAAATCAAGAGATTTGGTTTTTAGTTGATCATATGTAAGGGAAAAATTAATCTGAACCATCAATTAAGTGAAATCTACATATATATTTTGGATGTGAAAAGGAAAATTATTGGATGTGCATCCTTGATCCCAAATTAAATATGAACCATAATATTATATGAATCTACATTTTTCTATTTTTTAGATGTGGGATAGTGCATTATCGACTGCACATATTTAAACCCAAATTTGATCTAGACCATTAGATTGCAATCACCCCATATCATTGAATCATTTAGAGTTATATTATATCATTATTTAGAGAGCACATTTAAGCTGAAAATCAATTTGGACCATCAAATTTGGATCAACCTTGGTGATGGGCCCTTGCAATGCATGCTTAAAGGTGCATCTATATCCTCTCCCCACTTTAAAAACATGCACCGTTGACCTTATTTATTATGCATTTTGATGGTTTGTATGTCATGCCTTGTGTTGAGTGAATGCTTAAGTGATTTAATAATATTAATTATTTTCCTGACCTTTGGTAGCCTTATCACATTAATTTGAATAGGTTCTTGGGAGAAATGAATCCTCTTCCAACAACCTACCACAAATATAGGTATCTTATTCCATCAACTATTAGTATGAAATGTAGGAGTACAGAAGTCTAGCGTTTATCAGTAGTGATGGTGAGATGTGACCAAAAAAAATTCCAAGGAGACAATTTTCCCATAATTTAGAGATTTTTGGAAGGAAATAAACCATCCAATTAACGATTTTTTCCCCTAAGCATTTCATATAATAAGAAGAATTGAAGCTAGTCCTAGTGGAGGACAAAAAACATCATTTTGACTACAATACAACTTTGCAATTCTCTTTATTCAAACTTATGTATTATTCATTGATGTTAATGGAAAAAAATTCTTTCTTTCTAAGTAGATAATGATGGTTTTTTATTAGATATATAAACACCTTGGGGAGGGCCCACTCACAGGAGCTCTAGAGACCCCTATGTACTCTTCTCTTGCTTTTTTGATGTTTATTTCTGATCTTATTAATGTATTTCATTTCTAACGCAATCAGTTTAGTGGCTGATGCACTTTTTAATTTATTGTAAAAACTTAGGAACTTAAATTTTTTTACTTGCCAAGTTATTCTCATGAATTTCTAATGCAATTTTTAAGCTTAATTGCATTAATTTTTCACATTTTCAGTCCTAGAAATTCCTATAGGACTAGAGGAATTTCTTGTATAATTACAAAAATTCCTATAGGAATAGACCCAATAACTTCTATTTAGTATTGTTTCTCATGATTATGCCTATTTCATCTCAAAAACACCTTAAACAACTATTGTTGACATGATACTATGAAGAGAGGAGAAATTATCATGATCACATTCTCATGGGTGGAACAATGGTCTCACATAATCCATATGATCACATCCTCCACATTACCACATTATTACTTACATCACTATAGATTTCTCTATTACTATTTCTTGTTTTTCATAGTAGGACTAGATTTTATTTACTACAAGAGTAGAATAGAGTACCCATTGCTCCAACATTTTATTTCCCTACAAGAATAATTTAGTTTCCTTTCCTAAAAAGTAGCAAAGTATTTCCCACAACTCTATTTTATACAATAAGTTCTATTTCTGCAAGAGTAAGTTAGAAGAATGATTGTTTCACTACATGATTTACCCCCTTCACTTGATGAAGAGGACATTTTATTTCATTAATTAGTATGCCTTTAGGAGTAAGAAGGAATATGGCTTGCATATATAGTGCATGGTACCTCTTATGTTTGCACAAACCCTAGGTTGAAATATTAAAGCAAAGACCTTCAGGGATATAACATTGTTTGTGGAATACTGAGGCCCATCACTTTTTGGTGCCATTTCTAGGGAAGTGTCAGAAGTTTTCAAATTTTCTCTTCTTTTCATAAATTGGAAAAAAATAAAAATAAAAATATCTTAAAATTACGCATGCATGCCTCTTATACTTAGAGATAAGCTATGGATTTTTTTGCTGAAAACCCCCACTTCTAATCCCACAAGTAGCAGTCAACAACAATCAACTTATAATTGTGAGAAACTTCCTTAAAAACAATAAGCTTTAAGGATTATCTGGAGGAGAAAGCTATAGAATTTGAGACCCTCTTAGAAGGAGGTAGTTCTCAATCTCACCATATAATGGCTGGAGATGGAGATTACACCAAGGTATTTTAGTTTCCTATATGAGAGAATGATTGGAAATATAGGATGAAGAATATGAATCCATCTATACACATTCACTTTTATGGGCTAACCACAAAAGAACTTGACACTTTTCTATTTGAGTTTGTTGTAGTGTGTAAGAATTATGAATATATTATAGATGAGTAGAAACTCAATATTTTCCATTCTAATTTGAAAGCATCACCCATAAGGTATTTCATGAGCCTCAAAGGGAACAATAATTCTTCTAGGTCCCTATAATAATAGCGTATACCTGTATTTTTAATATTATTATAACCCCCTTATTATTATTTTTATTCCCATGTAGTCCCCGTATTATTGTTATTGTGCCCCATAGAAGCCCACTATTGTTATTGTTGTTCCCTTACATTGTTATTGTTATGTGGCTAGGATTATATTAGGACCCATTGGGCTCCTATATATAGAAAGGAGGTTTAATCATTTGTATCATCCAATTTTTTTTCATTTATGTAATGTAATGGAGGCTTCCCCCTCGAAGAGGCTGATTTCTAAGTCATTGATATATCTTTTCTTCTATTTTGTGAGTTGGTTTAATAACACTTTGAAAGAAACATCCAGAACTACTCAAGCATTGATGACAACACTTGTTTGAAGGAGAGGGGTATGCTAGGTATCTATAATAATAATGTATCCCCATATTGTTATTGTTAGTATAGCCCCATTATTGTTACTGTTGTGCCCATGTAGTCCCCATAATATTGTTATTGTGCCCCATATAAGCCAACTATTTTTATTGTTGTGCCCTTACATTGTTATTGTTATGTCAGATAGGATTATTGTTATGAAACCAGCTCCAAAAATAGAATAAAAGGGAGATCAATGCCTTATAAATAAGCCACTTCAAGGGGGAAACCTCATTTACATTACATAAATGAACAATTCTTGGATGATACAAATGACAAAACCTCCTTTCTATATATAGGAGTCCATGGGGTCACAATATAATCCCAGCCAACCTAACAATAATAATGTAAGGGCACAATAATAACAATATGGGGGTTACAGGTGTACAAAAATAACAATAAGGGGGTTACAATAACAAAAATAAGGGGATACACTAGTATTATAGGGACCTAACATGCCCCTCTCCTTCAAACAAGTGTTTCCCTCAATGCTTGATTATTTATGGATGCTTCTGTATAAAATTCTCATCCTCCCATGTGGAATTTTCAATGGTTAAGTTATTCTACTTTCTTAAATACTCTGAAATTAATCGATTTGGTAGTTGTCGAGTTCTTGGTTCTGTGACTACTTCATAACTTCTTTCGCTGTGATGTTGATCTTCCTATTGTTTCATTTGATTCTGCACCAAAGTTAGGTTATCCTTTAAGAGTTGGAGAACTTTTTGTTGATGCTCGATGTGATATTCCACTACTTCACCATCCATATTAACTTTCATTTGATCCTTCAAACCATCCAAATTAGCCACCATTTTTAATTTTAAACCATCTATGTCATCTTTTATTTCTCTTTGTAAGATCGAAATTTTTTGCACTTGGTACCGTAATTTTGATATCTCATACTGCAATTCTTCCTCTTCATTCGTCATATTAGAGCTTTCTGAGGGCTTAATGGGTGTGGAATTATTTTTGGTAGGAATTATAGAACCTAATACTAATAAAAATTCTTCAATGTGCCCTTGGAATCACTTCAAACTTCTTTTTCAAACAAACGTCATGCAAATTAAAATAAACAAACACACACCTTTTTCTTTCTTTTTAGGAGCTCGACATTGAAACTGAATTATTTCTATGATTTCAGATCTTAAATATCTGAAATTTGGTCCTATAGTAGCCCTCTAAATCTTCTTTTGAATACCACAAGTCTGAGCTAATTTGGATGCTTCAAGAAAAATTTATACCCAATCTCCCACAATGACCTAATTATGGACTGGTTCAATAGAGCGAACTTGTACGTCGTTCGACGTGTCACTTTTTCCTCCTTCGGCTTTGAAATCGATACAAAGGAAACTAAAATCCATGTAATTTTGACCACTTTTTACATAATTCCAATCCGATGCTCAGAGAGAGAGAGTCATGACGATTTTCCCAAGGTCACCTCATTTAGAAGAAATTCGGGAGCCTACAAAAACCTTAACTTCTGCATATCATATCTCCAAAAATATTGCGAACCAAGTTCTGAAATTTTATATGAAGTTCCTCAGGATTTCAGCTTCGTGTGGTAAACATTTCAGCTTTTGAACCTTTGTAGAAAATTTTTTATAGTGAAAATTCCACGATGACATGTTTGGAGCAGCGAAACCTAGAATCCAAATCTCTGATACCAAATGTTATGAAACCATCACCAAAAATAGAAGAAAGGAGAGATCAACGCCTTAGAAATAAGCCACTTCGAGGGGAAAACCTCCTTTAAATTACATAGATGAAAAATTGTTGGATGATACAAATGACAAAACCTCCTTTCTATATATAGGACTCCATGGGGTCACAATATAATCCTAGCCGACCTAACAATAATAATGTAAGGGCACAATAATAACAATATGGGGGTTACAAGGGTACAAAAATAACAATAAGGGGGTTACAATAACAACAATAAGGGGATACACTAGTATTATAGGGACCCATTGGACTCCTATATATAGAAAGGAGGTTTTTTCATTTGTATCATCCAAGAATTGTTCATTTATGTAATGTAAAGGATGTTTCCCCCTCGAAGAGTCCGATTTCTAAGTCATTGATCTATCTTTTCTTCTATTTTGTGAGCTGGTTTCATAACAAATGCTAATTGAGAGAAAATCAAGAAAATATTTAGCAACAAGTACAAATATTATTATAGGGATCAAGATACAAGGGTTAATATATTAAAAATTACCTAAGCAAATAATGAATCCTCGTAAGTATTTGAAGAGAGATTTAAATTAAGTTACAAGAGGGCACACATTTGTACCCTAGATGAATACTCTCTAAAAATTTTCTTGTTCAAAGGAGTAATAGATAATTTGATAGAGAAAGTTAATCTCTTAGCTAACGAGGACATCTACTAGGTAGAATATGAAACTATCAAACAAATCTTAAAAAATAATTCTATAGAAAAAAGAAAGAAAGATAGACTTGGTATAAGTATGTTAAGTCCTTTTTCTTCTTCCCTTGTACTTACAACAAATAAAATAGGAGGCATGTTAGAAGATATGAAAATAGAGATATTAAACTCACTAAAGTTATATATGGATACATTGTAGGTCAAAATGAAGTAAGAGGAGACAAGAATGACATTGGATAAATTTTGTTGCAAGTTCACTAAAAGACACCCTCAAAATTAGTGTCCACTTAACAAAATAGAGAAATGTGCACTTTGTGAGGAAAAACATCCTATTGATAAATGTCCTTATTTACTATATTTGAAGTTTGTATACTAAGGAACTAAAGGAAGAATATAGTCAGTATGCTTCATTAACTGAAAAAGGAGAAAACACCAACAACTTATTAGCTGCAAGGTATGGGCTACAAACCTCCAAAATATTTCAATAACTACCTATAACAATTTAAAAATCAACCTTTTTTTCCACCTAATCCTTCATTTTATACAATGATTTCCTTATGGAATTACCCCAAACAATCTATTTTCCCTCTTTACCAATAATTTCCAAACTAGTCTCCTCAAGGAATAATGTATCCGAAGGTTGGAGACTGCTAATGGATTAGATACTAGCCTTAATGCCTCATCCTTAATAGTTTAGCACACCTCAAAATAATGCTCCACCAGATTAGCCTGAACGTCCTGCCCAATCCAATATGAACCCCAATATTAAGGAGGATCATTCTTTTACAATATTAAGATTAATTATAATTATTCCCTAGAATTTTAGGAAATCAACCTTAGGCCAGGAAAGAACCTCCTCATCCTTCTACACAATATTATCTAGAAAAGTAAATAGAGGAACTTGGACCTCAACAAAATTTTTCAAATTCCTCCTTACCTTGAGAGGTTGATCATCAAATAGACACATACACCTAAGGAGATTGAAGTTTATGGGGAATTGAATTTTTGTATGTGTTAATATACCTCTCTTATAAGCCATTAAATATGTTCCCCACATAATAAAATCACTTGCAAAGAATGTGTGTTTTTTTTTTTTTTAGACAAAGGTAAGCGGTTAAATTTTATTAGAAGGCGCCAATACAGTGGCATTGTGCTATTACATTGCTGCTCTGGCTGAGAGCGCAGAGCCTAGTATTCCTCCTTAGGCAGAAAACATTATAGCAGAGATTGCCAATACCCCACTGCAGATTTCGATACTCTGTGCTGTCGTGATCAGTTGGAACGATGGAGATGGCATCGAAATAAGAAGCGCTGAGATTGCCGACAGGTCCGCAGATGAGCGCTGGCTGATTGGAGCCGGTGGCTTGAAATCCCTCCGGATCAACGTTCAGGTCCTTCGTTTGGCAATCCAGGGTATCGTAAGAGGAGCCCTTCTTTCTATAACCTTTGGATGCGCTATGGATAGAGAATAGAGCATTTTTGCTTCTGCCAAAAGTGCAGAAGTAGAGCACACAGCCTCCTCTCATCCAGATGCTTACGGCAGATAAAACAGGAAAATAACAAAGAGCGCGGAGTTGGGAGTAAAGATCAGACTGCTTTATTAGGGGATGAACCAAGATTGTTTTCAGATGATCATTAAAGATGTTGCGGTTCAGATAGAAGGGAAGATGGAAGGGCCTAGGGATCAGAGGAATACCCAGCTTGGCCCAGGGAACACAGGACTTAAGGGATATTGCAGAAGGAGTCGACATAGTTAACGGATAGAGATCTTTTACTTCGCAGAACGCCAAGATTGGCTTCCATATCTGCCTGGGAATTTAATTTTCTGGGGATATGGTAGAA
The DNA here is from genome assembly GCA_034641835.2 of Pinus albicaulis. NCBI lineage: Eukaryota > Viridiplantae > Streptophyta > Pinopsida > Pinales > Pinaceae > Pinus > Pinus albicaulis. The sequence continues at coordinate 1,392,337,799 of CM076570.1, forward strand.
AGAGACCTTGTGGAATTTAGGCAAAATAAGTCTAATTTTCCTGAGGATAGCTGATAAGTGGAGCTGAGAAGGATTCTTATTGGTGTTCAGCGCCTGGATAATGATCCTGGAGTCCCCGAAGACTGAAATGGAGAGGAAGTTACCTTTGAGCGCTTGAAAAAGACCCTGCCACAGAGCAAGAGCCTCCGCTCTGTTATTTGATTCCCTGCCCAGACCCCAAGCAAACCTGATCACATCAGAACCATCAGGGCCCAAGAGAACCCCACCGCCTCCTGCGCTACCAGGGTTGCCTTTGGAGGCCCCGTCAAAAAATAGACAGTGATCATTCAGTGCCGACCTCCACTTGATGAACTCTTGCTCCTCCAGCCTAATTTCCCAGTTGGAGTGGACACTTGCAGAAATGGTGGAACAGTCCTTATGGTTAGGGACCAGTCCATTCAACCAGAGATCTTCCTCTCTGTTCAGAGCTTTTCCTGGCTTATTGGCAGAATTGGCTTCAAGAGTTTCACCCAATAGAGCTTTGACTTTGGTGATGACTCTGGACGAATTGCAGCGTTCGTTTCTGAATAACCTGTTGTTTCTCTCCAGCCACAACTTCCAACAAACAATCTTGGGGATCCACAGCCAGCAATTTTTGAGAAGGTGATTTTTGGAAAGACCAAACGGAGATAATTTGCTCCAGGTTTGGAGAAGATTCGGGATGTTCCTAGGGAGCTCGATTTTATCAGAGTTTAGCATAAGGACACCCTTCCAAACTTCTAGCGCATAGGGGCAGGTTAAGAACAAATGATCAGCAGTTTCTTCATCCGACATGCAAAGATTGCACCAGGATGGTCCTTCCATACCACGCCTGTGGAGATTATCACGAGTGAGTATACTGTTGTGAGCTAACGTCCAGCAGAAGAAATCAATTTTGGGAAGAGAGGGGGAATCCCAAATAAATTTCCATTGAGCAGGATTTGGAGGAACATTCGGGGTGGCCATAATACTTTTGTAGCCTTCAGAAGCTGTATACGAACCTGAGACAGAACCCCAGCCTCGTTTGTCCTTTGCTGAAGCTTTTAAGGGAGCTTTCCCTTGAAGTTTATCCAAGAGAACAGAGGCTTCACCTTCCAGCCACTGAGGGACCTCCCCCAGTTGCCAGCTGTCCCAAAGACTATCCTCCATCCAAGTGGAGATGTCCCAGAGGGTGTTTAAATTGCGAGCCTGGAGCCAGTCTTTGATATTGGTAAGTTCTTCCATCTGATTCAAAGGTTGATCATCCAGAATAGGGTCATCCCAGATTCTTATTTTTTGCCCATTACCTGGTATCCAATACAGCTTATGACTGAAGTGATCCAGAGCTTTGATGCAGAGTTTAAACACAGGAGAACCTTTGGAGGTTCTAGGAAGCTGGTCCAAGCATCTAAGGCGCTTCCCATGAAAATATTTTCTCCACAGGACTTTCTTGCTCCAACTTAATTTTCCAGAGACAATGTCCCATAGCAGCTTGGTTCCCAAAGCCAGATTTTGAGCGGCCAGATCGCAAATTTGAAGACCTCCTTCCATAAATGGCTTTTTAATAGTATCCCATTTAACAAGATGCAGCCTTCTTTCGTTGTTTTTCCCCCCTTCCCACAGAAAACGCCTTAGGAGAGCTTCCATTTTGTTGATGAAGGTTTTTGGGGCAAGGAGGATAGAGTGCTGATATAACGGAAGACTTGAGAGAACAGCTTTCATCAGAATGATCTTTCCAGCATTATTCAGCCAAGAAGCACCCCAGGCATGGATTCTGCTTTTAATCTTGTCCAGCAGTGGCATCCAATGGGCAACTTTAGGAGTGGTCTTGAAGATTGGTACCCCCAGATATTTAAAGGAGTCCCAGGCCCAGGACCCTTCCATATCAAGAATCCTTGCAATATCTGATAATTCCTTAACCGAGCAGTTCCAGCTATAGATTGTGCTTTTTAGAAAGTTGATCTTGCTGCCCGAGACTTCTCTATAAATGTCCAGCTCCTTCTTGAAAGATTTAGCAGAGTTTATGCTTGCCCCACCCAGCAATAAAGTGTCGTCAGCAAATTGGGCATGATTTATATCTTTGACATGATGAACCATGCGAAGGCCAGGAAGGATTTGAGTCTGTTGTTTATGGTCCAGTTGAAAGCTGAGAACTGAGGCTTGAATGGCATAAAGTAGCGGGGACAAAGGGCAGCCTTGTCTTAGGCCTCGAGAGGCTTGGAAAAAATCTGAAGGTCACCCATTAACCAAAGGCGCTATCCAAGGAGAAGCAATGCAGGCTTTTATCCAGATAATGATGGCTGAAGAGAAGCCCATTTTCTTCATTACCATAAACAGGAAATCATGCTTTACCCTGTCAAAGGCATTTGCCAAGTCAAGCTTAATCACCATACCTTTCTCCTTTCGGTGATAGCTTGAATGAACTGCTTCTTGCACCAGCACAATGTTGTCAAGAATCTTTCTCCCTTTGATGAATCCTCCTTGGTTTTCAGGGATAATGGCCGGTAAGATTTTCTTGAGGCGATTGGCTATAATTTTAGTGATCAGCTTGTAACTAGAGTTACACAACGAGATTGGCCTGAATCTGCTGAAATCAGCTGCACCTTTCTCTTTCGGAATCAGGGCCAGAAAAGCTGAGTTGATGCCGCCTCCGATCTTAGCACAAGATTGAGATTTCCTGACCATTCTCAAAAGGTCATTTTTGATTATGGCCCAACAGGAAAGATAAAATCTAATAGGGAACCCATCCGGACCAGGAGCTTTGTCCGGATCCATACTGTCCAGTGTATTTTTAAGCTCATTCATGCTGATTGGAGCAGTCAGCATAGAATTGTCAGAATCTTGAACACATTGAGGAATCAAATTCATCGGATAGGCATGGGGATCCATTGGTGGATCATCGGGGGCAGAGTAAAGATCTTTGAAGTGAGAGTGAGCTGCCCGCTTGATGCCTTCAAAATCCTTAACCACTGCATTTTGGTGGTGAATTTCTTTGACAGATTTGAATTGCTTGCGAGCTTCAGCATGTTTGTGGAAGAAGCTAGTATTTTTGTCCTCGGCTTGTAACCAGAGAGCTCTGGATTTCTGCCTCTAGAGTTCTTCTTCTTCCCTACTTAATTTATGGAATTCTTTTTGCAGGTCAACTTCTCTCTGAAGAAGGTCTTGGGAAACAACTGAGTTTTCCAAGGATAATTGGTGGGCAGCAAGACTGTCCAAGGCCAAGTTTCTTTTGGAGGAAGGATTTTTCAGCGTTCTAGCCCACTCCTTAAGCCTTCTTTTGAGCCCCCTCATTTTTTCTTCCCACACGTAGAAAGGGGAGCCATTAACAGGTCTGTTCCAGGCATCTGAAACCATCTCTTGGAACCCCTCATGCTAAAGCCATAATGAACTGAATCTGAAGGGGATAGGGCCAAGATTTTCATCCGTGGATAGCTCGAGGATAATGGGTTTGTGATCAGAGGTGCTGTTTGGCAGAATTTTGGACGAGGCCATTAGTCCGCAAGTTAGGAAAGAGGATTGGACTAGAAATCTGTCCAATCGAGCTGCAATATGATTTGGGCCCACCCTTTTGTTAGACCAGGTGAACTTCCCGGACGTGGGCTTGATATCCTCCAATTCCCATCCCAACATGAGGTCTTCAACCGATTCTCTAGCTGGATCCCTGACCGGGGAGCCTCCCTTTTTCTCATTTACAGCAAGAGTAACATTCATATCACCAGCTATGATAATGTTTTCAGGATTGTGCAGCGAAAGATAGGACAAAATCGAGTCCCAACAGTATTTTTTCTCAGAAGGAAGAACAAGAGCATAAATATTGAACATACTTACTTGTTGTCCGGAGTCTTTATGGAGGAGCTTCGTGAGAAGCCAATGGGAGGAGCTATCTTTTTGAATCAGGTCATAGATAGAGCTATCCCAGAAGGTAGCGATTCCACCGGAGGCGCCTCTTGCACTGACATCACATCCAATACCTTTGCGCCAGAAGGTTTTGCTAGCATGGAGGAGGGGAGTTTCCTCCAACTTTGTCTCCTGGATGAGAAGGATTTCAGGCGAATACATTCTTACTATATCTTTCAGGGCATCTTATTTTAGCTTGCTGCCTAATCCTCTGCAATTCCAGGAGACGTACTTCATTATTTATTGGCTTGCGAGATTGTGGCTCCTTTTGGAGCCGAGCCATGCTTGCGCCTTGATCTAGTATTCATCATTCCCTTGAGAGTTTTTTGAGAGCCTTGGAGAACATCTAGATAAGTTTTCTCCTCTCGCTGTTTCTTCTTGGATTTTCGACCCCTGGCTGATTTGATAGGGGTGACTTGTGAGCTGTCTGATTCATAGGTTCTTCCTTCTGAGTCTTCATCAGATTCAGAAGCCAGACTGATATGATCTTCCTTATCTATATTTCCTTCATTGCCTCCTGATGCTGGGGGGGTGATTATTTCAGTACCAGTTTCTTTTACTTCCTTCATCAAGTCTTCCGGTTCTTCTTGAGCCCCGATGGTTTCTGCGTTCCCACCTGAGGAGGATCCAACTTTTGGGTCTTCATTGGCCTTTGGATTGGGCTGAGGCTTTCCTTCTGGGCCAGAATTTTTCTTCTCTGTTTGCTTAGGGATAGCCTTGCCTCTTTTGATTTCTTTCCATCCTTCTTTGTCCTCCTTTGTCCTGGCCGGGGATTTGGGGCAATTCCGTTGGAAGTGTCCGTGTTCGTGACACATTCTGCATTTGAAAGGTAGTTGCTCGTAGTCCAGCTTTTGATAGTGATGCCATTCTCCCACTGTAAGTTTAATCGCCTCGGGGAGACCAGCCTCTAAGTCAACTTCCACACAGATTCTTGCATAGGTGTATTGGCCTTTATTGTCTTCTTTGTCAATGAATCTGCCCAGACCATTCCAAATCCTTTGCAATGATTGGTAGCTCCAGCAGTGGATCGGAAGGTTAGGGAGCCGAACCCAGACTGGTACTTCCTTGGAAAAATCCACTGAGGGATCGAAGTCAGGGGTCCATTTATTGAGATACAGACCCTGATTTCCCATGAAATACGGGCCATTTCTAAAAACCAGATCTCGGTCTTCTTTGGTGGTGAACTCGAAGATGAAGAAACCTCTACCAACCGCATAACAGATCACACTGTTTTTCAGCTGTGGCCTCCAGTTGCGTTGAATCCAATCATCCGTGGTTTTTGTAGATGGCCAACGCCCCATAAATTGCCCGACCAGCCCTCTATCAGCTAGGGCAAGGGCAATTTTAATCGGCTGATCTTCTTGCAGGGCTATCTCAGGAACTTCCTCAAGTTTTTTAATGAATTTTGGAACCTCAGGGGCAGGAAGTTTCTTCCCTTTCTGTGTTAGTAGGCGACGGAAGGCTTCTTCAGATGTAAGCGGAGGGGTGGGAGAGGTTTCCCCACCCCCGGGTTCACCCATGGCTGCAGCAATCGAATGAAGCAAGGGGACTCAATCCATTCCCACAGCGCCCCTGCAAATCCTAAATACCAATTCCAAGGGCCAAAACGCAGTGCTGAAGACCTCTTCTCGCCCAGCCAGGGAGGCGCAACGCAGCAAAGATGTGATCTGTTCACGGGAAGGGGGCAGCAAAGCCCACCCAGACGCCCAGAGGGCCGAGGCCGCCGTCACACACTCTGGAAACCTAGCAGAGCGTAACAGGCCGCGTCACTTACTTAGGTTTAGATTAGTTAATCACCGCTTTTGGGAAGAATGTGTTAAAAGGCCTTGGAGGAGAAAAAGGGATGACCCCACAATCAATGTCATAGGGAAAATAGAATATCTATTGCTTGGGAGGGTGACTGTTCCCAAATATATGGATCTAGGTAGCCCATTTGTAGATGTCAACATTAATCAAATTCCAATTCAAAATACTATTATTTACTTAAGAGCGACTATCAACATCTTGATTGGGAATGCTATGTTCAAAATCAACCTTAAATACTCCTTAAGAAAAACCACTACTGTGCTTTAGCTTGTTGATATATCAATAATGGAATCAGAGGGAATGATAGAAGATGTCATGGTTTCAATTGATTCTTGAGAGCACCCCACTGATTTCTTAGTCTTGCAACTAAAGACTAAGTTCAATAGATCTCCATTCATCTTAGGGAGACCTTGGTTGGCTACTAAAGATGGCTCTATCAGATGTAGGGATGGTAACATGACAATTAATAATGAGAAATACTAGAAATGACTTTTATTATACCCTCCTTCTCAACCATAGGTACAGTAGATTTTCCTAATTGGGTGGAATATGAAGAAGAGTAAAATTCCATTTGATAATCCCTAGTATTGCAACAAGAGTGTTACAACTCCCAAGGTAGACATCTTTAATTATAAACCCAGGGTATGTACAAACTTAAGAGGTGACAATGCTATATGCACAAAAGGTTAATATCTACTCATGCCACCTTCAAACAATGGAACATAAAAAGGCATACAAAGACCATTATATCAGCTGAATCTATATAGGAAAAGAAATCAATTTCATGAAAGGAAATTTCTTTTCTAATTGCAAAAATGGAAATATTACTCTTTACTTGAAAATGAATGGAAATGTTCCTTAGTAAAAAGTAATGCTAACCCTACTTTGTAGGAATTTAAAGGCTATAATACTTGGATAAATGGAAACACTAATCTATTTGCATAATGTAAAAGTTGCATTGAAAAGGAAACCTAACGTATGCAATGGAAATAACAATGGTTTGTAATTGAAACCCTAAAAGAAGCATGAATCCAAGAGAAACATTCCTATCTATATTGCATAAATAAATGAGCATGAATTCAAACTTAAATAACTATATTCAAAGATATTAGCTTCAGCGATAGATTTCATTTGGCATTCCAGGAGGCAATCAAGAAAATCATCACTGTATCTTTAAATTCATAGATCTGTCCACTGACCCAAATTGCAGAAATGTGTTGCAGTGAAGAAAAGTCAAGTCCTAAGTGGTCCTTGGTCTCCCTCAAGAATGATATCAGAGCCTAGGGGAAATTATTCAAGGCTAAGAGGTGAAAATCAAGCTTTTGGAGAAAATCTGGACAAGTTGACACAATGCTACAGGATCCTACAAGATTACTACATGATTACTACAAGTTGCTACATGATAGCCCTATTTTGTTAGATGTTTGGATCCATGAGAATTATGAGGTTGGAAAAGGTGATATAAAGGTGGGAAATGGTAGATGAATTTATATGAAGGTTTTATGAGGCTTTTTCCAAGCTCAGTACCTCTCAAAGGCCCATATTGTGGAAAAACAAATGCACACAATGTCCTTTAATGACCTAGAAATGTGCTTTCGATGGTAGAGTTTTTCGGGCATTGTGAGGTGAGGAGAGAGAGGTCGATAATGCTAGAAGGACTATGGGAGGACCATTCCAATCCCGAAAGACAAAAATAGTACTTGCACAGTAGAAAAATAATCCTTTTTGAACTTGAAAATAATGCCAAAATAATAACCAATTTGCAACAAAATGGAAATGAATGAGAAAGGATGAGTTGGATTTTATGAAACTAAATAAGAAATGATTAGTTGAATTTTATTTTCAATCTATATACTACATCAAAAGAAAATCTAGCTTGCAGCATGCATATGAATGATATCCATGAAAGGTTAAATAAGACTGTGATTTAACACCTAGATATGCAAAAAATAGAGTATGTAAAGGAGGACTAATATACAATACAACAACTACAAAGGAAAGTAACCATATTATTAGTATGAATCTTAATCACAAGGGCACGAAAAAGGCTCACTTTAGCCGCGCATAAAAAACAACCCCAACAACAAACATGGCTTCCAATATCTTTAGATCTGCAATTAGTTGACCAAGATAAATGCTACAAAAATCTAGATCTATGCATTAAAATACATTAAGCAGTAAATAAAAACAAGAGTTGCTCCATGCATCCAATAGAAAAGACAAGAATATGTTTAAAGAATTTTGTATTTATGGCACCTGGGAGGAGAACATAGAAGGATGTTACCAGTCCTCCACAATGGGATTGGTTCTTGTAAGTCCTCAGCACTTCAAATCTAAAATCCCTCTCTCTTGATGGTGTAGAAAACCCAGACAAAAAAATGGAGCTCAAACGGAGCTCACAAGAAAAATGGTAGCAAAATATGACAATGATGGTGGATCAAAGTCAGATCAAAAGTATAGATGCGAAGTGATCTATAGGCAATAAAAGGTAGTGAGTGAATGGAAAAACCCTTCTATTTATAACAAAATATTGAGTTAGTCTAGATATTGGTGCATAATTAAAATACTATTAACCAAATCAAGGTCCAACTTTTATGGAATATTTTATTATATTTGTTGGAGGGAAAAAGAATTTGACTTGGGTCAAATCCCTTTATTTGTAAATAATAAATAAATAAATGATTTATTTATTATTTTAAGGATGTGGTTGAGTAATAATCAAATAAATAATGATTTATTTAATTATTTATGAATGATTTAGTTAAATTTAACAAGGAATAGTATTTAAATAAGGTTTAAATAATTATTCCTAGAAAATAATAAAATAAATAATGATTTATCTAATTAATTTTCTTGTTTTGGGTTAAATATGACCAGGAATATTAATTAAACTATTGTTTAACTAATTATTCCTTGAGGAAAATAAAAAAAATGTAGATTTATTTAATATTTCCTCATGGGGTTTCCTATTTAGATCATAAACAACAAAATAAATGTGGTTTACTAAGTTATTTTTCATAGTGAAAGCAATTTTACTTAGGGTAAAATTGGTCTTACATGGTGTACTTAGGTCGATCTAATAGTAACAGGTTAGATGACCAAAAAATGGTGTAAAAAATCCTCAACCACACTTCCCACAAGAGAGGTGGTATATAGACCTGCACCAATAACATTTATAAGAAAAATTCTATTAAGAAAGGAAAGAGATGTTGTTATGAAAGGCATTGCATGGACAAAATACACAAAGAGAGACTAGAGCCTCTGGGTTGGGCACTAACCCAAGGGAACTCAGTCCTATGAAAGAAAATTAGATGGATGATAACAATAAGCTTTTATTTATATAAAAAATAGTTTAAGTACATCATGTAAATAAATTAAAATGACAATCTTAAGCTCCTAGCTCTTAGTAGCTCCTATCTTCTCCAAAAGTTTGAATCATATAAAGCCCTTAGGCTTGCTTATTTGTAAAAAATTTATGAGTGTAAACCTCCTTGGAAGGATGGTTTATTCCATATAAAATCTCTAAAAAGTGGATCTAGTTCCCTTAGATCCTCGTAATTCCTTGAGTGCATCGACTGCTAGCAGATGTTCGAGTTGTAGGTGAGTGATTTTAGGGATAAAGTTGAGTTGTGGGTGAGTAAATGCATGGTATAAACCTCTTCTTCCAACATGCCTCTGCATATTAAATGCACTAAAATGTACTCTTTTCCTACACATTAATCACATTAACCCACAAAATATGACAAACATCCTTTAGTATCCCTATTAAGCACATTATAGTTAAAAAAATGTTAAAAAACACAATAAAAGAGGAAATTATAGGTTGGAGGATGGAAAAATGTGCCTTATAATGTACCTATTAAAGAGGTCCATCACCATATTTACAACATTCTATCTTATTTATACCATTAATAGGGATGTTAGTAATAAACGAGTTGATGAATATGACTTAATTTCTAATTTATACAAAATTAATATCTTACTATTATGAGAATTTATGGTCTAAATAATGGTAAAACTATCTAGTAGCCAATTATCTCAAGGGACAATGAGTTGGAAGAAATACTCACTACTATATTTGATAAGGACAATACCAAAACAATTGAAATATGTCACTCTAAGTTGTTAAAAATCAATACCTCCCTTACTGCTAATCAAGAATAGGACATGGTTACTATTTTGAGAATATATATTGATGATTTTGCATGGGATTATAAGGGGATGAAAAGAATCCATCAATTTATTTGTACCCATCACATTTATATGAAATAATCTCATTATCCCATTCACTAACGTCAAAGAAGGATGGACCCTATGTTAAAAGACATTGTTAAAGAAGAACAAAAAAAATCTTAGATATTGGGTTCATGTATCCTATTTTTAATAGTGAGTAGGTATCACCTTTGGTTCTTGTTCCTAAGAAGAAAGGAAAGTGGAGAATATGTGTGGATTAATGGTAATTAAATAATGTGACTAGGAAGCACCACTTTCCTCTACCTTTCATTGATCATGTCTTAGATGTTTTGCTAGGAAAGGAGTTCTTCACATTTTTGATAGGATTAGTGGTTACAACCAAATTCAAATCAATCTGAAAAACCAAGACAAAACAACATTTACCTGTCTTTGGGGAAAATTTTCTTACAAATTTCTTCCCTTTGGCTTATGAAATTCTCCAACTACGTGTCAAAGGGAAGTAATTAGCATATTTTAATATATTATCCATGAAACTATAGATATTTATTTGGAAGACTTTACACCATATGGTAATACTTTTCAGGAAGCACTCACCATCCTTGACAAGGTTCTCCAAAGATGTGGATAAATTAATCTCATCGAGTCATGAGAAGTTCCATTTTCTTATGAGTGGATGTGTTTTATTATGGAATCAAATATCCTCAAAATGGATCGAGGTAGATCGAAGCAAAGTAAACATCATCAAACACCTTCCTATCCCATACAAGAAAAATCTATTCAAAGTTTCCTTGGTCATGGAGGATACTATATGAGGTTCATTACAGATTTCAAAATGATTTATTCTCCTCTATTTTCCCTATTGATCAAGGATTTGTGTTTTTTTTGGTCATCTAACTTTCAAGTATATTTTTATTGCATTAAGGAGAAAATCATCTTAGATCTTGTCCTCCATACCCTAATTAGACCTTACCTTTCCACATCCACATTGATGATTCAAAAAGGGAAATATGGGCATTGCTTGGTCAAAATAACTATAAGGTGCCTTATTCAATTTATTTAATCAGTAAGAATTTTTCAAATGTAGAATTGAATAACATTGCAATTGAAAAGTAATTTTTTTTTGTCATTCACGTTGTCAATATGTTCAAGCATTATATCACTAGTTATTATATTTTTGCACACAATGATCATGCTACTACAAAATATTTAATTAATAAGAATGATTTTAATGCTAAAAATATTAGAAGGTTATTATTATTGCAGTACTTTGACCAAAAAATAATTGAAAAGAGGACACTGTTACAAATGTTTTGTCTAGACTACAAATGAAGGCGTGGTATATGATAACTTTCTAATTGAACACTTATTTTACATCTCAACATACAATTTTTGGTTTGATAAAATAGTTAACTTCCTAAGAAATAGGAATATTCGTCCTCACCAATTTTTGGTTTTCTAACATAGTTAACTTCCTAAGCACTAGGAATCGTCATCCTCACTTATCTTACAGGGAGATATGCAAGATCATTAGGAAAAGCACCTCCTACACCTGGATTGTAGGTTTTTTGTTCAAGCTTGGAACTAATTAGATATTGAGAATATGTGTGAGAGAGGTTGAAGTACATGATGTTCTAGAGGCTTTCCATGATGGGACATGTGGAGGACATTTTGCAACCAAAACAAAAACTTATAATATTTTCCAAACTAGTTACATTTGGCCTCATTTTCACAAATATGATCATTAGTACGCCTCTTAGTGTGATGAATATTAGAGAATGGGGAGTCATAATACAAGAAATGAAATTCCATTATAGACACAAGTGTCATTTATCCTTTTGAAAGATGGAGGATGGAATTCAATGGACTGAATAATCCTCCATTAGGTTAAAATAAGTACATCATTATGTGTACTAAATATTTGACCAAATGGGATAAGGTGGAAGTAGTTAAGGTAGCCGCAATGGAAAATGCCACAAATTTCATTAGAGAAAACATTTTCTATAAGTTTATATTCCTAAGAGAGGAGGTTATATATTAAGGGACCCATTTCTCTTTCAACATGATTAAAAATATTGTGGAGAAACATCATATCCATCACAATAAATGCACTCCACATCATCCCAAATCTAATGGGTAGGTTATAACAAATAGAGAGCTAGAAAACATGCTCACCAAAGTGAGTAGTAAATACCAGGATAAAAAAACCATTGAGGCAACATGGGCCTACAACACCACATGGAAGACCAATACAAGGTTCACCCCTATTGGGTAGCTTATGGTAAGAAAGCCACGATTCCCATTGGGTACAATTTCACCACATTGAGGATATCCTCACACTAGAGATGGATCTAACTGATCCTAAATATTAAGGAGTTGGAGATGTGGCTAGGATAGAAGATGAGGTCTACAAACTTAGACAACAATTAATGATCTTAAGAATCCAAGAGGCCAATAGGAGCGAATATTTGGAGAAATAAAATAAGAAACTCAAACAAAAATTAAAGAGAGTTGATACAACAAATAAAATGTACTCTTCTCTTGCTTGTTTTGATGTTTATTTCTAATGCTATTAATTTCTTTCATTGCTAACACAATTAGTTTAGTGGATGATGCACTTTGTAATTTCTTGTAAAAAAATAGGAGCTTAATATTTTTATTTTCTAGGTTATTCTCATGAGTTGCTAATTCAATTTTTGTAATATTCCCAAATGGGGAAAGCAGTAATATAAGACATAAAATGGAGCGTAGCAGTGAAGATCAATGCATAGACATATGAATCCAATATGGATCCATTTTATTAATCATATCAGCAGCAAAATAGTGTAAGATAATGAGGCATAAATCATACAACATAATCCCACAAGCCTCTAATGAAAAAACCCCCTCTCTAGAATGAGGTGCTGCTAATATGAAAAATACCGGAAAGCTGCTACAACGCAGTCATGATGAGCACAAATAAAACATATGAACATACAATGATATAAATGGCTGTTATATGCCTCTAGATATATAGAAGGAAAAGATCTAGGCTCTATAACAACCTCTCAAAATAACCCAAGAGGGTTTCCGGAAAATACACCAATATAAAAAAGGTGAACCAAAGCCCTAGGGCTGAATATTCACTGCAAATAAATAGCTGAAAAATTTTCACTGATCTGATGTAGCATAGAATGAAGCCTCCTCCCAATAGACTCTCCAGCTGAAAGGCTAATCCCTTCACTGGAAAACCATCTCCCCAAAGGGTGTATTGAAGCGACCCCTGCAACTCCTCCCTGAAATAACATAGTCCAAGACTGAAACTGCACTATAGGGGCTAATGATAACTTGGCCTGGTGCCAAATGCTGCAATAAAGCTCAAGGGTCTTCTTTACTAGCCTCCCAATGGAAGGAAACCTTCCTCCACTGAAAATAATCTCTAAAGTGACCGAAATGTACTCTCCACTACTGCACCCTACAACACAACAAAACCCTTTGCAGAAAATGCGTTGTAGAAGAAAGATGGAGCTTGGCCTGATGTTGGAATGTGGAAATATAGTGCAAATAATTCTCCTGAGTGGGCACTCAAAGTCCCCCGAGGATGAAGGTGGGATTCCCACTCGGGAAAACCATTGTACTAAACAACGCTGCAGTCTCTGCTAAATAGCTGAAGAAAGCAACAAGTCATACAAAGCATATCAAAATAGTAATAAAAAAAATTCCTTCTATGGATGCCATCCCCTTCCTTATATGCTTGGTGACCTTCCTCACATTAGGCCCCACTCATTAAAGCCACTAATTCCATGCATGGAGTCTCCCTCCAAAACTGCGTTGTCCCTCAATGAATGCCAGTCCTTCCATACTAGCGCTATTGATTTGGTCAAAGTTGACCCAGGCTACATGCTTCAACCCCTTTTCACACACAAGGGTGCTTAATCAAGCCACTAAATTGATCTCCATTCACATTAGCAGTGATTTAATTCATACTAAGGAGATTTATGGGTCTCCATACCCTATTATTCTTCTAACTAAGGAGAAAAAACAAAATTTAATATTCCAGCTAGCTTATAGCTAATTGGGAGTATTACAATTTTTAAGATTACTTTCTTTAATTTTTCACATTTTCAATCCTAGAAATTCATATACGACTACATGAATTTCTTGTGTAATAGTACAGAAATTCCTATAGAAATAGATTTAATAGCTTGTATTTAGCATTCTTTCTCGTGATTATGCATATTTCATCTACAAAAACACTTGAACAAATCTTTTTACATGATATAGTGAAGAGGGGAATAATGATCATGATCACATTCTTATGGTCGGGGTGGGGGTGAGGGGGGGGCGGGGGGTAAATGGTCATACATACTCCACATGATCACATTCTTGCTTACAACACTATAGATTTGTCTATTCTTTTTTCATGTTTTGCATAACAAGACTAGATTTTTTTTCCTACAAGGGTAGAATAAATTACACATCGCTCCAATATTTTATTTCCCTATAAGAATAATTTAGTTTCATTTCCTATAAAGTAGAAAATTTATTTCCCACAACTCTATTTTATGCAGTTAGTTATATTTATGCAAGAGTAAGTTAGCAGAGTGATTGTTTCACTCCATGATTTACCCCCTTTACTAGATGAAGATGACATTTTCTTTCATTATTTAGTATGCATTTAAGAGTAAGAAGGAATATGGATTACATATATAGTGCATGGCACCTCTCATGTTTGTACAGACCCTGGGTTGACATATTAAATCAAAGACCTTCAGGGATATAATATTGTTTATGGAATACTGAGGGCCATCACTTTTTGGTGCCATTTCCAGGGAGTTGTCGAAAGTTTGAAATTTTTTCTTTCTTCTTAGAAATTGGAAAAAAAAAAAATTCTTAAAATTACACATGCATGCCTCTTATACTTAGATATAAGCTAGGGAAATTTTTGCCGAAAACCACCGCTTCTAAGCCTACAAGTAGCAATCAACAACTATCAACTTAGAATTGTGAGACAATTCCTTCAATGACAAGATGCTTTGAAGATTATTTGGAGGAGAAAGATAGATAATTATAGACCCTATCAAAAGGAGGTAGTTCTCCATCTCACAATATAATGGCTAAATATGGAGATCACGCTAAGGTATTTTAATTTACCATATAAAAGACCAATGGGAAAGATAGGATGAAGAATATCAATCCTATTAGTGTCAGTCTGTTAAGCCTGTCAATAGGGATCAAATAATCTAAGTGTCATGTCTTGTTAGGTTCTCATAGTCAATTTTTTGTCATTTAATTAGGTTTTTAAATAGAAATTTGGTCATTGGGTAGTGTGTCTAGAGCTATTTTCACTCCTTTCAAAAATTTTACATGTCGGTCCTTGTCATCACTTAGTTGAGAGTACCATCAAATAAAATATCATTATCATCACTTCAGTCAACATCATCATGATTTCATTCATTTCAGTGTCTCCATTAGGTCCTTAGGGTTTCATTATCCAAAATCTGTCATTCCATACATAAAATTTGGTAATGAGGAGTGGTAATAGGTAAATTTTTTCAATGAAGTTTGGTTTCAAATGTAATTTATGTTTCAAATATATAATAAGTTCATAATTTTCCTAAAGCTTCATAGAAAGTTTCAAATCTACAAGGTTTCAAAGTAAAGTGAAAAGACATGTAGTGGGCCATCCCACTACTATGAAGAAAAGTGACCATCACAAGTTATAAAAGACAAATTAAAGCTCATTTTCTCATTTATGATATTGAAGAAGAGCTCTCATTCATCAATAAGTAACTCATCAATAAATTCAAGCCAAAAACAATTCAAAATTTGTTGCCAAAGAATCCACGTTGCGCTTTCTAGGCTCTACCCTACTCTTTCTTCCACTTGCTGTGTTTTCTCTCCTGGAGGCATGAAATAAAATTATGAAGGCTTCTAAAGGATATCAAGGTGTATAGCATTTGTGGACAGGTAAGTTACATCCCAAGTAACCCCTCCTTATAGCTCAATTTTATTGTTTTAGAGTGTAAACCCTACATTTCCCCCTACACTGCGTTTTAGTGGTTGGACCACATTTTCACATTTTTCAAGGTAAAAAAACTCTCCCATACACTTGTCACCCTACCTCACACAAAAAAAAATCTCCCATAGCCTTCACAACCCTCATTTCAATTTCCTAAGCCCCAAACCCTAAACCCTAGCCTGATTCTGCAATTTTGGGCAGTTTTCCTAGCTAGGACTGTGTAAAACTTCCCTAGCTCAATTCCCATACCCATTTCAATCCATTTCACTTCATACACTTCGAAAAAACCCCTGTCCATCTCCTTAAATTTTCCTATTTCCATATCCCTCCGTAACCCCTATATCCCATCCCTTCACTCCCTTCCACTATTTTGTCCCATTAGGGTTTTTCCCCTTGTAAAACCATAAAATGGAGGAAAATAAGTCTTAAAATAAGGGAGGCCAGATGATAAGACACGAGCCCTTAGCTACTCATGAAATTATGTCTTCACCATTATCCAAGCACTGTTTTCAGGGGGTAGGGTGTCTTCATTTTTGTGAACAAGTTGAGAAGGTCAAATACCATGTCACATTGACCAAATTGTTTGCCACTCAAATAAAAAAAGGACAGTGTAATAATTGCAGGGTTTACTTTCACTATATAAAATGATGTAGTATATAAGGCCACATGGATACCTAATCATGGTGAAAAATGGTTCAAAAACCAAGACCTAGACATTCAAAATTATCATCCCTATCTCAGAAGACATTATCAACAACACATGAAGAAGAGTTTTCTTGTTGGGAATCGCCTTGAGAAGTATACACCACTAATGAAGATCATCTTGAAGTACTTCACCTATGAGGGAAGATTTTATATACTATATGGCTATCATGTCAAACTTATCATGCATTTCACAGGGGTAAATCCACTCAATTTTCCCTATTACCTCAACAAAAGTTTGGCAAAGATGGAAAAAAAAGTTTAACATAAGCAGAGTAATATTGAAAGCAGCCTCTTTCACCATGCTCTTATAAAAATCATTGTTTTATACCAGCTTGAAATGAAAAGCATCACTTGGGAAACCTTCATGTAGGCATATGTATTTTTTCCTTTTGTAGCTAGCCTACTAGCCCTAGTTCACCATCAACACCATCAACACCATCTAGACATGTGGAGGTTGGATCACCTAGCACAATTTCAGTGAGGAGGGAGATTGAGGTCACTCAGAAATAGTAGAGAGGTAGAAGGCTTGCATTTTCTCCTTGGATTGAGGAAGGGGCCAAGCCCACATCAACAGAGAAAGGATTACATTTACAACATGAGACATCTTTGCATGATGAAGAGCTCATCCATCATGACATTGACATAGTAGACTTGGAGGCTAGTGAAGAGCATGAAAACCTACATCAAATCATCAAGGAAAAAGATTCTCATATCAAAGAACTCAAAGACAACTTGCAAGGGATAATTTCATATTTTCCTTCCTAGAGCAAGACAACAATCAGTTGAAGGAAAAACAATTGTCTTTAGAGAAAAATCAAATTGAAGCTAGTATGCATGATGTGAAAGGAAAAGTAGTGGATGATAGTGAATATTTAGAAAAGCATGAAGAGAAAGTGACAAGGAAGAACCAAGGACCATGGGTCTCCGAAGAGCACTTCAGAAAGAAAGAGAGTGAAATCCACCATATGAAGAGTTGACATTTGAAAAAAGGATAACCATGGAAATCAATGAAAATAGGGAGTTTTGGCTTGAGAAAGTAAATATTCACATGGAAAAGCTCCTTGAAAAGGCTAACAGAAATAAAAAGATGAAAAAACACATGGCTGACCACTACTACACAAGAAATCATATTTGCAAAGTCAAAGTCAAACAATTGCAAGCACAATTGAAGGAAACCCTAAAATGTCAAAAGGAGAAGGGTAACTTGGAGATACTTGCTGATGCTTCCTTAGTAGCATAATACACCTTGTCAAACATCTCTAGACCAATTTTGAGGAGTTTTGGAGAAATTTTTGGTTTTTGTGAAATTTTCATCAAATTAGGTAGTTTTATAAACTAATCACACTAGCAAAAGCACAACGTGGGCCACACTACACTTTTGTTGGGGGGGATCCATTGGATGAAAAATTAGCATTTTTGGATTCCTCTTGATGAGTACATCAATCCTAGTCAGTGGTGGAGGCATGTCAACCACTTTTGGAGGGTCAAAATGTCAAAAACCATAAAAAACAAATGACCTTTTTTCCCTATTTTTGGAGGCCACACTACACTTTCTAAGTATTCTTGGGAGACTGGAGATTTCTAGGGATAGGAGCCACCATTTTGAGTGCTTGAAGAGCCTATCATGTAGAAGACATCCATAGATTCCCATAGAAACTTTCAGATCAACATTTGGACACTTGGAAGGCCTTCAAATTGCTTTTTTCCCCATCTCACTACACTTTCTCCAGGCTCACTACGCTTTCTCCAGAATTCATTGCGCTTTCTCCAGAAGGCATTTTTCACAGGTAGTTTTACCTAGTTGGGCTTTTTACCTATGTAATTGATGAATGATGATGATTTTGTGATTTCATGAGGTGTAATTGAGTTGGTAAATAGTGAAATAGGGTATATAAATGCTTGTTAATGTAATTTTGGTCAAATGTATCTAGTTTCCTATGATGAGGTGAATTGGTTGACCTCCATTAGACATTAGGGTTTTGTTGAGAATATCATGTAATCAGCACCAAAACTGATGGATTCGACCCCTGCGAGAGGGGAGATTTTTTTTTGTTCTATATCTATCATTTTCAGAGTCATTTGACTGGTTGGACATCAGAGGATTGTAACTTTGTAGCTTGTACTTTCACTTTCATATTCGGAAATCAAAGAAGGAAGTTGCAACTATTATCTAGGAATTCATGTGCAGTGAGTTTATGATCATGTATTTTCTCTATTATAGTCTTTAATTAATGATATATATCTCCTTATTCATATCTTGTATCTTCAGTGGATTTCCTTAAAGTTCATAGGCATAATTCTATTAATTTAGCTCTGTTTATATGGAAATGTCATTTTCTGTTTCATGCTTCTAGTTTAATGAATTCATGATTGAAAATGCTCATTAAATCCCTCTACTTTTTCAGACTCACCACCATACCTACAAAAACCTAATTCCATCATAGATCCACTTCTACCTTTCTCCCTTATATCTTTGTAGCGGTAAACCCTTTGAGCCTAGCTACTTGGTTTCATCCCTAATCTAGCATCAAACCCTAAAACACTCAAAACCTACCTGAGCCTATCATATATAGCCTAATATATTTTATATCACAATAAATCCTTGAATGTGATCTCATAGAGAGAGCCCTCTCAACCTGGTAGCGCTAGCTGCTAGGTCAAAGTGGTATGTGGTTACCTTTGTGAGTCTCCTTTTCAGTCTTCAGAGAACTGGTGGAGTGTTAACATTCTGGTGCCGTTGCTGGGGAACGAAGTGATAAATATTCCCTAGGTGTACTATTACTTTTCATTTAATTCTAGGCCTATGGGTGATATGCCCTAGTGTTCGTGAAGGTTGCTTCAAATTTGTAGAGAGCTGAGGTGCAGAAAGCAAAGAATACACTAGCCCCAAAAAGATACACAATATCGAATCCTGATCCACGTTCAGCTTCTCCAGCTGAATATTTGAAGAAAATCATCAGAACGAAGAGATATCAACACTCAGAGATTCTGTTAGGTCCATATTCATTGGTAAGGTCTACATCATTGCCTCCAAAAATATTATTACTTGAAGATATTCCATTCGTTCTAAAATTTGAATTATCTCTGTTTAGATCAAAGTCAGAAATTTCCTTGTCTAAAATAGTGTTTTATCCCTTGAGGTTCTCTGAAGTTACATTATTATTTGAAATAGTATTTGATTCTCTATAACTTGAAGATAGTACATCATCTGTAGAATCCAAATCTGAGCCAGATTTTGATAGGAAAGTATGGAGTTAGTTTGATAAACTTGAAAAATTAGCCAACGAACTTGAATATACATCTGAGAAAGCTATCATCTAGTATCAACAAGAATATTTGTTCACTCCAACACCATATCAATCAGTTGCTTCCAATTCTTCCATCCCTTTTTTTAGCATTGAAAATGTTAATGGTGTAATCACCATTGTGTCACTCTTTTCAAATTTTTATTATGTCCTAGTCCATGTCCAAACGGTTAGAGTCATTTCCAATAAAAGCTAAAAAAGAGTCCCAACATCAAGGTATTTTTAAGTGAATAGGTGTCATAGTGTTTCAGAGTCCTAAAATAAGTTAAAATATCTATTTTGACTTATGTTAGTGTTGAAGGTTAGTCGATGTTTGGGTAATAAATTTGCAATCATCTGGCTTGAAATAATATCTACGTTTGTTGCAAATTCATTTTTAAAATAGTAATGCAGTAAAAGGAAGCTATTTCTCAAAAATGAAAGTCATATAGTCCACACAGTGAAAAGAACAGCTATTTCACTGAATATTTTGGTTATCTTCAAAAAGAGGCTACAGGTAAACAAGTAATTAGTTTTTAAAAGTTGGAAAATTAAGGCTTCATGGACAGTATTGCAACTAGAGTTCTTTAAAATCATAATGCTGCCTGAAGAAAAAATATTGACCAACAGAGTGGGAGATCCGGAGAAGAGCAGCAGAGAATATTTACAGGAATATTGCCAGGAATTAAACTAAGGAATGACGTGAAGGAGAAGAATAGCGTGCGGAATTATCAAACAACCATGATCCAATCGCATATCCGAAAGGGAAGAAACTGACGGATCAGATTAAAGCGCAAATGGAGAAACTTCACAAATCATAGTTTTTAAAG
>CM076570.1:1392358609-1392468345 GCA_034641835.2 Pinus albicaulis
CATCGCTTCCAGGATAGCCTCTTTAGATGGAAGAGTGGTATCTAGACAATCCTGGGCAGAAGAAGAAGTAAGCGTCCAAGCCGGAGCCACATCACCATCCAACTCTTATGGTGAAAGAGGAGCTGGATCAGATTCTGCAGTGTCAACAATAGACTGATATGCAATCTCAGCTGCAGAAATCGGGAATGCCATTCCACCCACTTGCCCTTCCTCCAATGTGGCTGTTGGGGAAGGTAAGGTCCAAGGGTCCGAAAAATAATGAGTTCAAAAGAACTCTCTTCGAAGGGGAGCCCTGGAGGATTAAATAGCATTAATAGACACCTTAGGAGGAGGAAGATCAAAAGAACCCATCAGGGAAGAATACATTCCAACTCCTAGATTCTCGACAGGCGCCTTAGTATTATCCAACTTAGGAACAGATGAGTCAGAAGGCGCATCCAGGTCTACAGGAGGACAGTCCAGTTGATCCACTGTGACTATCCTCCCTTCGTGGGGAAAACATACAATTCGAAATAATGAGGATGCAATGGCATCCATCTCATATATCCAGTTCCTCCCCAACAGAAGGTTGTAGTCCAAGGTTGCATCCACTACCTCAACCTCTATGTTGACAGTTTTTCCCCCAACACAGATGGGCAAAGCTGGGACAATACCATGGGGTCTGTGAGAATGGCCATCGAACGCAGTAAGAACAGTGCTAGATGGAACAACTTTGGGAGATCCAAGTGTCTTCCAGCATGCGAGAGACATCACGCAAGTAGAAGCACCCTCATCAAAAACCGTTCGAAAGATATTGCACTTCCGATACGTCGATTTAATATGGAAAGCCATGTGATGAGGAAGTCTCTTCTTAAAATTAGTCATATCAAAAGTAATTAGAAGAGAATTTTTCGGATCAACAGCCCCAATGGCAGTGAGCAAAGCACTGCGCTGAGCCGGACAAGACTGGAGTACCTCTAAAGCTGACATAGCACAAGGAATTTGTGCCAGATCTTCTACAATCGAGTAGTTCTGGGCGGCCCTCATGTTCGGATTAATCGTTGACCGCTTAGAAGATGCTTTTGGCATCCGAGGCATAGACTCAACAGTTGGCTTCGTGATGTGAAGCGGCTCAGTAGCATCGGGAACTTCCTTAGCTTTCGAAGATTCCTCTCCGCCATAATCACGGGATCTCGTAGCGACATCCACGTGAGCACTCATCATAAAGATGTTCGATGGAATTTCCCCTTCCTGGGGACCTCCAGAGGAAGCCCCAGGATTTTGGTTCGCGCCAACAATTAATTGCTGCCCTTGGGGAAA
Organism: Pinus albicaulis; assembly: GCA_034641835.2. Lineage (NCBI taxonomy): Eukaryota > Viridiplantae > Streptophyta > Pinopsida > Pinales > Pinaceae > Pinus > Pinus albicaulis. The sequence goes on from CM076570.1 coordinate 1,392,359,909, forward strand.
AGGGTTTGTTAGCACAGCCTGGGAACTAGAAGAACCCTGCTGAGATAACAGGCGCTGAGCATCCTGAATTTTCAGGCAAAGGTGTGTGAGATGGTCTCCAGCACAAAGCTTGCACGGAAACTTCACTTTCTTTTTCTCCTTTTGACCCTCACCAACACGCTCGTTGGTTTTATTTGCGTTGCCCTTCCCATTCTTGCCCTTCTTCTTGTTATTTCGTCCTTTCTTCTTCCCATCAGATTGTTGATTTCCTTTGGGATCGGAAGATTGGACAGCATTTATGGACAAAGACTGGGAAGGTGATGAATCAACAGGCACATCCTGACCAGAAGGAGCAGATTGTAAAGACAACTGCTGCAATTGAGAAAGCAGGCTGGCTGCACCACTATTGACCGATCCGACAAGTCCGTCACCATGCGGACCAGGTTTAGTTTTCGACAAATCCAATTTGGAGCGAGGAGCATTGGGAAAATACTTATAAAGTACCCCAGACTGAGAATAGATCAACTCTAACTGCTGGGCCCTAAAAATGGCCTGCTCCTCGGAAAATACCCCGGATAGGGATACATCCTTTGAAATGTCTGACTGCAGAGATTTCAAAAACCACTCGAGAAGGAATTCACCTGGAATATGAGCTTTGATAAGCCTCTTCCTTCTCCTCCATTCCTGAATGTGATCAGAAATGTGAGTTGCCTCATCTTGCTTAAAATTAGCCAGGAGTTCGGTCCCAGCCTCATATCTGACAGGCAACTGAAAATGGTTAAGAAAAGTGACAACCAGTTCTCCAAATGTGGCGAAACTGCCCCCAGTGAGCTCTATATACCATTTTGCGGCATTTCCAGTTAAGGTGCGCTGAAATAATCTCAATCTAATCGAGTCGTCGATCAGAGAGTTTGAAGAGCACCATAAGTGAAAAGTGGTGATGTGGTCTGCCGGATCTTCACCATTCTTACCTTCAAACTTAGGAATGTCTGAAGGAAGTTTGGTTGGAACCGAAGGCCACCCCGGACTATACCGAATCGGGTCATTAGTTAACTTCGACAAGTTTGGCAAGTTTAACGTTGCCAGAAATGGTAATCGAGGCGGAGCCTGAGAATTCCATCCTTGATGGGATGGATTTCCAACATTCTGAAAAGAATAGCCTGGATTTGATAAGGCACCAGGCTGCCAGAAAGGACTCGTAGAAAACGGAGAAGAACCTCCTCCCCACGCCGAGTTACCCAAACCCAGACTAGTTCCCCCCGCTGAAGTATTAACTGAAGAGGAAAGCCCCTGGTAGGGGTTCCATGCATTAGAAAAAGGAGAAAAAGACTGATGAGCACTCGATGAAGGGAAAGAAGCATTCCCTTGATGACCCGCGAAGAACTGATTCCCTGCCCCAGCCATTGTAAACAGAGGATTCCATCCTGTAAAAGTAGTCGAACTTTGCCCCCCAGACCAAGGGTTAAAACTCTGGGTCTGGGACGTAAAAGGAAACGACCCTAAAGAAGGATTGGAACTGGGTATATGCCCAGTCCCAAAGGGGAAACCCAGAAACGAAGCTGATCCACTAGCCATGTTAGACATGGGCGTGGATCCAGCTGCACCGGCGGAAAAGGAAAACGAGGGATTTCCACTAATGGACATCCCTGAACAGAAGGGACCAGAATGAGAAGCATATGCCTGGGTGAACCCAGAGCCAGACATAGCAGTGCTAAAAGCAATCGAAGATGAAGCAATAGTGCCCCTTGCCTCGACAGAAGCAGGGGTCTGAATGCCTGCAGCACTCACGGTAGAAGCCGCGTTCCCAGTCGTGGCCATCGAAAGATAAGAATGATATGGAAGATCCGGCGGTCTCTCAGACTCCGGTCCGATGTACTGAAGAACAACCGGATGATCAGGAGGAAGAGGAGATGGACCTGTAGCAGGAGGCTCAGGTATGTCTTCAACTTGAAAATCTTCTTCCTGAGGAAAAAGAACTCGCGAGGTGAGCGGAACGCTCCTCTCGGAACCGACACCGGAATCAGCAATGAAACCTTCAGACCTTGGTGGAGGATCTCTCTCCACAGCGTCAGACTCAACAGGGTGGTAACCACCTGCTAAATCGCTCCTACGCCTTCTCGAAGAAGGCTCTGCACTCTCGGGAGATAACCCCCGGATTCTCCTCGAACGTCGAGGCGCTTGATCAGCCACTTTTATAGATTTATTATATTAGACTCAAAAAGTGAAAAGCTAGGAAAGCTAGGAGCAAAGAGCACTCACTAAAATAAAAATCCCTGAGAAACAGCAAGCAAACAGCCTCCAAGTATTTCCGCTCCGGGTGATGAGGACCGGACACCAAAATACAGGAAAGCGAAATATAGGGCCTTCCGAAAGCAGTCTGGGATGATTAGGGCCCAGAACAACTAGCGAAGGTATCAGAAACAGTTACGCCGACCTCCTAACGACAGCCTTTGCCGGCTCAAGCACCCAAGCTTCGCAAGGGCACCCCCCAGAAGTACTGCTGAAAGTGATGCGACGTCTGCCTCGGGTACCACGGGTATTCCCCCCCGCAGTCACCTGTGTGGAACCTAGGAACGGCAACTATGGACACCAATCCGTATCAGAAGCTGGGCGGAACGGTCTTGAGGTCAGATTCAGCTAATCGGAGGGGGAGTATCCCTCTTCTCAACCTTCACTTCCCCTCGCGCTTGACTCTCGGATGAGAGCTTTCCCAGTCCACCTCACGGAGTTGGATTTCGCTCAATTAATCAACTTCTATGTTTGTTTGAGCGGCCTTGGAGAGTTAACTCTCCACTCACCTATTCCAAGGCCCTACAACTTAGCTAGTTGGTGATTGACACTTAGTAAAACTTGCTAGTTGATTTTAGATTAAATCGCTTATTTTAAGGGCTGTTGTATTAAGTCACAAGGATATGGAGATGAAACCAATGGTGTTTTGACGCAAAAGAAATTAATAAAAACTTAACTACATGCACATGCGGTTCTTTGTCTTTCGATGAAAAGTAATCTCTATACAGGTTCTACGAGACTTAAAAATTGTATTTTTCTTTTCGAATTGCAAACTCACACTCACAAAAACTAAGAAGCTAACTAAATGATTCAATGCACCTAATGCAAATCACTACAAGCATGTAAATTCTAAGATGCAAAAGTCTCTTGAAACAAGGTGAAATTTCCCAAAAAGCTCCTTCATTTTTAACTCATCTTTTGTTGTCCAGAAAGCCAATTCTTGAAAACAAGAACTCTTAATATAAGACAGCAAAATACTCAACAAGAAGAAGAAGAAACCAAATGACAACTTCTCCTCAAAATCAAGCCGAAAACTAGAAGCAAGAAACTTCACAAAAGCTCCAAAAGATATGACCAAACGAAAATGAAAATGCAACAACAAAAACAAAAACAAGAGACAATGTTTTTTGAGTTTTTGAAATGCAAAAAACAAAAAGCAAAACAAATGTTTTTTGGGCTTTTTAATTTTATAAAGCAAGAGCTCAAAAAGACCAAGCACAACTATCACAATCCAAGCCAAAACGAGACCGAATTTCAAGCATAAACTTCAACAATGCTCCCAAACCTTATAAAGCCAATGATAGCAAGATCAATAAGGGCAATGGAAGACCAAAAACTCAGCCAATCAGCCTAGAGAAATAGTGCAAACTCGTTGCAACAAAAGACTCCAAAGAAACAAGAAAAGTTCTTCGAAAATTGCAACAAAACCCTAGCCTATGAAACTCAAGAAAACCAATCGAAAACAAAGCAAAAATCGCAATGCAAAGCACAACACAAAGATAGGAGCGAGTCAGTGAGCAGAAGCTCTCTGTTCTGATAAAGCAGAACAGCCAAGAATGCTCAGAAAGCGATCTTGGAACTCAATCCAGGAGTGCTAGCACCAACAAGAACACTTTGCCAAAAGATTAGTTTTCAAACAAACGAAAGAGAAACAAGACTTGAAACCACTTCCTTCACACTCCAGTAAGTACAGAGACACTGTAGACACAGGCCTCCACAGCCAGAAAGGACCAAAAAGCCAATAAACCCAAAAATTCAAAATCTGCCTAGGTATACGCGACCTTGCAGTTATGCAACCAGCGTGTATACGCGTCTGTGTTAAGGGAAAATCGCGTATACGCGAATCCCTTTAGACAAACTCGCATGTATACGCGACTGTGTGCAGACAAAAGAGCGTATACAAAGAAAGATAATGAAAAACAAAAAGGACAAGCCTGGGAAAGACACCAAGACTTCAGACTGACTGCAAGAAAATAAACTGGACTGTAAAAGACAGATAAAACTATTGGCAACCTACCAAACAGCTGAAACAACCCAACAGGAGAATCACAAAAATGTGATCCCCAGCAGAGTCGCCAGTTCTGTTTCGGGGAATTAACACCCTAGAGGTTGGTTGGGATACAACCTCCACAGAGCAGGGGCGTACTACTTAACAGAGACTCACACAATCATGCATGTTCAGAAAAACTAAATAGAGCAGAATGAGAGATTTACCCGTGGGTCCTACGTTTGAAGTAGATCCACGTGGATTCCAAACTCCCTGCAACCGTCCTTCCTCCTTAACCTGAAATGCAAGAAGAAACCAGCACAAAGGACAGGTTGTACAGCATATATCTACTCTAAATGTCAGTGAGATTCATATAAAACATTAAATAAATCATAATGAATGCTTGTATAACAAATATTCTCATACATAAAAGCATACACTAACACGTTTATTTCGGGAATAGCATGATACTTCTGTATTATAAATAGTACGTACAAAAGTAATCAAGTGGAGAGATCACTTGATCCTTCCAAGGCCTTCGCAGACCGTCGTCCGGATCCGTCCAGCCCTTGCCTCGCTAAGACTCCTTCCAAACTGGTGCATACGAGATAACATATAAAGGGATGTATATCTCAAGGAAACAAGGGTTTCCTCCAATGAACTGGGAAAGTGCAGGAGGCACAGGGAATCGGACTTGGATAGGGAATACCAACAGAGTATAATAATGATAACTCTCTCTCTCTCTTAGGCCATACACATGAGGGCTTTTTATAGTCCCTCCAAGTAGTTTCAGCAGTTGGAAACAGTTGGCCACGGGCTGGGGTGGTTGAACTACCTGAGTAACCATCAACCCAGCGCGAAATTAGGGATTTTTTATATATATTTTAATCATTTTAATGGCATACGTGGAAAAGTCTAGCTGAACTCGCGTATACACGGTGGGATAGTTGTCTTTCGGACAAGCATGATTAACATCCCGATAATAAACACACACTCTAAATGTCCCATGTTTCTTCATGATAGGAGAAATGTTATAAACCCAATCAGTAAGCGGAATAGGGTAAATGAATCCAACATGCTAAAAATTTTCAACCTATGATTTAATGGAAACAACTTTATTAGGGTGAAAAACATGAAGGAGCTGTCACACCAACTTGACATTAGGATAAATTTTAATCTCATGTTCAACAATGTTGGAGTCGATACCTGGCATCTCCTCATCTGAACAAGAAAATACATCTTGGAATTCACAAATAAGAGCGTGGTAAGTTTCAAGTTTAGATGGAGAACAAGAGGCACTGAAATGAAGTTTTTCTACAATACCAGGTTTGGTCAAAATATCGATAGAAATCGTTTCTTCGATATTTGATGGGTTTTGCTCAAAATTGACGGCATGGATAGGAATAGAATTCATCAAGAAATCCACAACTATAGGGTGATATAGTTTATATGGATTATCTTCACTGTAGTCTAGAAGATGGGATCGTTGATGTGATGCTTCCCATGGTTCTTCTTCCGGCATCATGGATTTCATAATGCTCTCATCAGTTGAGAATACATGTGAAAAAGGATAAAAAAAAGTACTAAAATCCAAAGAACGATCAACCCAAATAGTCGGCGACAAAGGATTTGGATTGGCCACATAAGACAAGAAAATTGATTGCTATGCTAGCTTAATTAGACTTAGAGGCATGATGTCGCCCAACCTATCTACTTCATAATTATTGGGAATATTCCTTAAGTCAGATGAAGTGGACGATGTCATATTGCAGGTCTCTATATTTGTGGTTTCCACCGATGTCGCAGGCCATGGTAACGAAAAGGTGCCCAATAGGGAATTATCCTTAAAGAGTCCTACACCAATGTTCTAAAGAGAAGGTGGGGGTTCGTGAAAAAAATGGAATGCTTGCAGTTTCCCAGGAACCAGAGGCGAAGAAAGAGAGTTAATCGATGGTTGTGATTGTGATACTTCATTTATTGGGGAATATGATCATACAAAAGTAAGTATATACTATCAAAGCCATAGTGTAAACCCACGCTCTTCCAAGTAATATATTGTAGTCAAGGGGTCTGTCACATCACAATACTCATCCACATGTGAAGTCAAGTTGACCCAACATGTTTGTGGTCTAGCTTGGTGATATTTCTTTTGCATCTCCCATAGATATCATGTCAATACATGACTATCATTTAAATCAATGTTTACCTATGTGTCACTTGATCAATTTCAATACCACCCTGTCTACCATTTAAGTCATTATACCATGCACTAGCCTCGTGTGCTTTGCACACCAAACACACTACAAACATAGCTTGTCTAATATGTCTCCATATGAACCTCTTGGAACTTCAGAAACATAAAATTATCCCATTTCTCAATACATATATCAATTGTTTCATCATGTTCAAGATGCACCTATCCACCTAGTCCATAGTTGTTTTGAAAATTTATCAAATAATATGTTCACTCAATTGTGGTCATTACTTTTAAGTTTTCCTACTAGGAAATGTCTGCTCACGAGCCTTATCTAGGTCTGTCACATAGTATATGGACCTAAAAATCATGTTGGTACACCACATGATATGTGCAAGTGACAAGCATTGTTTCATTTTGCTACATGGTCTGTGCACCCTAGCCCTAGTCTCGACTTGTCACATTGTGATTGTATGTGTGCTCAAGATCTTTGTACTATATATGCATACATACGTCAACTATTTTCACACAATTTGTTAAAACATCACCACATAAATGTAACCAAACTATGGGCCATTTCATACTAAACTAAAACATGAATATATCTTTCATAGTTTATATATGAATAATTTAACAAGTAGCTTACATTTTCCTGATCCATTTTGTAGTATCCTATCAATTTTAGCTTCATTCATGTCTAATTCATCACTTGAGTAGCCATGGTATTTGATAGTATTTGAGTATTTATGTACTTCCTTTTGATATGACTTCTTGATTTCATATTTCATGTGAATGTCATCTCTCTCATAGATGCATTGCAACTTATATGACATTTATTTTGTTGTTTCACAATAAATCACTTTATGTGAATGTGACTTTGATAGTCCACTCAAAACTTATCTCATGCATTTTTTATTATACTTTTTATTCTTCCATTCATCCACTAAGGATTACCATATATCTAGTTCTTGAGCCATTATATGATACTTCATTCTCACCTTCCCATTGAAAAACTTGATATATTAAATAATGGTGCTCCATCTATGTATCTCTTCATGATTAACCATGGTCCCTTCAAGATCTATCTTCTAGTGGTTAAACTACTTTTGAAGACACTTTATATGATGCCAATTGATGAAATTATGATTGTATTGAGAGGGGGGCGACTCTATATAAAGGAAAATGTTAAAATATTGATAATATAAATCAATTCCAACCATTCAAAACATCAATAATATAGGAAACACATAAAAACACCAGATGTACATGGAAACCCTTAAATGGAGATAAATACACAAATTATGTTTGAATATTGTTGTAGGTGCCAAGCTACTATTACATTCAATTTAATAGCATCAACCAGAAGGAGACACACATCCCGTAAGATTTATAGGCACCAACCTAAAGGATACATTGATCCCTTGATCTAGAAGAATCAACCAAAAGGGGACATTGATCCCTTGATATTTATAGGGTCGAAACTTAAGGAGACTCTGATCCCCTAGTTTACAACACCAACCTAAAGGAGACACTGATCCTTTGATATTTACAGCTCCAACATGAAGGAGACTTTGATCCGCTAATCTATAGAAACCAACTTGATTTTCTTTTCATATCCTTTTGTCATAAGATTTTCAAACTCATATCTATGGGAATCTGCACTTTTTCTTACACGTATAGATTTATTATATCTCTTATATGATTTCTTCTACATTACCTCAGTATTAATCTAGTCTTTCTTGCAGTATTCAACCACACCATTTGACTACATTTCATTATGTGCTCACTACACTAGTTCAAATGTCATAGTGCATATCCTTAGCTCACACTCTCTTCGTCTCTTAGCTCAACTTCATATTAAAAAAAATAAGTCATATTTGCATTTATATATATTTTGGTCTTTCTTTTTGCACCATGATTCACTCTACCACATGTTATACTCATTCTTCCTTGTAATAGATCTGACAAGAAAATGTATAGAAATAGAAAATATGCCTAATAAATAACACCATAGAAGACAAAACTTCAGATCTTCATTAATATCAAAACCCTTAAGGTAGTTCAACACCATACATTCACTCCTTAAGGAAGGAGACCACTCCACAAGCCATATGCTTGCCCATAGAATAATCCTTGACATCTCTCAATGGAGAGTCTCTAGCCTCTATATAGGTTTCATACATGCAATACCATGGGTAGTTACCATGGGTCTCTTAATACCATACATCCAATACAATGGGCTTATCACTTTATTTCCTAGCTACATGTGGTCCCTTACATAATGTGGGTTAACCACTTTATTTATTAACTATGGCCCATTTATTTATCATTCTTATATTATTACATCATATTATTCCCTTGGGTACCTCCCTCTGTACCCTATATTATCCCCTCTAGGTACACTACATTCCTTTGCTTTAATTGTATTACCCTTCTTTACCTAGTTTTCTATAGTTTTGTTTATCTTTTCATATATCCATGTTATTCTCTTACTACAACATTTAACTCAGTATTTATATCTTATTATCTCTATCACCATGGGCATCAATCCATGGTTTTGACCCATGGTATCATGGATCCCTTGACAATTTAAACAAGTCACATTTTGTTCACATGTAGTATTCTCACAATGCTCTCATGTTCTTACATACTTCTCTACTCCAGCTTATGTTGATTTCACATGTTAGCTTAAACAATGCATCTCCTTACACATGTGCTCTTATAATGCATGTTCATCCACCATGGTGCTTTTAGGTTGGTGCATACGCATAGTTGCACTTTCTAATTTCTCATTTTCTCTTATTTTTCATTTACATTTATACTTAACGTGAGCCTTTAATTCTTTTCACCTAGATATCTCTTAGCACCTTTTTCGTTTAAGCTCTTAACTCTAGTTTTAACTCTCTTCCATTTCACCACTACATTGTGTTTTTTTTTCCCTTTAACATTGCGCAACCATTCAATGCGAACAATTTATTATCAAAAACTAGATAGTTGGAATCGTGACCTTCTAGACTATCTTAGTACCAACACTAGTTAACTGATGGTATATTTACATCATCCATTCCAAATTTCTACCTAATAACGACTTCCCCGTCACACTGGGACTACTCACATTGGAAAACTCATATTGCATGTTTATTTCAACATCTAAGTACTCTGATAGCTTGGTAAGGGACCCATTGGATGGTCCTCATAGCTATTATTTTTAACATAAAGCCTTGTTTACCAGTTATTTTTTCCAAACCAAAATACATAAGAAACCTTCACTAAAACATTAACCTAATGTAAATACTAAGAGCTCAAAGATTTCCACGTCAATATACCATGGACCAACTAGGAAATACCACATGGTCCTATTTCTAATTTATATCTTCTCTATCATACTGGCCACATCACACTAGATACCAACCTTGTCTTTCATACCTAGAATTAGACTCTAGTTCCTGATAGGAAAGAATTCAACTAAAGGTGATTCTGAGGATTTGGAACTGATGGTTAATTCTCGTTACTTCAAGAATATTATTCATATATCTATCTATTATCCTTCCACTTAAACATTACAGTGTCCCAATAGCCCATGGCCTGATATGGTACCCATAATTTCCACATAATATTTCATTTCAATTGTAAAATCATCTGCTACAACCAATCTGATCCTGCCACGTGTCAAGGTGTTGAATTGTACCTACCACATGTAACTTATTAATCATCTAGTTGGTTGGTCAAAAATGTCGTTTCTTCGAGCCACATGTCACTTGTTAATCATCTAGTTGGCTAGTCGAAAATTTCATTTCTTCGAGCCACATGTCAGTTGTTATTGCTACCACATCATTGATTCTCATCACCTTGTACTCTGCATCATCACTGCCACCTGACCTGCCATGTCACCTTGAGATATCGAGTTATCATAATTTCTTTATGCCTTTGAACAATGTCAATATGTCTAAGGTCCGATAGGTTCTTAGCCCTTGGGTTCTATCCTATTGGCCCTTTATGACCAAGAGAAATGGCTGAGGTTTAACCATATCGTTCTTATTTTCCTTGTTCATCTTCTATTGTTTGATATAATTATGACTCCTCCTAAGCTTTCTTGCTTGATCTCCAGTTTCCTAATATTGACATGGTTCTTCCTAAGCTTCCTTTGGCATCAATGACAACACACCCTCAACATTCTTGGTATATATAGGAAAAAGGGTAAATTTATAATAATGGTATACATGAAAACACTAACATAAAAATATAAATGTAATAACCCAATATCTAATGATTTTTCTAGGGATTTAATAACTTCAAGTTTCCCTAATACCTGCTTTCAAATTAATGTGGTTATGCCTAATTATGATGAAATGTGATCGAATTATTGAGTTTAATATGTATCTACTCTGAATGTATTTAATTGAAATATGCAACTACAGTGTGAATTATTATTTTTTTGTACACTCTTTGGTTTAGTTATGATGATGCAAATTCATTCTTGTCATCATTGAAGGATTATCTCTATATAAAGAAATCCAAGGATGTGTTTAAACCCTTCCTAATTTAATGATCATTTTCTTATATTTATGTTGTAGAGTCTCTTTGAAACCTATATGTAAAAAAGAATTGAGGGAGTGTCATATATTTCATGGCACAACAAATTAAAGTTAGCACTAAGTTACTTATGAAAGTAGAGTCATGGTCAATGTTGAGATTAGAAATATGTAAGTCAATCATGACTTGAAGTGGCTTTAGTTGCAATGATACATATTGCTTATTTGAAGGAAGAATTTGAATGTTTCGTTAGTTTCCCTAGGGTTTGTTCTAGATAATCTAAGGGCTCTCTTGTATTCAAGTAGGTCATAGTAGCTAAAATAAGTTATGCTAGTATTTCATTCGATTTGAGAGTGTTCAGCCATAGCTGCAGCTTTGTATTTTAATTCCAATATTTTGTTATTCATGAATTTCCTATTATAACATATATAAGTTAGGATTTAATATAGGGATTCATTGATCCTCCTAGAGTTAGTACCCACTAAAAGGCGTTAAGTTCATGATTAAATATGTTGATTGTTTTGATGTTTATTGCAATGTGATTATATTCTATCATTTTAGTTTCCTTTCATATTTTTCCTTTGAAATAATTTTTTTATGTTAGTTTATTTTATTTTATTTTATAATTGTTGAATATTGTTCAATTTCATTGAATGTTGAATGAATAGATAATGGCCTTATTATAAAGAAAAATAGTATACTTTTGTTGAATAATAGTGGAATCAATGCAATGGATGCTCATGTTTGTTCTTTAAATACATAATTGTTTATTTGTTCTGTTAGCCACCTATAATAATTTTTCAAAGCAAACAAGTGGCTAAACTTGTCATCAAGCCTTCAAGTGATAGATTCCCTTGAAAATATATCATTCTTGAAGCCTTCATGTGTCTTCTATCCATTAGAGAATCTTCACTATTGTTTCCATTAATGAACCTTGTTGTTTATCAAAGAAAAACTGTTTATGAGGCCCCATTTTCCACCACCTCACTTCTCTTTTTCACTCACAAACAATTCAACTTTTCACCCTTATTCCCTTCACAAAATTCCTTTATAAAACTTCATTTTAACCTCTAAATCCCTTTTAAACCTTATATGTGCCTTTATTTGGTTTAAAAATCCCTTTTCTGGCCTACCGAAACCTTCATTTGGCCTTAAAATCTCTATTTTCGGCCTTAAAATCCCTATTTTGCAATATAACGACATTAAGCCCCCGAGAGCTTATATTCTTCAGCCTTCCTCCTCATATGTCCTTAGCCCTGCAATCGGGCGCTAAAAATGCATAAACCTCCATGCCAAAATTCCTTTGCCCCTTCTATTCTTCCATCCCCAACGAAGCGGTCCTCAGTGAATCTGGACCATTGATCTACAGAGATTAAAGGCCATCGGGCCTCCCTTCCTCTACCTTTCTGCCTCTCATCCCTTTCCTCCTTTCAAATTCTCTACCTCATCTTTAGATCTCAGCCATCTGTTCATGCAGATCCAACGGCTCTCGCATAACCTGACCACCACCACGCTATTTTCTCTGTGACAAAGAAGAAAATGTCATCGAAGGGCCCACTAGTTCTTCCGCCCACACACATTGCCACTATCACATGCAACCCGCACCATCCTATCAACACTGCACGATCCGACAGTTGAAGCTCCATTTCACAAAATTTTTGTGCCCAAGAGTTAACGCTCCAAAATTTTTCAAAATAGGTAGTATTGGGAGGGACACGTGTTAGATGCTGTATGGAATCACATTCCATCCACGCAAAACTGCCTCCCCTCATTTCATTTTGCGAAAACCATCCTCGGTTTTCCGCCTTACTGCTACTCTCCACAACGATGCCTTCGCTTTTAATCCCAGCCGTCGATCTATGAGATCGAACAGCTCGTATTATATCACAACCCCATTCATTTTCCATTCATCTATTCTCCCAAAAGCTCCATCGAGAGATCCCCATCGTAGATCATGCTGATCTAACGGTCCACGTCCCTCATCGCACTCAAACCCCCACCAAACTTGGTTAGCTACTCTACCAGGTTTTTCCTCCCATTTTTCCTCTGCATCCACGTTATTCCTCACTGCTCCTTCACCCTCGCAAGCCTATGTTATAGTCATACCCCGTGCGCAGGATTTCTTAACAGGTTTTTCATGTTTTTTTAGGTTTGATGGTGTTTTTCACATAGCTATTCCTCAGTCACATTCAAGTGACAAAGGTTGCAGCGTGATGATCCTGTAAACAAGATTGCAGATAAAGGAAACATCAAAGGGTTTAATCTCATGTCTATTCGGTGGATCATGATCTCCGATCCTCGACAAACCCATCTAGCTCAGTAAAACACCATATGCATGTACAAAGGAAGAAGCAAAAAAGAGTATCAGTCAAAGGTTAATGATAAGGGATCAAAGCATAAACCCACAAGATCAAACAAATTAACCCACCACTAAAGTCAAAGGACATAGTTCGAAAATCATAAAAATGACCAAAGAATGGCTTAGAGAAGCCTAAGGGACACATCGAGCCATATCAGTAATTTAAATATCAGAGGCAGTTAGATCAGTAGAATGTTCTTTTTATAAGAAAGGACCAATTCCCACTACCATCTTTCATCCTCCATCAAGTTCTAGAGTATTTACTATTATGACAAAAAGTCCTAAAAAATGTTAGTGCATTAGTTACAAAGCATGGAAGACCTGAAAGACAAATCGTCACCCTTCCTTGTCACAGAGTATAAACAAGAAATCTCAGCCAGGAAATTACTTCAAGAGCACACCCTATAAGTTATTGTCAAAGTGACAAAAACTCCTAGTTCATCTAAAGAGTACGCACAGTTAATGTAAACCATTAAGCAGAGTGGGAATTCAAATACTTTTCTCCCTCTATTTTAATGAATCATTTAAGCCCTATCTACCACTACTATCACTCATTCCCCTATAAGAACCCATGAGAAATGCATTGAAAATGTTGGTTGGTTGGGATTTTATTGACTATTTGAACTGTTATTGAGGGGAAGTAGCTGAGTAGTTTGTAATATAGTAGGCTGGGAAGAGAAGTTTGGACTGTAAAAAGCCACTGGACTCAAAGTATGTGACTGGTTTTGCACATCAATTGAATAAGAAGATTCATAGGATCTTGGTCTATATTACTGGTGATGTTTTCCTTACTATAATTGTCTCCTTTCACGTTTTTCATATTGTCCATTATTCTCTGATAAAGAACAGAAAGTATATATTAGGACATACTGTTGGAAGTACCCTAAATCTCACTGATAAGCTTTATCTTTGTGTTTTCCTCTCATTTTGTATTTTAAGGATAATTATATAGAGTATAACCAATCAAGAAATGTTGGTGAGCCCATTTCTTGCTGAGTACAACTTGAAACATTGTTCTTGAAAGATATTTTCATTGCATGCTAAGTAAATATTGAACTAGGGAAGTCTATGGTTAGCCCTGTCCTCTAGTTTTTCTCCAATAGTTTGTCTTGAAATTTTCCCTGGGAGTTGGTGTCAAAAGTAGAGAAGGTTAAAAGTCTTTCTCTAATCTTAGGCCTTGCTCTGTGTTTAATCTTAAATGTTTTCTACTATCTGAAAGTGGTTATGAGGACTGCTAGATTATTTCCCTTGAGAGTATGCTGAAAGCAGGTTAGGTTAAAAGTCCTTACTTGATCTTAAGCTACCCTTTGTGTCTTCATTGAGATTTTCCTTTGAAAGTATGTAAAAATCAGGATAGGTTAAAAGTCCTTACCTGATCTTAGACTGCACTTTGGTTTCTTTCTTTCACCTCACTTCTTAATGTTCCATCTCACCATCTATCTAAAGAAATCCTTTGGTATATATTACTTGCCCTATGGAAACCCTTGGACAGTTGTTAAGCAAGTAAACCCTTTTATGACTCCATAGCCCAATGGATTGGCACTTCTCTTGACCTATCTTCCCATACTGAAACATCCTGCTACTTTGTTCCTTATTCACTTCACATAACCTTCTCAGTTAATGTTCTCCAACCAAACAAAAAAAACAAACCTTGTGCTTCATACCTAGCCTAAAACCTTAAACTGACCTTAAATATATATCATTCTTTGCATTTATAGAGAGATTCCTCTCTGGATCTAGGAGGGCTAGATCCTAGGATCCCAAAGTGGTTTGATGTTGTCTTGTCTTTTTGTTTTGCCAATCTAGCCAAAACGTAGGAACCCCAACATAATGGTGACTCCAATGGGGAATTTTGAATAGATTATACCTAATACAATCTTGGGACCTCAGAAATTTCCTTGATTCAAGAATATTTGGTGTGCTATCTAGTTGAGTCACCAACATAATGGCGACTCCACTGGGGAACTTCTTATTAAACTTCATCTTAGACATCCTCAAGACCTCAAAAGACCCATAATCTCCTTAGATTGGTATTTAATTGCTGATGGTGGACAACAAACTGCTTCAAAACATTCATATTCATGCACCTGGCGACTCCACACTCCACAACTCCCAAAAGACCAAATGACTCCACTAGTAGAAGACTATGAACTAGTTGACAAGATTCAGTGACCTCTTTTTTGATTTACTGACATGGATTCAGATGCAGACATAGAAGAAAAACTATTGACCAAGATGGAAATAATGTTGTACATGTTTGAAAAAATAATGGAGAGGTATGAGGCTAATTTAAATATTGATGATCTAGAGCAGCCCATGCTTTTTCCAGATCAAGAACAAAATCAACCTCTACAAGACCTAGACAATGAGCAAGACATGTATGATGATCAAGAATTTATAGAATATGATGAGGAAGGTTTTCAAGGAATTCCTGAGTGCCTACCTATATCTTGTACTATGCTATTAAGAGAACTTCATGACCAAATTGAAAATACTTATAGTGAGCAGTGCTTGTAGGAAACAAGTAGTCACTTAGAAAATGTAGAATCTAATGTGGAAGGAGAGCCAGCACATATAGGAACTCCCCCTCTAGGTTATAACCCATTTCAAATTACACAAAAAGAGTGGCATCCTGATAATGTAGAAAAAATAAATCATGAGCCTTGTACCCAAACTAAGTGTCATAGTAATCATGAGGAATTGTTTGAGACAGAAGAAGATCGGGAAACATTAGAAAATCCTCAAGGTCTCCCTACAAGCACAAATGAAGATCCATTAGAAGAGGCTCAAGAAGACATCCAGCCTCAAATTCAATCTTCACTAGAAACAAATAGCTGCTACACTTCTTCTCAAAGAAACACAAGAACATCTTCCCTTTTGATAGAAGAAGAAATAGATCAGATCATCAATAGATAGCCAGCTTCTGAAATTTTTTGCAGAAAAAACACTCTTGCCCATTCATCTACTGAGCCTTGTTGTACAGATTTAGAAAGCTTCCCAATAAATCAGAATAAAGAAAGATCTGCTAATAATCCAGTATGTTTGATTGGTAGCATTACTTGCTTTAATGATTTTCCTAACTTTGATCTATCCGATGATGATGTTCTCCAAATAGAAGTTTATCTTGTGGGACCATCATTAGTATATTTGTGGGATGAAGATAAATTCCATCAACTTCAAGAAATTAATGAGCCCCTGCAGGCTATTTATGATACTGATGAGGAAAGTTATGAAAGTCTAGTAGCAGATGAAGATTCATTGAATCTTCACTCTGGTTTATCTCAGATCATCAGTAATAGTCTCCATGCATTTGGAAATGAGTAGCCTTTCATCTCAAAGGGTGAAGAGGAAAACAATGAAGATTTTTTTGAGCAGGTTGAAACCAAGGAGCCTTCTCTTGAAAAAGAGGAAGCAATGGAACATACCCCTGCTCAAGAATACATGGATCTTTTCACAAAGCTCAGCCCACCAAATTATAATATCTTAGAGCTACGAGAGGAAAACACTGCAATATATGATGAGTCCTGTAGTCCAGAAAGTGATGAAGATGAGGAAGAGTTTCTTTCTCAAAAGAATCTTTTCCTTGATCCAGTGGAAGAGGAAGTAATCCTGGTTGAAACATACTTGTCAAATACTCACAACTAAGTATTATTTCAAGATCCTTACGCTCATTTCCTGCAGAAATTTAGAGAAGGATCAAAGGCCATCAAGAGCAGCTTGTTGCAGACAAAAAGAAACATTTTAGAAGATGTTAAAAAACAAAGAGAATGGGAGTGGCCCTGCCTGTCCAACATGCTCAAAGAGATGAGAAGAAACCAGTCATGGGATCATCTGATTGACTGGATGTATTGGAAAAGAAAGTTTGTCAGCTAGACATGTAAATATCTCAAGTTAGAATAGGGTAGGTAGGAATCTCAATAAAGCTCATCCTGTGAGCATTTAGTTAGTTTTCAATTTTACTTTGAAAGAAAAATTCAAAAAAAAAAACAAAAATTAGAAAGGGAACTGGTTCTAATATGCTCAAAACTTGAACCAACAAAGAAGAAAAAGGACAGCTCTAACAAGACCAAAACCAGAGCTGGAAGGAAGAAAGAAATGACTCTAAAAAGCTCAAAATCTGAGTCACCAGAAGAATGAAGGGTGCTCTTAATTTTCAGAATTTCAAGCCTTCACAATTTTGTTTCAATTTTCTGCAAAGTTTTAGTTCATGTGCAGCTTGTCTTTATGCCATGGACCCACATAAAATCAGAGAGTCTAATCCTGGTTTGGCTATGTTTCAATTTCTATTTTAGAATATAGAGAATGAAAATCTGCCAGATAGTTTAATCTTGACAAATATTAGTTTAGGTAAAGAAGCTATGAGTCCAAATTTTTAATCTGGTCTCATGGAGGAATAAGGGTAGAATTATATTAGTCTTTGCTTTCAATAAAAAATGATGATGTGAAAGGTCTGCAAGTCTAAGTGCACCTTGAAGAAAAAAAATTAGGACAGTAGGATGGGTAGGTAGTTTTTTGGGAAAATGTTTTCTGCTAATATAATGTCCATCATGTTTGTAGCAGTTGATCAAAGAAGAAAAATATGGTCAAGTTCCAGGCTCTGGCCTACTTCCAAAGATTATATCTGAGATTCTTGACACCTCCAAGGAGCTGCCATCTCCATGTGGAGCCACTATTAGCCACCTATAATAATTTTTCAAAGCAAACAGGTGGCTAAATTTGTCATCAAGCCTTCAAGTGACAGATTCCCTTGAAAATATATCATTCTTGAAGCCTTCATGTGTCTTCTATCCTTTAGAGAATCCTCACTGCTATTTCTAATAATGAACCCTACTATTTATCAAAGAAAAATTGTTTATGAGGCCCCATTTTCCATCACCTCACTTCTCTTTTTCACTCACAAAGAATTCCACTTTTCACCCTTATTCCCTTCACAAAATTCCTCTATAAACGTTCATTTTAACCTCTAAATCCCTTTTAAACCTTATATGTGCCTTTATTTGGTTTAAAAATCGCTTTTCTGGCCTACCGAAACCTTCATTTGGTCTTAAAATCCCTATTTTTCACTATAAAGACATTAAGCCCCCGAGATATTATATTCTTCAGCCCTCCTCCTCATATGTCCTTAGCCCCGCAATCGGGTGCTAAAAATACATAAACCTCCGTGCCAAAATTCCTTTGCCCCTTTTATTCTTCCATCCCCAATGAAGCGATCCTCAGTGAATCTGGACCATTCATCTACAGAGATCAACGGCCATCCGGCCTCCCTTCCTTTGCCTTTCTGCGTCTAGTCCCTTTCCTCCTTTCAAATTCTCTGCCCCATCTTTAGATCTCAACCGTCCGTTCATGCAGATCCAACGGCTCTCGCATAACTCAACCGCCACCCCACCGTTCGCTCTGCGACAAAAAATAAAACGTCATCATCGGGCCCACTAATTCTTCCACCCGCACACATTGCCACTATCGCATGCAACCCGCACCGTCTGATCAACACTGCACGATCCAACGGTTGAAGCTCCATTTCGCAAAATTTTTGTGCCCAAGAGTTAACGCTCCAAAATTTTGCGAAATGGGCGGTATTGGGAGGGAAATGCGTTAGATGCTGTATGGAATCAAATTCCATCTATGAAAAACCACCTCCCCTCATTTCATTTTGTGAAAACCATTCCATGTTTTCCACCTTACCGCTACTCTCCACAACGATGCCTTCGCTTTTAATCCCAGCCATCGATCTCTGAGATTGAACAGCTCGTATTATATCGCAACCCCATTCATTTTACATTCATCTATTCTCCCAAACGCTCCATCGAGATATCCCCACCGTATATTGTCCTGATCTAACGGTCCACGTCCCTCATCACACTCAAACCCCCACCGGACCTGGTTAGCTTCTCTTCCAAGGTTTTCCTCCCATTTTTACACTGCATCCACATTCTTCCTCATTACTCCTCCACCCTCGCAAGCCTCTATTTTATTCATACCCCGCGCGCACGATTTCTTAACAATTTTTTCATGTTTTTGTAGGTTTGATGGTATCTGTCGCATATTTGTTCCTCAGTCACAATCAGGTGAGAAAGGTTGCAGGATGATGATCCTGTAAACAAGATTGCAAATAAAGGAAACATTGAAGGGTTTAATCTCATGTCTATTCGGCGGATCATGATCTCCTATCCTCGGCAAACCCATCTAGCTCAGTAAAACACCATACACCTGTACAAAGGAAGAAGAAGAAAAGAGTATTAGTCAAAGGTTAATGATAAGGGATCAAAGCATAAACCCGCAAGATCAAACAAATTAACCCATCGCTAAAGTCAAAGGACACAATTTGAAAATCATAAAAATGACCAAAGAATGGCTTAGAGAAGCCTAAGGGACACATCGAGCCATATCAGTAATTTAAATATCAAAGGCAGTCAGATCAGAAAAATGTTCTTTTTCTGAGAAAGGAGCAATTTCCACTACCATCTTTCATCCTCCATCAAGCTCTAGAGTAGTTACTATTCTAACAAAATGTCCTAAAAATTGTCAGTGCATTAGTTACAAAGCATGGAAGACCTGAAAGACAAATCTTCACACTTCCTTGTCGCAAAGTATAAACAAGACATCTCAGCCAAGAAAGTACTTCAAGAGCACACCCTAGAAGTTATTTTCAAACTGACAAAAACTCCTAATTCATCTAAAGAGTACACACAGTTAATGTAAACCATTCAGCAGAGTGGGCATTTGAATACTTTTCTCCTTCTGTTTTAATGAATCATTTAAGCCCTATCTACCACTACTATCACTCATTCCCCTATAAGAACCCATGAAAAATACATTGAAAATGTTGGTTGGTTGGGATTTTATTTACTGTTTGAACTGTTATTGAGGGGAAGTAGATGAGTAGTTTGTAATATAGTAGGTTGGGAAGAGAAGTTTGGACTGTAAAAAGCCACTGGACTCAAAGTATGTGACTAGTTTTTCACATCAATTGAACAAGCAGATTCACAAGATCCTGGTCTATATTATTGGTGATGTTTTCCTCACTATAATTGTCTCCTTTCACGTTTTTCATATTGTCCATTATTCTCTGATAAAGAACAACAAGTATAGATTAGGACATACTGTTGGAAGTACCCTAAATCTCATTGATAAGCTTTATCTTTGTGTTTTCCTCCGATTGTGTATTTTAAGGATAATTCTATAGAGTATAACCAGTCAAGAAATGTTGGTGAGCCCATGTCTTGCTGAGTACAACTTGAAACATTGTTCTTGAAAGATATTTTCATTGCATGCTAAGTAAAGATTGAACTAGGGAAGTCTATGGTTAGCCCTGTCCTCTAGTTTTTCTCCAACAGTTTGTCTTGAAATTTTCCCTGGGATTTGGTGTCAAAAGTAGAGAAGGTTAAAAGTATTTCTCTAATCTTAGGCCTTGCTCTGTGTTTAATCTTGAATTTTTTCTACTGTCTGAAAGCAGTTATGAGGACTATTGGATTGTTTCCCTTGAGAGTATGCTGAAAGCAGGTTAGGTTAAATTTCCTTACTTGATCTTAAGCTACCTTTTGTGTCTTCATTGAGAGTTTCCTTTGAAAGTATGTAAAAAATAGGATAGGTTAAAAGTCCTTACTTGATCTTAGACTGCACTTTTGTTTCTTTCTTTCACCTCACTTCTTAATGTTCCATCTCACCATCTATCAAAAGAAATCCTTTGGTATATATGACTTTCCCTATGGAAACCCTTGGATAGTTGTTATGCAAGTAAACCCTTTTATGACTCCATAGCCCAATGGATTGGCACTTCTCTTGACCTATCTTCCCATGTTGAAACATCCTACTACTTTGTTCCTTCTTCGCTTCACATAACCTTCTCAGTTAATGATCTCCAACCAAAAAACAAAACAAAACTTGTGCTTCATATCTATCCTAATACCTTAAACTGACCTTAAAGATACATCATTCTTTGCATTTATAGAGAGATCCCTCTCTGGATCCAGGAGGGCTAGATCCTAGGATCCCAAAGTGGTTTGATGTTTTCTTGTCTTTTGGTTTTTCCAATCTGGCCAAAACACAGGAACCCCAACATGTTCAATCGCTAAATTATATGTTACATAGCATTTAACACACTTTGACTCAAAGCTTCTCAATTGTAAATCTTGTGGTGCATATATAGTGTATAGCCTCTCTAACTTTTATGCATCTAGATTGATGAATAAAGTGTTCTTATGGGACTTAGAAATTTTATTATCATGATTCTTAACTCACAATATTAATGGCTAATGTAATGAAAATAAACATAGTGATGATAATAATAAATGAGACAAGTGCTAATAATGGGGTTTAAGAAAGCATGGAAGAAATATCAAAACAAAGTCAATACATAGAAATTTTCAACAAATAAAATCTTATTCAAACTCAAAAAAATCACATATCCTTCTCAAATGGGAGGTTTCATATCTCACTTGATTCTTACTCAAATACTCTTCTCCCATATATCCTACATTTGATGAGAGAATAGGTTAATAGTTACATATATTCCCCATTAAAATTATTTGTATTTTTATCCATTTAGAATCCTCTTCCTCAAAACCTGGCCATGATTATCTCTTATAAAAGAATCCCATGTCTTAACATTCCCATAAATAATTTATTCATGATTATCATTTTATAAATTAGGTTGTATATTTGCAACTGCTAATGAAGTTTTAATCAAATCACAAGACACAGATCTACAACACTTCTCTGTAGACATTATTTTACAATTTAGAACAAAAATCTCAGACATGCAAGAAGAAATCACACATATGCGATAAGTATTTTTATTTGAGGAAAGAAATATGTTAAAAACCTGAATGCCTCTTGCATTAATAAAATGAAATAGAGATGTATTACAATTTATTTTCTCAACTAAGCTCACCCTGCAAGTGCACAACCTATCTCTCTACTCCCTGAAGGCCTCTAATCCATACTTATTCAATTTGTTTCCTTGACTTGAGCTCCTATTTCCTTGCATTGTTCCTTGAGGAATTAGCCCCTGTTATTTAGGAAACTCTCTCAATTGAATTACGCAATTTCTTTAGGTTGATCATCTGACTACATGTAACACATCTACAAGCAAGACTAGTCTACAACTAATGTTATACTGCCTTGGAATCTCCACCTCAACTGGGTAACTGTAATTATCTTCCTACACTAGATATTTTTTTTTTATTGATTAGTTAAATAGATGATCGCTGAGTTTTAATGAATTCCCACTGCTTAACTGACCTTCCACTAGTTCCTCCAAAAGTTGGAACTAGTTTAACTAAAAACAACTTGAGATAAGTAGCCTCGATTGCTACAAATTAACAATCGCACATGCATAACTGGACTATAACTCCTCCAACTTGAATTTACTGAGTAAAATTGGTGACACAAGCCATGTCACACAAGTTAACATCATCCAAGTTTACTGTTGATGTGGAAATTCGAATTTTCTCAATTTAATCAAGGAAAAATCAGATTGAGAATTTCTTGCTACATTTTTCAAACACTTCGTCTTAGCAAGAAATGTATTATCAACCACCTCTATCCTACACTTGTGGAAATCGAACTTCCCTCTTGAAAAGGAATTTTTCAAAACGTCAGCATCTTTCTACTCTATCAAAATGTACTCCAACAACATTATTTTCCTCTACACACAGTCCCATAAATGGTGATACATCATTAGGGGAATTTTGAGGTCTAAAATGGGCCTCCTAAGGAAATTATAAAATAATAGTGGAAAAAATCTAATAAGATTTGATGACATCATCAAATTTTAGAGGGAAAATGAAAAAACTACTTTTTCAATTCATATTTTCAACTTATCTCCCACAGTTTTTACTCAAATTTCGAGCGGGAGTTCTTGTTGGATGCGGAATTTAATTCCCCATCCAAGGAGTACCCATGTTGTATACTTTCGATGGGTCCTACTACACGAAAAATGAGAAATACATAAAAAAACATGATTACAATCACGTTTTTTATGTATTTCTCATTTTTCGTGTAGAAGAGTTCATCGAAAGTATGCAACATGGGTACTCCTTGGATGAGGAATTAAATTCCGCATCCAACGAGTACTCCTGCTCGAAATTTGAGTAAATTTTTTTTAGATAAGTTTAAAATATGAGTTGAAAAAGTAGTTTTATTATTTTATTATTTTTTAATATTTTTACTTTTTTAATCCAAAAATGGTGAATCATCCATTATGGATGACATCATCATCTTGAATCCTACTGGTTGTTATAAAGTTTATTTTTGTTGTACATTTTTCTTATGAGGCCCATTTTAGACCTCAAAATTCCCCTAATGGATATCTATATGCTTAGATCGATCATTAAAAATAGGATTTTCAAACATATTTATGAAACTCGTATTATAAAATTAGATCACAGTTGGATCCATCATATGACCAAACAATCCAACAAGTATCTTTCTCATCCAGATCGCCTCACATGTTGCTTAACTGGCAACCATGTATCCTTCTTCTGTCAAGCTGAGTGCCATATACAGATTCTTCCTTATGTACCAAGAAATAGTTGCAGACCCAACACTGACCACCTGATGTACTCATTCATTCTGATGGAATCCCTGCCCAATGTACATCTGTGAAGCCACATAGCTTCACTCCCTCTATCTGTTTGTACCATAGTCTAAACTAGGATGTGTTGAAATATGTAACTAGGTTTAGTCTTCATAATGACATGAGTAATCATGATTTTATGTATTTAATGAAAGAGAGAAAAAAATTCATTATTGTAAGTATTAAGGCATGGGTTTCATGCTCAAGAAAAATGATTTTATACGTCAAGCACCCATTGAGTGCTTCTAGGTTTGTTATAAAGTCATTAAGTCATTTTCATGTATGAATGAAAAATTTGGGCATGTTACATATTGTAATATAAATTATTTCTCTAAAATTAGAGTCAAAATACCCTCGAAGACCATGTCAAACATGTAAGCATCAAGTCAGCCTAAGGACACTTCAAGTTGGCCTAAAAGGAGAAAGTTGACCCTATGTGAAGCCTATATAAAGAAGACCTCGACCTCATTTGAAGACACTTCACTCTCACACACAAGTTCAATGATACGATGATAAGGACAAAAATAAGTGTGAAGAAGAGGAAGACAAAGGAAAGAGAAAAATTCAAGCTATTTTGGATTTGTTTATGGGCTACTTATCTCCACACATGCGAAGAAATTAGGGCACATATTGTTGCAGTGAATTTGAGTTGTAGAAGTGAAGTTAGGTGACCAAGAAGAGTTTTTCTGGAAGTCGAATTATCTAGGAGAGAGAATCTACCCAAGCGAAGAAGACAAGTTGTAGTTTATGGGCAAGTCAAAGTTGCAGTTTCTGGTTGTAGTTTCTGGACAGTTGAAATTGCAGTTTATGGTTGTAGTTTTTCTAAGCAAGTCGAAGTTGCAGTTTCTGGGCAAGTCAAAGTTACAATATCTAAAGTTGTAGTTCCAGAGTAGGTCGAAGTCGCTAGAAGGAGAATCTATTCAAAGAAGAAGCATTGATTTACTCTTGGATGGTTTCTTGGTCAAGGGTCTAGGTCTTGGAATTCTTCAATTGAAGATTCTATAAGAAGAAGAATTATAGTGGGGTTTCCTCTCAAATTGGAGAAGTTTTGGCCCTATTTGATCACCTACTAGAACAAAAAAGTGTTTGGACAGGAATTCCAACTTGGATGGGAATTGTGTGATAATGGTATGATGTAAAAATAAGTGAAAGAGGTCAAGAGATTGAATTTATTTCAATCAAGGAAGTTTTTGAAGGAATTTTAGATAACTAAAAGAAAGAGATGAGGTATGTATGCTTATACTCAATAAAATAAGATTCGTTTCATATGGTTGCAGATATCATGAATGAGTGTTATACTTCAAGATCATGATCAAAATAAAGTATCTACTCCTATGAAATGATGTATGAAAGCATGGTTCACACATTGACTAGATGAAATCAACATAACATCACTAGTACATATGGTCAATTTTCTGACACTTTAGTTCCGACAGTTTTTATGTATTTAAGAAATTTCCCCAATTTTTCTCAATTTTTTTAATCCCACCACACGGTGTCACTCTTGTGACACTGATTGCAACTTTTTAGCTCTTGCGACACTACGAAAAAGCGTCTCTATTGTGACACACCTAAATAAGGTGTCACAATAGTGACAGTAATAGAAGACAATGTCGCTATAGTGACGTCCATTTTATGCGTGTCGGTATACCGACGGATATGAAAATACCATTGTGGAACTGTCACTTTCCCTTTGACAAAGTCAAAATTGACTTTCTCAACTAGCGTCATGATAGTGATGGCTTATATTAAATATATAGGATGCATTGTAAAGATGTTTTCCAACAATCCTATAGTCCTTAATCCCCTAATTCTCAACCCCTAACCCATTTTACCCCTTATACCCCTAAACCCATAACCCATTTAACCTCCTAAACCCTAAAACCATAAACCCTTAACCCCTAACCCCTTAAACACTAATTCCCAACCTCTAACTCATTTAACCCCCTAAAACTCTAAACCCCTGACCCATTTAACCCCTAAACCCTAAACCTCTAAACCCTTAACCCATAACCCCTAAATCCTTAATCCTTAACCCATTTAACCCCCTAAACCTTTAAATCATTTAACCCCTAAATCCTAAACCTCTAAACCCTTAAACCCTAACCCCTTAAACTAGAATTCCCAACCCCTAACCCATTTAACCCCATAAACCCTAACTCCATTAACAACTAAAATCCTTAACTGCTAAATCCCCTAACCCCTAAACCTCTAAACCCCTAACCCATTTAACCCCATACACCCTAAACCTCTAACTTCTAACCCCTTAAACCCTAACTCCCAACCCGTAACCCATTTAACCCCCTAAACCCTAAACCTCTAAACCATTAACTCCTAACCCCTTAAACCCTAATTCCCACACATAACCCATTTAACCCATTCCAAATGAGAGTAGGTCTAGTTGGGACCTACGATTGGGTTAATTCCCCATAGTTGGCAAGGAGGAATTTTTTCCCTATCAACAACCCTATAGTCCTTAATCTCTCTAACATATACTTATATGATCTTTTTTTTAAATGTGACCCTTGAATATGTCGTGAAAACCCTCCAAACAATTCTTAAATGATGTGAATTCCTATTCATGCATGAAGCAAGTGGAATGTGACAAGTCATCCAAGATACATCCAAATATTTTATTTGTGCCTTGGGTAATGTGAAAGAACGGGGAAAGGGGGCACAACGGTAGCTTGGATGGGTATAAGTTAGAGGTGCAACCATGGTTTACTATGATCTATAATCCTAGGATTAGAGAATGAGAAGGGGGCTTAGGACCTAATTTCATAGGGGCTAGGGGACCTAGAGGGAAGGTAGTGAGATAAATTGATAGGGGAACCCCCAATAGTGGTGATAAGGGGATTAGGAGTCCAATTATCACAAAATAAGACCTTAACCCATAATCATTGAATTCCATATCCCTTTAATCCCCAATCAATAATCCCATAACCCCTACACTCAAAACTCATAACCCATAAACCCCTTGACTCATTAAATATTAAGAAATAACCCCTAACCTATAATCCATGAACCTTGTAAGCCATAAATCCTTATCCCCTTAACATGGGACCCTTAACCCCTAAACCTTCACCCTTAAACACCTTAAATTCTAACCCCTTAAACACCTAAACCCCCTAAACCTTAATTTCTTAACTGCTAAATCCTCTAACCCTAAAGCCCTTGGACATTAACCCTTGACCCTTGGAGCCCTAGACCACTAAGTATCCAAGGCTGAAAATAACACACCAAACCAACACCTTGGCCTCTTAGGAGAATCCTTCACCTCTAATTGAGCATATTGGAAACATTTTATTTTTATAGAACTACGTTTTGGTTATGATGGTATGTGTTTGTGGTTAATGCCATTATTACCATGTATACCAAACATAGAAAAATTGGATAATTTTCCAAGCCTCAATTTTAATTGCTCATAATATCCACACTTCATGTTGAGATGGAGCTTGTAGTGCTTTCTCACATAAGGAGTTGGAAATTAACATATCACTCACAAAGACAAGGCCTCTTTAGCCCTAATGCACAAGGAGTGAACCCTTAATACAAATATTTTTTTTTAAACAAACTCAACTGTGTCAATGTATAATACTATACATAAGAGGAAATAAAATGATATTATCCACCCCAGTGCTTGAAATAACTTCAAATTAGCCATGAGTAGTGATCCAAAGGGTGAATGTGGAGCACTAATAAAGTTACATCATATTTAAATTTCTTTCACATTGTGAGGTTGTTCTCCAATAGGGTTGAAGCATCATCACAAGGAAGCATGGCACATTTTTGTGGGGGAGTGATTAAATTTGTAACACAATTCAATTGATTTACACCTCCAATGTAACGGACATCATTTTATGTTTGTGTCAAGTTGTTAGAAAGGTTATTTATAGACAACAAATTCAATGTAATTGGACTTCATATTTTTAGGGCCTCGACTATAATATAGATTTGTACCAGCAACACTTCATGCAAATGAAAGGGGGCCTTTTTGTTTAACCACATACACACAAGAGCATCGGATGTTGCCCTTCCGATCCCATTTGGTGCGCTTAAAGTGGGTTTACATTCACATCATGTTGAAACTAATCATAATGACCTTCCTCTTCTTAAATAACATCTGCTAGTGTTTCCATATATACAAGATATAATTAAAGGATCACCTCATCTGTAGATGCCCCATTTATTATGAGATTCAAGGGATTTTATATTGTCTTTATCAACATTTGGACGGGTTGTTATCTACATTCTTTAAATACATTTCTAGAAATTTTTATGAGGGAGGTACTCGAATTTAGATATTTATTTAAGGCCTTATGTGGCCTTCCCGTTTAAAATTCTTCCAAGGGTGTCACCTCCTTCCATATTGCCTTCCCTACTTAGGGCCAAATTGACAAACCAAGTTTCAAACTTATTCAACTACCAAATTAGTGAGGCATTGTACCTCTTCTTAACCTCGACCTCAAGGATAAATATTTATTCAGAGGTACTTTGAGGATTTACCACCATATATATATATATATATATATCACAAGTTGGATGCCATAGGATATGTTACCCCATTTTCTATATGGGCTTTTAGAGGATATTTTAAAATTTGGTTGTCATCTCAACCCCTAGGATTCCTGTCACATTGATCATTTTCCATCTAAGGTATATGTATCTATATGTAATTCATGAATGTATCATTGGTTTGATGACACATTACCTTATCCATCTAGGACACTAGGTGTAGGAATAAGTTCATTTATCTACCACATTTAGTTGGATATGTATGATCCATGTGTATATGATCTTATTTCCAATGTGTACTATTTTTATTGTGTTCACTTAAACACTTTTTTCTAACTCTTGATTGTTTGGCTATAAGTTTTAATCCAAGTTGTTCCATGATGTTTCATAATTTTTCTCAGAGAAGTGTGTCATATTGATGGTTTGGATATATTCTTGGTGATTTGAGTAGGTGTTATACATTTATTTCATTGTACCCCTTATTTCCTTTAGTCAAAATTTATCCCATGTCTCTCTTAACAACACATGTGAAGGCCTTCTAAGCTATGGCTAGCTTCTAATAGGGTATTTTTAAGCTCTAAGTGAAATTCCTCAAAAATAAGGGGATACCTATAGCTACTTAAGTTTATTGATAACATTACTCATAGATTTAAAGATATTTTTCACCTCGTTAAGGGTTGATAGATATTTCCTATGTCCCTTTTCCGTCTTTATATGAACATTCTTACTTATATTAGGGAGGTATAATATAATTTTGATTAATACCTGAATTACACTAACATTATTACTTTTTCTCGGACTTAAACATAATTAGATATAACCTCTATGTCAAATGACCTCTGCTTTTACTCACGAAAAAATAAGACTTAATTAAACCTAAGTGACCATATAAATTTATTTGACTACCTATTAAAATCTAATTTGGAGGCTACTCTAAAATCTAAGTCGACCTATTCAAATTTATTTTCCCGCCGCTATTCTCCTTGCCAGGTTTGGGATAGAGGTCGGTTATCCTCATAATTTTTATGATTTCACCGCAGATTCCATACCCTTCTTTGACATTCAATTCTTCTATCTACTCGACTATACTTTTAACACAAACTTATTATATTGGATAATTCTCCTGATAATTATCAGTGGTGAATTTTAAGTCAATGTGTCGAATTGGACTCCTTTTGCTCCAAAAGGATTCAAAGAAGTTGTTGTAGGTGAAAGAGTTGTGTTTTTTTCTTATGTTGGATTTGATGCAGTCGCTAATTCCATTGAAAATTTTAGAAAACCGAAGAGGGACTTTCCAATACGCATACTAGTCAGCCTAGTTGCTTGTGTATATTTGTACATTGGAGTTTGCTTAGTGACAACATGCATTATGCCATACAAATCATTAGGTGGATATGCACCTTTCGCTGAAGCATTTTCTGCCAAGGGCCTAAAATTCATTGTCATATATGGGTTAGCTATTTTTTAAGCTCGATATGATGGATCTCCTTCTAATAGGAGAGACGAAGAAAATGAGGAGAATAATCCAAGCCTTGAACATTGACATTTCTCACAATTTGGAAGGTTGACGGGACTCATTGGTAAATGGATGGCATTAACAAACATTGACTCTATAAATGCCAACAGAAGTGAGTCAGCAAATGATGGTTTACTGATGGAAGAGTTTCCTTTAGGTATAGGAGAATAATCAGGGATCTCTTATGGAGGACCCCAAGAATACCAAAATGAAGTGGGAAACAAACAAGCAGTGGTTGTGGCATTAATCAAATAGAATGGGAATGAAAAAAGAGAAAAATAAAATGTAAATTCTTTAGGCTCTGGACAAATCTTACCTGAATCTGGCATGGCCGAAAGGGCAGTAGCATGGGGATTGGTTGTTAAAACAGATGTAGGGATAAGGAAACCTCAAGGTGTGGGTGTAAGGAAATCATATGAGAAAGTACGAGGTCAAACTTAAAGGGGATTAGGAATCTCAAAGAGGACATCTGACGGATCTGATCATGCGAGTGAAATGTCTTTTCAACAGGTTTCAAAGGACTTAAAGGAAGCATTTTCCAAGTTAAAACATACAATTATTGTATCAAATGCAACCAAACCAGATTATCCTATTGGATTTTTCAAAATAACTGGCTACTCTCCGAAAGAAGTTATTGGAAGAAACTGGTGTGCTTTTCTTCTTGCTCCCTATTTCTGTGTATGTGTGTCTCTATCTTTCATTCTTTTTCCGTGATTAGATATTCATGTGAGGATTAATGTAATATCTTTGAATGAATTAACATGGGATACTTCTAGAATTTTGAAAAACAGCTCACAAAATTCATTAAACATTGTTATAATCAATGATTACAAAAGAAAAAAAAAATTATAAATGATGGCCTTAATGTTCAACTCATTGTTGTAATTTGAATAACTAATTCCTTAACATAAAGAATTGTTTAATGCAGATTTCCTATTATGAATTTCACTAGAAATATACCCTGAGATATCCCTAATACGACAATATATAAAAATGCAAACGTGTTCCTTAGTTGCTTGTTTTGGTTATTGTTATCACCAAAATTGTACTTGATTGACTATTGATCAGACAACTTGGAGTAACTGTTTCAAACCAGATTTTAACTGAAGCTTAGCCTCTTCAGTCTGAGAGGGATCTCTCACAAGAAATTTATGATATTTTTTAATGATAAAGATATATGGCTAATTATATGAATTGTGTCTTGGTTTTGTATGTTTGCAGTTTGAAAAGATGAAGGCTTGCTACCATTGGGCTATGGAGTCAGTGACATGGATCTAAATGACAAAGGCTTTCCTTTTGGAAGCTAAGGCATGTAGATACTTATATGAAATTATAATACACACATACTGAGTTTACTCAATATATAAATTTTCAAAGGAAGTCAGAGCATGAGAAACATGAATTTTGAGCAATGAACATTAAGATACTGAAAGCAGGGCATTGAGAAAGATATCTAAATGTTTAGTGCTTGAAAAGAAGTCAGAGCATGAAAAGAAAGAATTCTGAGTAATAAAACATTAACATATTGACAGAAAGTAATAAGATACATAGGGTTCATGAAAGTATCAAATGAATCTTAGGTGAAGGATGAAACCAATATCCATTCTCCATTACTGATCAAAAACCTGTTTATAATAGTAGAAGTCAGCCATAACATATCCCAACCACCATTTCTAACTCTAAAACTCAGTCCTTTACAGAATGAGGACACATACAAATGATATGTCACCTTGCTAGCTTCAAATTCCCACCTCAAAGACCTATTTAAAACATGATTCTATCACTTGTAGACTTCCTAGGGATATTTCTGTTTTGCAGAGTTTGAATACAAAAAGGACTCTTCTTTCATTAATAGTTCAACAAAATAGTTTAATAACCCTTATCAACTGCAACCAACTAATTTTCTAAGTGTACTAGAGTGCTGATGTGTCGTTATTCCATGTGGATGTTGAGTTTTAACTCCTCCAAGTCTAATTTTTACAATTTTTTCACAAATCTGGTTAGTGGAAATTCTGAAAAACTAGGCTTCAAAGATGAGTGTATAATTTCCAAACCCTGATGTCTTTGTAGAAACTAAGAGAGGTTTTTGTAGATGGACCTGTGCTGAAGAAAAAAAATCTTTCATATTTCCAAAATATTTTTTAATTTGCTAAGAAACCTTAAAAAACAATTTGCTATGAAAATAGGGCAATTTCGTAACGTGCTTTCGTAGCATCCAAAAATAGCTTTTTGATCCGAATGGAAAATGGCATCTGCCGTGGTATTCATCTACCCATGTTATCCATCCACCCATGGAATTTACCTATGGTATTGTAAATGTCATTGACCCATGGTATTCATCCACCCATTGTATTTATTCACCCATGGTATTGTAAGTGACATCTATCCATGATATTCATCCACCCATAGTATGTATCCACAGAAGATATTCATCCACACATGGAATTTACCTATGGTATTGTAAGTGGTATCTACCCATGGTATTGACCCATGGTATCCACCTATGGTATCTACACATGGTATTGTAACTCAAAAAAGGCTATAAATAACAAGCCTCAATTTGTAAAAGGACAGATTTTCCACCACAATGTAGTTTCTATAGTTATTCTTTGTTTTAATAAAACAAGTTTCTTTGTGGTTTTATTTGTTGTGTCCTCTCTTTTTTTTGGTATTCTAATTTTTCAGATCTTGTCAGATCCATTTCAATTTTTTTAGATCTTGGGGGCCTCCCCCCAAGATCTAAATCAATTGTATCATATTCAGGTTACGAATCCATGGGAATGAGGGTCTGAAGCACATTTTAGTTTCAATTTTTGGCAACAATCTTCAGCAAACTCCATGAATTTCTTGGGTGTCGACTTTGTATATCAGATCTGAAAATTTCAGTTTATGGATTCCTTGCAAAAAAATACCCAAATTCAAAAAAAAAATCAGCTGAATTGGAGTTCAAATGAGGGAGATATCACTGATTTTAAATCAGCAATGTTGTAGAAAATGTTCTAACGACAATTTGTGGACGGCGGCTCTCCTGTCATTTTGTGTAGTTTTCAGTGCGAAATTTTAGATAAATGGCTATAGATCTAAGTTCCCATTAAAAAATCACCCAATTTCAAAAAACAAATCGATCGAATCGGATTTCGGATGTGGGAATTATCGTTGATTTAAAATCAGTTATTTTTTCAGAAATTTTGTGACGGCAAGACAATTCCAGCATGAATATGAGAGTCTGGAGTCTTCAAGTAGCGGTTTCAAACAAATGAGAAGATGCAAAATGATAATTCCATTTCGAAAAACAGGTTATAATAAATATTCCGAGTTATATTGACCGAGTTATGCTCATTTTAAATCTAGAGCAACATTCGGAGTGGGTTCCCTTTGGAGACGCGCCCTCCCACCAGCTTTAGTAGGCACCTGCTCCACATTCATCAGTTTCAGCATTGTAGCATTTAGCTTGGGTTATTTGGAGATTTTCCTCCCACCCCAAGCTATGTAGGCACCTACTACTTCATCAACAATCAGCATCACAGTTATGGGTCAACTACACAAAATCATTCTCATCGAAGTCCATTTTCTAGGCCGCACACTGTTAGTAACAGAGTTGGTCAAAAGCATTACATGGTATCTCTATCCTCGGATCTTCATTTTTCATGGTTTTGGTTCATCCACAAACCCAAACTTTATCGAAGTCCATTTTTTAGGCTGCACACTGTCAATATCATAGTTGGTCACAAGAATTACAGGGTATCTCTATCCTTGGATATTCGTTCATCACGATTATGGGTTAACTACACAAAACCCTTCTCTTTAATGGCTCTTCATATTCAACAAAGGCTTCTTAGGAGGGAACTTCACGCAATGGGGACCATTGCTTCTTAAGGAGGAAGGAATGATCCGAATGGAAAATGGCATCCACCCATGGTATTCATCTACCCATGTTATCCATCCACCCATGGAATTTACCCATGGTATTCATCCACCCATTGTATTTATTCACCCATGGTATTGTAAGCGACATATATCCATGATATTCATCCACCCATGGTATGTATCCACAGATGGTATTCATCCACACATGGAATTTACCCATGGTATTGTAAGTGGTATCTACCCATGGTATTGACCCACGGTTTTGACCCATGGTATCCACCTATGGTATCTACACATGGTATTGTAACTCAAAAAAGGCTATAAATAACAAGCCTTAGTTTGTAAAAGGACAGATTGTCACCACAATGTAGCTTCTATAGTTATTCTCTGTTTTAATAAAACAAGTTTCTTTGTGGTTTTATTTGTTGTATTTCCTCTCTTTTTTCTGGCATTCTAATTTTGGAGATCTTGTCAGATCCATTTCAATTTTTTTAGATCTTGGGGGGAGCCCCCCCAAGATCCAGATCACTTTTTCACTCAAAATTTTTTCTCTTTGGCTGTTCCAGGGTGTCCATCATGACCTGACACTTCATCACTACCATTTCATCTCCTTGAAAGCCACAAAAAGTGGTCATAAAGGCAAAAATATAGCTACAGGTGTTTTCGTAGCGTTTTCCTGGCTTTAAGCCTAGGAAACACTACGAAACTGTTGAAAACGGAGCAATTTCTAGATTTTGAATTTGCCTCAGAAAAATAACCTCTAGCTATAGAAAATTGGTCTTCAACATGCCATTAACCTCTTAAAACATAATCAAACTCAATTTAATAGCCTTGAGGTGTTTCCTCTTTAAAAAACATCCTTTTCACCTTTATCAAGTTTATTCATCACTAACATGACTCTCTTTTTTCAGAAAATATAGGGTTCAAAGATGAGCTATTTTCTCCCTATCCTTGATAGATATTGAAAAAGTGAAGGAGGTTTTTGTAGGTAAATATGTTTTGAAGAAATATCTCCTAGTTTTTTTAAAAACATCTCCATCTATCCAGAATCTGCATTCTAAAAACATGTATAAAACAGGGAAATTCTACATTCTGAAAATAGAAAACTCTCTTTTCCTAACACAGTTAATGTATTTTTGGGCAGTTTCGCTACGAAAGTAAGGATTCTTGGCTAAAGTGACCTTTTGGATTTAAATTCTTGGGAAATGAAAACTAACAGCAAATGATGACTGATGAGACATGATGTAACCTATATGGAGGTGATTTTGAGACGAAATGAGGGTGGTATTGAAACTTAGGATAGGTTAAATATGAAAAAATGAAATTTCCTATGCCAATTTGAAAAAGGTTTAAGGAGTCCTTACCCTTTTGAGGAGTGAACTATATGACCATGTCAAGTAATGAATCACAAAATTATGAGTGATAATAGTTACCATATCCCATAACCGCTTACAGAAAATGCAAGGAAATCACAAAGTCAATGTAATGTCAATATTGAATCGATATATTGTGGTTTCATGAAGTGTTATGCATAGATTTTGTGATATATACTTTTTTTATTGATAGGATGTTTCTTGAGTACTTAACTTCTCTAAGGACCCATTTTATAATGTACATAATCAAGAATTAGTACTCGTCCCATTCTCATTTATATGATTCCATATCAAGTCTAAATTCCATGTATCCACTTATTGTGTATGTTGCAGATACATCAAGGTCACCAGGAACAAGGAGCGACCATAATCATTAATTAATTCACACACTTATTATGCATTTGAAAAACTAATGCAAAGACAGACTATCTATTGTACAAATAGATTGTACTGAGAATGTGGGCACAGAGGGTGTTTCAACTCTCTGGGTGCACAAATCCACAAACCTCTACCAACCATACAGATATTGTGTGCCTACAATTGTTGAAATACCCTCTCCACACTACACCGATCAGGGATATAGATGCACTCTAGTGGTAGATAGATACTAACCCCAATATATTAAACCCAAATAGACCATAATAGAGTTTATAGATATGGTTAAACTATCATATATCCCTCTATATATTTATGAAACATTAACAAGAATCCACCACATGATCAGATAAATCTCCAAAGAGTGTGTGGTATGAGAAAGAGCCATTTGAAATGCGATGAGAATCAAACTAAGATTGGTTTTGATAAACTTCTACCAATCTACAATTGACTACTTTATCAGTTTAGATGGAATTGTTCAGGATTAATCATTAATCATGAAGAATATTATTAATCACAAAGCTTGAACTCAAAAATACATTATCAGTATTACTATGGTAGTGATATGATGACATTTACCTTATTCTCCATCGATGTTGTGGTAGGTAAACTTAATAGAGGGATTCCTTCCACTTCTCTTCTCCTTCACTTCCCACAAGACATTGTCAAAGCCTCTCAGTCCTCCTACACAGTGAATTCATTCAAATCACCAAACTACACAAATATTACCTGAACTAGTAGTGCTATAGACCTCAAAAAATAGACATACATATACAGAAAGAGAGAGATTTTATTCCTAAGTAGTGGTCATTATAGGGCTCTGGTTAGCCGGATAAAACATGCATGCAGAACAGAAAAGGAAGGCATTCACCATGGAGTGTGTTGTTTCCAGCATTCTTAGGTAGCTGATATGTTTTCCCATTTAGTGTGAATTCCCCATCCTTGATACGGTTGGCTACACGACCCACCAAGGCACCAAAGTAAGGTTTATTGGATCTCATATTATGCATTAATAAACAATCTCATATCATCACAAAAACAATCCACCATATTCCCCATGGTAACACATGCATCTGAGAGCCATTCCAATATGTGAATAGAAACTATAAATTTACCTTGAAACCATAGCACATGATGGCAGTACCAATTTAAAAAGGGAAATGAAAATACATACCATGTATGAGGAAATATTTTCATAGCCAAGAAGTACATCTGCTATATGGCCTAAATGCATACATACCAATACATTATGAGCTAGCTCCCTTTGAGTTATTCATGATACTGAAGCAGTTGAAGGGTAGGCTTTAGGGATGATTACCTTTAGCATCAAGGAGAGTGAGGGAGACTGGGGTAGCTCCCCAGTTGGTGAGATTTATATGCATATCACCCCTACGAAGTTGAAAGAAACTTGGGGCATTTATCCTTTTGTAGGGATGACCATAACGAGCCAGCTTGCCTTTCCCATCCAAATTTCTTGTATTCAATTCCCATTTCTGCCCTTGACTACTAGAATGGAATTTGCAGAGGTGAATGAAAACCAGAATGCACCAAAAATTCAAGAGAATGGATGATACTTTCACCATCATCGATTGATTGACTGATCAAGGGATGGATGGATAAGCTAAAGTATAAAATTCAATGATATATATATAGAGACTCACATACTCAATACTAGACTAGGATATATATGTATGCCTTAAGATAAGGTCGTGGTGTAAGACATAACATGGACTGTGTGCAACTACAGACAATCCGTGCACTGTGGCTACCAGAAAATTTAATTTTTTGAATCTAAACATGTTACATTTTGGATTTTTTGTAAAATATGAATTAATTGTTGTGATACAACTAACATCTAGGATATTTGTTTCTATACCATAATTTTCCATCAACATCTAAGTTGTACTTCCTTTGCATGTGTTGAATGGAGTAGCTATTGTTGCATCTTTATGATTGTTCATGTAAAACATACAATTATGACACGTCTTCTCTTTTGTGTGGAAGGTATTGCTACATTGTAATTGTTAAGGATACTTGTTCACCAAGACAACTCAAATACTTCAAAATGTTGGATATGTTTTGTATTACTGTTCCAGAACATATTCTCTTTGTCTTTTTTTTATATTGTTTTTCCAGAATATATTCTCTTTGTCTTTGTTTTATATTATTGTTAC
The DNA here is from genome assembly GCA_034641835.2 of Pinus albicaulis. Classification (NCBI taxonomy): domain Eukaryota; kingdom Viridiplantae; phylum Streptophyta; class Pinopsida; order Pinales; family Pinaceae; genus Pinus; species Pinus albicaulis. The sequence goes on from CM076570.1 coordinate 1,392,397,646, forward strand.
AGAACATATTCTCTTTGTCTTTGTCTTTGTTTCACACGTTTTTTTAGGATTTTAGTGTTTTAGGTTATTTTAGGTTTTTGTCCCTGAAATTAGTGATTGAAATGCCACATAATCACTTTATAATTATGGATTTTCTTGTCTATTTGATTTCTTTTATATAAGCAATATTCATAAGTATATCTTAAGTAGATATTCTACCCTTAGCTCCATCTCAAAGTGTTGTAAGAATTTATTAGGACCTATTCTTCTCCTTGACTCGAGGTGGTAGATTTCCCATCTTGCTGATGCCTTTCTATTTCATTGAGTCCTTCATTTTCCATTGAATCTTATTCAAGAGATTATCCCACTGGATCTCTCTTGGAGGATTCTTGTGGTGGTAGTCCATGTATAATTTTTTGAGAGTGGTGCTGAGATATTTTGAAGCCCTGTTTCATTGACTCAGACTCTTATCTATTTCATCAAATATTTAAGTGCAGGAAATAATGCAACATGGCTAGGTCTTTTATCTTGTCTTAAAAGTTCATCCCCATCTTATATTGATAAACGAGAGGGTCAGAAGTCATCAATAGTTGTATCATGGCTTTTCCATAACTCCCTCTAAATATAGGGAAAGTGACCATGCCCAAGAATAATCATCGAGCCATCTAAAACCTGACCCTTTTCCTTAGGTCCATGTAACAAATTCATTAACCATAATCTGCTGCCATGACTAGAATGTGTCAACAAACATCAGCCAGAAAGAATCATCAAGACATACTATCAGTGGGTTTTATGGCTTCCTCTAAATCATAGATTGATGAAATTCTTATGTGAGAGAACTTCCACAAGGTGTCCACAAGGCACTTTCAACAACAACCTTCAACTGAGCTTGCCTCGGAACAGAAATAAAATTTAATAGAACTATCATGATGTCCTTCTTCAACCATAATGAAGAAATAGCTACATTATCCTCCTTTGCTATATGATGTTTATCAATGAATTAAATTACCCAATCCATGATATCGAGTCATCCATATTCATAAGATTTTCTTTCATAGGATCTCGGCTTAATGCATCAAGGAGCCTAATGACACTGTCAATATCACGGTCCTTACATTTCCTTCTGCTTATAGTTCTTGTCAAAGAATATGATTTAATATGCACTTTATTCAAGGTACATTTGATTTTGTACTGATAAGGTTTGATATATGCAATAGCTCCAAAACGTTCCATGTAATTTTTCTCCTTGTGGCCAAACCAAGGTAAAGGTGGTGCATAAACTTCCATTGCTCTTGATGTTAGATAAGGGGGTAAATGTTTGTTTCCATACACCATCATTGCTCCTTCAATTATTACTACAATTCACTAAATCAAATACTACCATTATTGCTTCAAATGAGTATAATCATTGCTTCTTCATTCCTCCTCCACTTCACTGCTTATAAACATTCTGCTGGTAGATTAACCCATCAAGTTATATTGAAGACAAAGATATTGTCTAATTGATTATTCTAGCATCTCTAAACTTAAAGGCTCTTGGTCTAGAATCATATATAGATCAAAATCACCTAAAACAACTTGCCTACGACACTTTGTTTTGTTTGTGTTAATGATAATTACACTTCAAGCATCTTGCTATCACAAGGATTAGGTTGGTTGATGATTTTTGGATCCCTTCATGTATTCATTCAATAGAAAACTATATAAGATATCTATACTTAGAAAAACTAAGTGATATACAATACTTCCATACCACAGGCATTCTTCAGTTAGGCCCACAGGTGAACTATCATGGAAAATGTTGGGATAACTGTCATACAAAAGGTTATTATTAAAATGGTGATGTGTCAAATTGATTGTTGTAGGGCCATGGTGAATTTTCTCTTTCCATACTACTGTGAAAGGATGCTTGACTTGTTGTGGTAACAAAAAGAATATTGAAGAAGTCATGTCAGCTACAATATTGCAACTATCCTTTAAGTCATATCAAGGATATACATACAGACATTGTGATGAGACTTCAATTTTGTATTCTACCAAAAGTGCATTATAGCTTTCTTGAGGAATTGTTTATTCAAATTTCAAGATAATGACTTCAACAAGTCTCTTACTTTTCTGTAGGTAGATACTCACTTTCCATGTTGTTTCTCAATCATAAATTATGAAGTGAATATCGATCTAGGAGAATGTATTTCAGTGGCCCGAGCCTTCAAGCTCTTTTAAAAATATGTGCCCTAAGCTCTTTGCTACCCATATAATACAGAAGAATTGTCACAATTGCACAAGAGTGATGTCAGATATAGTCTAGCGTTGAACCTATAGAATATGAGACTTGGCTTTTGTAACAATCCTGTGACATGTGGTATATTCTTAGGTTCAAACCCACAGAAGTAGGTCACCAACTTCGTTCTTCACCTTGCATAATAGATGCCCATGAATAAGAGAATTATGTTGTGACTTAGGTCTGTAAAACATTGGTGTTCTGTAATTGATGCCCTGATGAGGGTTGTTTGAGAGACTTCATTCTTATACCTTAACGATGGCCATAACCCAATTTGATTAGTTGAGGATGTCCCAAAAATACTTCGGTTCAAGAGAAATAAATACATCTCATCAAAATACAACAAAATATACCACAACTTGATCTACAGGAAAATAAAGAACAAAAGAAAAACGTGTGTTGTGTGGTAGCAGTCTCAAACCGTAATATTTAGAGAGAATTGAGTTCTCTAACTTGGAAATTTTACTTGTTCAGAATGCTCTGAAATAATTCACTTGGATTTTGGTTTGTAATAGCCATCTCTGAAGCTATGAGAAACCATATATCTACAACTTTAACTGTGGCTATTTTCATACATATTCTTCAAGAGAAATCATTGACCTATCCTCTGTTGGTTTTCACCAATATTGTAGATGCTTTGTGAGGAGCGGGGACTATTCCTTGAAATAGCTGACATCATTTGAGGCTTGGGGCTTATGCTTTTAAAGGGAGTCATGGAACCTCATAGTGACAAGATCTGAGCTCGCTTTTTTGTTGAGGTAATGCCATGGTTGCAAAGAAGATAATTAATTCTCAGACCTTTGACTCCAGTAAAGGTTCCTCTTTTATTTCTGTTTTGTTTTTTGAGTAGACCATATACTTCAAGAATTGGAATTTGGATTTATAATGATAACAAGCTATGCAATTTGTTTCAAGTGTGTGTGTGTGTTTCTAGAGTTGGACAAAATTACAACCAAACAAATTTCTATGGTTGATTCTTAATAACTAAAACTTGGATATTTTTCTTGGGAATTTGACTGTGTAGGCTTGTAGACCATAATATACTCTAGCTATCAACCTCTATATTTCACCATATGTGCTCTAAGTTCCGGCATATAAAATTTTCAAGGCACCATAGCCTGATTTGTAATGTTGTGAAATTTGGCAGTTGCATAGTAGTGGCTTCCTAGATTGGAAGTGAAACTCTAACAATGTATGAAGATCAATAATTTTATAAGAAATGCACATAAATTTGAAAATTACAATTTTGATCTTTAGTGAGCCTTGGACATGCATCTTATTAAATACTACTTGCACTTAGAAAGAGACAAGAAAATCAATCAAATTGTTTTGGTAGACTTAGTACTCTCACTTGAAGGTGTACATTAGAATTATGGAAGTGTAGGAAGAAGCACAGGGAGAAATATTGTAGCACTATCTTTTATGACTTTTACATAGGTACATCTGTAGGAGGTTGTGTGAAATCAGGTCAGGTTGTAAGTTGTTACGCATATTTTAACCTAAAAAATGCAATTTTTCCACTTGGCATGCAACTTTGACACCCTGGGGTGCATTCTAAGTATGGAATATGATGTTTCATGGCATATAGGATAGTCCCTTTTCCTTATCATCCATTAGGCTTGCAATTTATGTACATGGCATGAAGTTTACACATTACCTTGGATATGCATTGTTGACATAGTTGCTTCTCTTTCAGATCGTGGGAGGCTTGTTCCAAGTTCAAGCAAGTCCAATAAATTGTTCTTGAAATGAAGAGGATCTTATTCAAGTATGTTTTGACATTGTCAACATATGTTCTAACATTATCATAAGAATGCATATTAGCATTTTCCAATAGAACATTAGAAAGATCATTTGTTTATATAACTTAATGATCCTATTGGTTTGAATTTTGTTGGAATACTTGCATTTTTGTTTTGAATGTGTGTAGAATTGGCTCTGGTATATTTTTGGAACAACCCCAAAAACAATCATCTAGTGGTATTTTTGAGGTCTTCCATTGACTTAAGATATTTGTATACTATTTTTATGTTGGAGCCATATTTCAATCAAGCCCCCCCAAAATATCTGCATATTCATCGGATCTACATTGTTCGACTCTACTTTAGCATTTTATTAAATTTTGAGAATATTGATTTTTTATTTATTTAATGAGAAAATTCAAAAACATACTAGATAGTTTTAAGATTTAACACCTTAAATTGTTGTACATGTTAGAATCCTCTATTTCATAGTATCACCAGATGACTGATTATTTTCTTAGGTCTTTCATACTGAAAATAATATTCCATGGCTGCCATTTATTTCCAAAAAAAAAGAGAAAATCGTGACTAGCTAAAACATCAAAGGGATCAATCTGCCTTTCGATTCAATGGAAAGGGGAAAATGTTGTTGATAAGGTGTGATGGTGATCAAACTTCATTTATGCCCTCATTTCATTTCATTCACCCTCTTTGCCCCTCATTTTCTCCATATTCCAAATTTCTACACTTTATTTCTTTCAAAGCCCTTCTTTAACTATTAAAATTCAAATTTTATAGTTAAAAAAGAGTAGCTTCGCCCACCCACTAAAAGTCGTATCATATATCCTTAAGAATTACCACTTACCACAACTCTGCTCCCCACAGTCGATCACTTGATACATACATATATATCACATAAACCACAAAGAAACCCTTAGGACTCCACCAATGCGATGCGATGACGGTGGGACCTGATCGAAATTGAAAATCACAAAGTTTATAGGATAGGAATGGGAGGTAAGTTTTAAAATCATTGAAGTGTGACGCGCGATGACGGTGGGACCCAATCGCAATCGTAAATCACAAGTTTTGCAAGATAAATGTGAAGGGTAAGTGTTAAAATCGTTGAAGTGCGATATGCGATGATGGTGGGACTCGATCACATAACGCGCATCACAAGTTTCAAAAGATAAGTGCGAAGGGTAAGTGTTAAAATTACGGAAGTGCAATGTGCGATGATGGTGGGACCCGATCGTAGTGTACACATAGAAAGTTTCAAAAGATAAGTGTTAAAGAAAAAGTTAAAAATAGTGAAATGTGAAGTGTGATGTTGGCACAGATGTGATTTGGTTCCAAGATGAAATCTAAAGGATTTTAAGTCCAGGCGTATGAAGTTTGTACGTTGTTTATGAAGAAATAATCTAAAACATGACAAAAGGATGTGTGGTAAATTAAGCCTCGACAAGGAGCACAAGCAAAGGAGGTTGAGTCGGGCAAAGGGCGTTCATACAAAACACATTAGCATAATCACCAAATAATAAAAAGTGGCTAGCGTTATACCAGATTTAATTACTAAACGCCAGTTTTCTGAAAAGTAGGGCCAGATGTCAGAGCCAACATTGGTTTCCTCTTCATGACCATCACAGCCACCTTCAAGCCTACTATTTGATATTACGAAGAGCCATCGAAGTTTTTAGATCCATGAAGAGCTACCCAAAATTAATTCTACAGATAGTGTTTTGTCAGAGATTTTTTTCTCAGGCCTTGCATGGCCACACTTGTCTAATTTTAGTTAGTTTGTAATCAATGAAGGTTGTCAAGTTAGATTAGGGAAACAGACTTAGTCTTTAGATAAATACTAACTTCCTTATCAGTATGAAGGGTGGGAAAGGTTGGACCTTGTTAGACTCTGCGTTGCAAATATCATTATATTGGAGCACTGTAACTGTTTGAGTTGGGCATCAATAATAAGAGATTGTTCACAATATTCTTGATCTATGTTAATGTTGATTTTTTTCCTCTACCCTTTCATGTTGTGCATCAATTTATCTGAATTCAAAACAGAAAATTTAGATTAAGATTTGTTGAGATAGCACCTTAATTCTGTCTGTGTTTTTAATCTTAATGTTTTCTTCTAAAGTATAGTTAAAGAATTATTAACTGCTCTTTAGCTATTTTTGAACCCACTACTTTCTTTCATCTCATATTCACACTGCCAATAAGATCCAGTCTGCATAGCTAGCTTTCCCTATGAATGTCCTTGAAAATTTGATGCACCATTCATCCTTTTATGACTCCATAGCCCAATGGATTGAGTTTCACAGTGATGTCTGTCCAATCACCCAATCAATAATAAAAAAAAAAAACCCCTCATAATTTCTATAACTAGCCTAATATCAACACTTATAATTATCAAGTTAAATCATAAAAATAGAGAGAGCCCTCTTTGAGTCGAGGAAGGCTAGGTCCTAGACTCCAAAGTGGTTTGATGTTTTCCTCTATTGTTTGTTTTTTCCAATCTTACAAATTATAGGGCCACAACATAATGGCGACAATACTGGGGATTTATTGAAAATCTTAATATTTCAATAGAGCTCAAAAACCCAAGTCAAAATTATATGATTCAATTATTTGCCGAAATTTGTATCTGGTTGTTGATGGTGGACAACATCTAACCACAAGAAAGTTGAAATCATCCACCTGGCAACTCCAACTCAGATCAGTTTCATTCAAAGGCTCCACTGGAGGAACGACCTGAAACATGACCAGTCATCCTAGAAAGAGAAAGTATTCAATGATCCAGTTTTTATGCAGGAACGCAATAGAATACATATATAACCAGAAACATAGAGATGCAGTGGAAATAATGCTTCATTTTATCAATAAAAGAATGACTGAAATATGCTTACAAACATAATGGAAATAAAATAGCCAGGGTGTTGGTAGCGTATCTCTGAGAAGAGATGTGGCGGCTACAAACCTCTGAACTATGTTATAATGAGGCTCGAGGGCCTATTTATTAGTGAGAACAATGGAGAACTCTAAACATCCAAAAACCTAACCCTAGGAGATGAAGCACCAAAACTATGGGCCCTGTTTGGGTAAATTGGTGTTTCAACTTCCCGGGGACGTAACTTCAGCATACGATCTCTGTTTGACACGTATCATACCTCGTTGTAAAGATATATTCGAGTACAAATTTTTATGTGAGAAAAATTGATCCATGGACCCATTTTTTTCTTGGATTTCCCAAAAAAAATTGTTTAGGGCCTCAAAACGGCTCTGAAAGTTCAGGACCCAAAAAACTTCTAAAAATAATAAGTTGTGATGCAACTTAAAAACTGAACGAATTGATGCCAAGGGTTCAAATGGAATAGGTGGGTGGCCACCAATATCCAGCTAGATCATTAAGGCCCCAAAATGGCTCTGGGAGTGCAGGACCCGAAAACCTGCTAAAAATAGTAAGTTGTGCTGAATGTGAAAAGCTTCAAGAATTGATGGTGCGAGTCCAAATGGAATAGGTGGGTGGCCATTGATATCCACCTTGATCATTTCTCCCTCCTTAGAAAGAAATGGTCCCTATTGCATTGAGATCCTCCATGAGATGAGGCAAATTCTGTTGAACTGGGTATTAAATTTGTCGAAGATGTCATGGACCCGCAGGCGGACATGATGGATGCATTTAGTAATTTTGGTTTCTTTATCAGCCTCATACAGTACATGTGTGGATTATGTATGTGTATTTGCAGGAGGTATGGCAACATCAGGTGGCGGTGCGTCGGGGGTCAGATCGATGGAGTGATTGTCCTAACAATGTAGAGGAACCTTTGTGAGTGAGGAGAAAATGTCCTCGTATTCCTCCATGACTTTGTCCATCTGCTGCAGCCATGTAGGGGAGCCATTTTTCGAGGTTGTGGCCACAATATTCTTCTTTCTCTGTGAGCGAGTTGTAAGGAAAATAAATTTCCTGGTTTGGGAAACAATCTTACTGTGTTGTTTTGTAGTAGTCAAAGATACGACAGGAGGCGGTACTACCTCCAGTATCCTGTACAAGTTATTTCACAAAGAAATAATAATAGCATGAGGCCTAGACTCATACACAACATGTCACCTCCACAAGTATGGTTGGCCAAATAATACATCAGCTACATCAAGAGGAGCAACATCACATAATACCTTATCCGTGAATGGCTTGATGTTGTATGGAAGGCGACACTGTTGGCAAATGCAGATATCTCTCCCTGGGTGAAGCCACCCGATGGTATACAGTTGTGGGTGCTATGGTCGGTAGGCTGAGCCTCTTCACGACCTCTGCTGAAATGAGGTCCCTTTGTCTTCTGCTATCGACAAGGAATTGTAGTGGAGAACCCTTCACCCACATCTGCGAATGGAAGAGGTGCTCCCCCTCCTCTCGATCCTCGGGATCCTCCCTTTTGATCTTGGTGGTGGCAACAATGGCACTAGGATCCGCATCAATGATTTGCTTCCCTTTGTCATTTCCTTTGTTTGGTTTTGACTCAGGATTAGAAAATGCATCTGATTCAGGTGCCTTTAGCTCGGCCACCAATGATTGTTTGGCCCGACACTCATTTGTGCTATGAGTGGGGCTGTTATGAAATTCACGCCACTTCCTCGTGTCCTTCTTTGGATTCATGGTATTTTTATGAGTCTGTTAGAAAATTAAATATTATAGAGCAATGCAACACATAAAATATGCGGAAAATACAAGCACACAAAGACACATAAAACAAGAGAGACACAGATATACGTGGTTCACCCAGTTTGGGCTACGTCCATCCCGAACAGCCAATCCTTCCTTTCTATTATCCAGCAAAATGAAAAGACAAAACCTACAGCAGATCAACTATAATATCCTCTGTTCTTTCTCACAGTCTCCCTCTCTATTTCTTGCTCCGATAATACACATACAATGCACAGCCGCAATACAATGCCCTCATAAAAGCGAGGGGTTGCCTTCTAGGGAAAAAACCCTAATATAAACATAACTTCTACCGTCAGATCATTTTCCTAATGAACGGCCTAGATTGACTAGAAATTACTATACTTTTACAAGGCAATTTTACATCTGTTTTTAGCTTCGGGGGTGCTGCCCCCGAAAACCCCCGCCAGGGGGGGCTCCGAAAGCGCTGCCGCCCCCCCTGGACCCCCCACGACAGCGATTAATTACGAGTGGCGTTGCCACCCCTTTTAAGGTACAGAGGTCCAATGCTATGATACAAAGTAAACAATATAATCAGGCTCCACACCCAACAATCTCCCACTTGGAGACTGATTGTAGAAACTCCACCGCTGCTTCATTTGCTGGACAATGAATCCTCTTTGGACCTGATTGTTTCTCATCTTCATCGTCATCCTTGAAGACCAATTGAAACTGAGCATGTTCTCAGTTTCTCCCTGGTTACAAATTTTTTTAGCATATCTGCAGGATTTTGGCTAGTGTGTATCTTTTCCATCTTCAACTCTCCATCTTCCAATACTGACCGTATGAAATGGTACTTGAGATGTATGTGTTTAGTCCTGGAATGAAATGCTGAGTTCTTTGCAAGATGAATAGCACTTTGGCTATCACTGTATAGTGTGCCCATATCATTCTTCTTACCCAATTCATCCATAAACCTTTGTAACCAAATCATTTCTTTACTAGCCTCTGTAGCAGCAACATACTCGGCTTCTGTTGTTGAAAGTGCAACAGCACTTTGGATTTTTGAAACCCAACTGACAGTTGTTCCACCTACAGTAAATACATATCCTGTAGTGCTCCTCCTGTTATCTCTGTCACCTGCCATATCTGCATCAACATATCCCTGTAGAGCAATGTTTGAACCACCAAAGCATAATGCTTGATTTGTGGTACCTCTCAAATATCTGAAAATCCATTTTACTGCCATCCAATGTTCTTTTCTTGGATTTTTCATGTACCTGCTTACAACTCCCACTACATGAGCAATTTCAGGCCTTGTGCAAACCATTGCATACATTAAGCTTCCAACTACTGATGCATATGGAACTTTAGACATATAATCCATGTCTTCTTGGGTCTTTAGGCATATCTCCTTACTAAGTTTGAAATGGCTAGCAAAAGGTGTACTAACTGGTTTTTCATTCTGTATATTAAATATTTTCAACACCTTCTCTATGTACTCATTCTGAGACAGTGTTAATTTGCGATTTTTCCTGTCTCTAGTTATCCTCATACCAAGGATTTGTTTTGCAGCTCCCAAATCCTTCATTGCAAATGAATTTGCCAATTTTATTTTGAGCACATTTATTTCCTGCATGTTAGACCCTGCAACAAGCATGTCATCTACATACAATAACAATATAATATAAGCTGCCATCATTTTTCCTTTTTAGATAAACACAATGATCAGAGTGACATCTAGTATAACCTTGTTCAGACATAAACTTGTCAAATTTTAGATACCACTGCCTTGGAGCCTGTTTTAAACCATACAAGCTCTTCTTTAACCTGCACACCAATTTTTCTTTCCCTTTTACCTCATATCCTTTTGGTTGTTGCATGTATATCTCTTCCTCCAAATCTCCATGGAGAAATGTTGTCTTTACATCTAACTGTTCAAGATGTAAATCGTCTGCTGCTACAAGACTTAAAATAGTTCTGATTGAATTCATTTTAACAACAGGAGAAAATATTTCATCAAAATCAATACCTTTCTTCTGTGCAAACCCCTTCACCACAAGTCTATCTTTGTACCTTTGTTTTCCTCCATCTTCTTCCTTTAGCCTGTAAACCCATTTATTCTGCAGTTTATTTTTACCTGCAGGCAACTTGACTAAGTCCCAAGTCTAGTTATGCATTAAGGAATCCATCTCTTCTTCCATGGCTAGCTCCCACTTCTTCCTACTTTCAACCTGCATTTCTTCTTCATAACATTCAGGTTCACCAAAATGAGTCAGCAATAAATAATATAATGAAGGAGAGTATCGTTCAGGGGGTCTATTTATCCTGGTAGATCTTCTAACACCACTTTCAGGTGTTTGAGGTGCTTGTTGCTGTTGTGGTGGTTGTTGCTACTATGGTTGTTGATTATTATTATTTTCAGGTACCTTTATTTTTTCAGATATCTCATCAAGAACTGTGTATTCCTTGCTTTCTTTTTCTTGTTTCTTTTCCTGCAACTGATTCTTATACAAGACTTTTTCATTGAATATTACATATCTTCTCCTAATGATTTTGTGATTTTCATAATCATATAAGAGATAACCAAAATCATTAGCACCATATCCAATAAAGGTACATTTCTTTGATTTTGCCTCAAGCTTTGTTTTGTTTTCTTTATTAATATGGACAAAGGCCTCACAACCAAAAGGCTTTAAAAAAGAGTAGTTTACCTTTTTACCTATCCATGCTTCCTCTGGAATACCACCATCCAAGGAACTTGAAGGCCCTCTGTTTATTAGATAAACGACAATATCTATAGCATCTGCCCAAAATTGTAAAGGAAATCCTGTATGCAATCTCATGCACCTTGCACGCTCCATGATTGTTCTGTTCATCCTTTCTGACACACCATTTTCTTGTGGTGTTCTTAGAACTGTCTTCTCTCTACGAATTCCATGCTCTGAACAGTACCTATCAAACTCTTTGCTGCAATATTCACCTCCATTGTCTGATCTGAGACACTTCAACTTCTTTCCTGTCTTAATCTCAACCAAAGCTTTTCATTTCTTGAAAGTATCAAATACATCAGATTTATTCTGAATACAATAAATCCATGTTTTTCTAGTTGCATCATCAATAAAAGTAACATAATAACGAGAGCCACCGAGAGATGATACCTGAGCAGGTCCCCATACATCTGTATGCACAAGCTCCAATTTTTCGCTCTTCTTTTCTTTCCCAACTCTGAGAAATTTGACTCTCTTTTGTTTTCCATAAATGCAATTCTCACAAAAATCCAAATCAACATTCTTCAAACCTGGCAACAAATTTCTTGAGTGAAGAATCTTCATTCCTTTCTCACTCATGTGTCCGAGCCTATGATGCCATAATGCTGCATCTTCTCCTTTGGAAGTTAAAGCATTAAAAGAGTTAGAAATACCATTGCATAAATACAATGTACCAACCTTTTCACCTTTTGCTATTACCAACGCTCCTTTGGTGACCTTCCAAGTTTTATCTGTGAAAGTTGTCACACAACCTTCACTGCCTAACTACCCTGTTGAAATCAGATTTTTCTTCAGATCTGGAACATGCCTTACCTTCTTTAGTAGCCATTGGTTTCCATTCTGTTGTTTTACAAGAACTTTACCCATTCCAACAATTTTACAAGGTTTATCATCACCCAAACGAACTTGTCCAAAATCTCCTTGAACATAGTCATGAAAATATTTCTTATCAGGTGTGGCATGGAATGAAGCCCCTGAATCTACAACCCAAGAATCAGTAACATTTTTGAAAGAAAGAATCAAAGCATCTTGTAACACATCACCTGTCACATTTGCTTCATGATTTTTTTCTTGCTGTGTGTCTCCTTCTTTTCCCTTCTGAGATCTACTGTCTTTCTTTAGGTGTCCTTTCTTTCCGCAATTCCAGCACACTATCCCCAATCTAGACTTGGATCTGCCTTTCCTTGATTTACTGTGATATCCCAAGCTCTTTCCTCTTTCCATTATTCTTCCCTTAGACTCTGCACTCAAAGCATTACCTGATGTCTCACCGAAGCTTTTCCGTCGCATTTCCTCACTAAGGATAGCACCAACAACATCATTAAACTTTAAAGTACTAGATCCAGAGACAGAGTTACTAATGGCCATTACTTAACCATTCCAACTCTCTGGCAATGATTACAAGAATAACAGAGCTCTAACTTCATCATCAAAGTTTACCCATACAGAACTTAATTGACTGGTAACTGTATTAAATTCATTTAAATGGTCTGCAATAGATCCACCTTCCGACATCTTCATATTAAATAGTCGTTTCATAAGAAATACCTTGTTTGAGGCCGAGCGTTTTTCATATAGTTTCATCAACGTCTGCATCAAATCCTCTGTTGTTGTTTATTTCGAAATATTGAAGGCGACTGACGCCGCAAGACACAACCGTACTGTTCTGAGTGCCTTTCTATCAAGAATGTTCCATTCCGCGTCTGTCATGGCCGCCGGCTTCTTTGTTTTTCTACTCAATGGTAGGTATAGATATTTCTGATACAGATAATCTTCCATCTGCATCTTCCACAGTGGGAAGTTTTGGCCATTAAATTTATTGACCCTAAACTTACCATCATCCGCCATTGCTCCCACTCGAACCAGGAACCCTTCTTTCCTGCGAGTTTATCAGCCAAATATACCTCTGGCTCTGATACTAGTTGTTAGAAAATTAAATATTATGGAGCAATGCAACACATAAAATATGCAGAAAATACAAGCACACAAAAACATATAAAACCAAAGAGACACAGATGTACGTGATTCACCCTGTTTGGGCTACGTCCACCCTGAACAGCCAGTCCTTCCTTTCTATTATCCAACAAAATGAAAAGACAAAACCTACAACAAATCAGCTGTAATATCCTCTGTTCTTTCTCACAATCTCCCTCTCTGTTTCCCGCTCCGAGAATACACATACAATGCACAGCCGCAATATAATGCCCTCATAAAAGCGAGGGGTTGCCTTCTAGGGCAAAAAACCCTAATCTAAACATAACTTCTACCGTCAGATCATTTTCTTAATGAACGGCCCAGATTGAGTAGAAATTACTATACTTTTACAAGGCAATTTTACATATGTTTTTAGCTTCGCGGGTGCTACCCCCGAAAACCCCTGCCAGGGGGGGGGCTCCGAAAAGCACTCTCACCCCCCCTGGACCCCCCATGGCAGCGATTAATTACGGTCAGCGTTGCTGCCCCTTTTAAGTAGAGGGGTCCAATGCTGTGATACAAAGTAAATAAGATAATCAGGCTCCACACCCAATAGAATCACCACACTTTGGCCTTTCCCCCTGTTCTGCGGTTCGGGGGCACCTTTCCCTGGCTTCAGATTCACAGATCCAAAGTCTCGCTTCTTCTGCTTAAATTTCTGCTCTATTTTGGCACCATAGTGATATGCCATGCCAAGCGATGTAATGTCAAGGAAATCCATTTCCTCCTAAATGTGTTTGTGCACATAGCCGCGGTACTTGAGCACCATATGTATCTCTGAATATTTAATACCCAACTTTGTGTGCAGGGTATGGAACAAATTCATTAGTTCCTGCACATCTTGATCCCTTTGCTGCCGCAGCATGGTCCTTTGGATGTAATTGTCCTCATAGCTCCCCACGGGGTAATATTGTTCCTTGATGCCATCTCGGAATGAATTCCAAGTGGTTGTGGCCAATAATAGAGAGGGTTCCTCTTCGTCCTCTTGCTCACAGTGGGTTTCCCACTAGTCTTTGACATGGGGAGCAGCTTTGAGGAGTGAAAAAATAATATTTTCTTGGTCGGAGAAATCATGGACCTAGAAATACCCTTCCAGCAAATTTAACCATCTATCTACGGTGTCTGCATCTATCTGGCCTTCAAATACAGGAATGTCAAATTTTACCTATACCTTGAAGAGAGTGGCGTCTCCAAAGTGGCTATTGGATGCAGATGCACTGTAGGTGGGCAGTAGTTGAAGGATATGAGCAAATTTATCCATCATCACGTTCCTTTGTTTCTTGAGAGCCTCCTCGAGAATTTTTTTTATAGGATCTCCTGCTCCCTCGTCTTTCTTTTCTTCCACCATGGGAGGTCGTTGGGGGTTGGGAGGCTGATCTTGAAAGGGTTCAACCATATCGATCCCTAAATCCTTATACCCTGACCGCATTGGGGACATGCAATAAAAATAGAGAAAGAGTAGACCACTCTGATACCAGTGATCCGGATTTTATGCAGGAACGCAATAGAATACAAATATAACCATAAACACAGAGATGCAGTGGAAATAATGCTTCATTTTATTAATAGAAAAAATGACTGAGATATGCTTATAGACATAATGGAAATAAAATAGCTAGGGTGATAGTAGTGTATCTCTGATAATAGATGTGGCAGCTACAAATGTTTGAACTGTGTTACAATGAGGCTCGAGGGCATATTTATTATCGAGAACAATGGAGAACTCTAAACGTCCAAAAACCTGACTCTAGGAGATGAAGCGCCAAAAACATGGGCCCTGTTTGGGTAAATTGGTGTTTCAACTTCCCGGGGATGTAACTTCGAAATACGATATTCATTTGATGTGTATCACACCTTGTTAGAAATATCTATCCAAGGAGTACAACTTTTGATGTGAGCAACATCAATCCATGGACCCATGTTGCTCCTGGTTTTCCCAAAAAACATCGTTTAGGGCCTCAAAACGACTTCGAAAGTTCAGGACCCAAAAAACTACTAAAAATAGTAAGTTGTGCTGCAACTTAAAAACTAAACAAATTGATGGTGGGGGTTCAAATGGAATAGGTGGGTGGCCACCAATATCCACCTGGGTCATTAAGGCCCCAAAACAGCTCCGGGAGTGTAGGACCTGAAAACCTGCTAAAAATAATAAGTTGTGTTGAATATGAAAAGCTGCAAGAATTGATGGTGTAGGTCCAAATGGAATAGGTGGGTGGCCACCGATATCCACCTTGATCATTCGAGCCCAAATTGGATTCAAGAAATTATTGTTTTTATCTGTAACTATGTTCTATCCTACTTTAATCTTGATCAAGAGTACACTTTTGAGGTTTACATTGAACATTGGCAGATTCATGAGCCTCAAGAAGCTGAGCCCCAAATTGTAGATCATGTACATACTCATACACTTGTGCACATCCCGAATGCACTTGTGGAAAACCCAGTGAAACATGAACCTCATGCTTCATCTCCTGCTATTGCTGAATTCCCAAATGGTTATGAGCATCCTGCTTTACCACCTATACCTGTAAAATTCCCAAACAAATACAAGCCTCTTGTTTTTCCTCCTATCCTCCATGACCTCCCGGCAAATTTTATCAATAATCTACCCAGATTTTATGGAGAAAATGCAAAGATCATTTCTGAAAAGCACATTCAAAATATTGAGGATTTCCTTGATCTTTTTGAGGTGGGATAAGATGATGTGCATATCAGAATGTTTTCCCTATCATTGCAGGGTAAAGTTAAAAATTGGTTTAAAGATCTTCTAGCTGCAAGCATTATCAATTTTCATCAATTCACTCAAGTTTTCCTAGACAGGTTAGGTGGTCGTGGGAAAATTTTTTCTCATCATAGAAGAGTATAACCATTTAAAAAGAAACCCTGGGGAGATAGTACAATATTTTTCAGGCAGGTTCAATAAGGTATACTATTTTATTCCTGCTAAGATAAGGCCACCCCTAGGATTAGCTCTCTAGCACTACCCAGATACATTTGACCCAGAGATGGCATTCAAGTTAAGAGAAAGGGACCCCACAACCCTTGAAGAAATGAAAAATATGATTTTTGATGTGAAAGAGAACCTGTTGAATAGAGAGGCAAAGTTAAAGGTTGTGGTGAAGGATAAAATAGAAAGAGAGTGATTTATATCTTCAGAGATAAATCTAGATATGTTGACAAACACAGTCAATGGAATGATGCATTTGATTAGTAGGAAAGAGGAGCTTGATGTTCAGATACCTCATGTTCCATTAGTTCCGGAAAATACAAACATCAATGTACCCAAGCAGTTTGCTGCCCATCCTGGACACCCTAAAACAGAAAATGATTGTTTCATGTACTCTATCCACAACATAGCCAAATATGAAGTCAAAAATCAAAAGGAGGTAGGGAAATCCTCAGCAACAATGTACATGATAGATGACCTTTCATACAGAGGTATCCATATACAATATGATTATCAAGACGAATACTATAAGGTTGAGGTTGAGGATGATTATTCGAAGCAACTAGCACTATTTTCTTGGGAAGAACAAACTCAGTTATCACAATGCAGAGATGAAAATCAAAATCTGCATGCTAAGCAAGGTTGCAAAGAAGAAAATACAGTTCTAAATTTTTCAAGTAAGTGACAAATGTGTTCCTCTCTTTTCTGCCTCATTCTTAAGATAGCATTATAATCAGGTGGTTAATATTAAGGATGAGCAATGCTCTAATGAGTCAGTTGAGGAAAAAAGAGATGATCCTGA
Organism: Pinus albicaulis; assembly: GCA_034641835.2. Classification (NCBI taxonomy): domain Eukaryota; kingdom Viridiplantae; phylum Streptophyta; class Pinopsida; order Pinales; family Pinaceae; genus Pinus; species Pinus albicaulis. Next base: position 1,392,414,802 of record CM076570.1, read on the forward strand.
ACCTTTTTCAGATCTAGAAGTTCTCTCCCTAAGTCATCTTGAAATATATAATCTGAAATGGATGATGAATTGATCCATATTGATTCTTTGCCCTTATGCTTTGATACATTTCAGATTTTGAGAATAAATATGGATCACATTCTAGTTGATAATCACAAGAGAGAATAACTCTCTCACCAATTAGAGGAGGAAATCGGGGATGATAAAAAATATGTTTTAGATTCAACGCTTCAACCCTTGAGTCCTTTTGAATGTCAAGTAGCAGATGAAATCACAATGTCTAAAACAGATGATGAATTGATCAAGTTTTATTCTCTAACTTTATGCTTTAATTCATTTCAAATTATGAAAGGGAATTGGGATCATATTCTTACTAAAAATCATAAGAGAAAACACGAGGTCTCAGAAGAACCAACACTACCATCTAAATCACCACATGACCCAATAGCAGACGCATTAGATGGTTTCTACTTTCAAATTCAATCTTCCTGTGTTCATAATTCTCTCAAAAGCTGCTATGATATAGATATGATCAGACAGTCTGCCCATTGTCTGATTCAGTAGAAGTATTGACCCAACATTCATCAGATAGCATGCAAACATGTTATGAGTTGTTTGAAGTCCTGGAGAGCACATCTGTGGTACCAAGATATGAAGATGATTTGGCTGAGTTGGCTGAGTTAGAATACCCAGAAATAAATCAAGAGTATCTTGATCCAGTGGCTGTCTATATGGAGGAATTTTTATTTACAAAGCGAGCACATATTTCTGGCATGTCATTTTTTTTTCAAGTGTACCAAGATCCATGTAAATCAGATCATGTCAGGAATTTCTACCAAATAGTATTATCAAGTTTTTTGTTGAATATGGTGAATATCAGTGAAAGAAAGGAGCTATTTAGGCAGTTGCTTGACTGGGTACCATAGCATTATTGTATCATTTAGAAGGGTCGCAATTTCAATAGATTAGGGTAGGTAGGTGTGAAGATAAGCTTGGTACTATGAGCATATTTCAAATTTAGTTTTAGATTGCTTTTCATTTTCATATCAAAGTGTTTCAGACTTTAGTTTCTGCGCAGTTCTGGTTTCACCATTCAAGTTTTCAAGGTCTAGCAGTATGTTCAGCTTGATGGATTGTAGTGGATAAGTTTCATTGTAGTTTCAGTTCAGATTTCAGTATGCTAATAAGCTGGCTTTCCAAGCATGTGGTATATTTTTTATCAGTCAAAGTCAGAAGGAACAATCAGCTAGTTTCCAGCCACTAAGTTTCCTGAGAGACCAAGATACAAGTTTCAGGGTCAGGATCAACCCAATGTATTAGGATACTAGTCTACGATGTTCTTGACACCTCCTGAAGGAGTTGCCATCCTCAGTTTGAGCCACTGTTAGACTCTTGTATTTCACAATATCACCAGATGACTAGTTATTTTCTCATGTCTTTCATACTGAAAATAATATTTCATGGTTATCATTTATTTCCAGAAAAATAAGGGAAAATCTTGACTGGCTATAACATCAAAGGGATCAATCTCCCTTTTAGTTCAGTGGGAAGGGGAAAATTTTGTTGACAAGGTGTGATGGTGATCAAACTTCATTTCTGTCCTCATTCCATTTCATTCACCCTCTTTTCCCCTCAGTTTATCCATATTCCAAAGTTTTACACTTTATTTCATTCCAACCCCTTCTTTAACTATTCAAATTCAAATTTTATAGTTAAAAAAGAGAAACTCCACCCACCCACTAAAATTTGTATCATATATCACTTAAGACTTACCACTTATCACAAATCCGCCCCCCACATCTGACTGCTTGATACATACATATATATCACATAAACCACAAAGAAACCTTTAGGACTCCACCGATGCAATGCGATGACAGTGGGGCCCGATCACAATCGAAAATCATGAAGTTTATAAGATAGGTGTGGGAGGTAAGTTTTAAAATCACCAAAGTTTGATGTGTGATGACAATGGAACCCAATTACAATTGCAAATCGAATTTTTAGCAAGATAAGTGCGAAGGGTAAGTGTTAAAATTGCCGAAGTGCCATATGCGATGACGGTGGGACCCAATCGCATAGTGCGCATCACAAGTTTCAAAAGATAAGTGCGAAGGGTAAGTGTTAAAATTGCCGAAGTGCGATGTCAAATGACGGCGGGACCCAATCGCAGTGCACGCATTGCAAGTTTCAAAAGATAAGTGTTAAAGAAAAAAATTAAAAAATAGTGAAATGAAAAGTGTGATGTTGGCGCGAATGCGATGTGGTTCCAAGATGAAATCTAAAGGATTTAAAGTCTGGGTGTATGAATTTTGTACATTGTTTATGAATAAATAGGCTAAAACATGATAGAAGGACATGTGGTAGAATAAGCCACGACAAGGAGCACAAGAAAATGAGGTCGAGTCGAGCAAAGGGTGCTCATACAAAACACATTAGCACAATCACCAAATAATGAAAAGTGGCTAGTGCTACAGCAGATTTAATTACCAAACACCAATTTTATGAAAATTAGGGCCAAATGTTAGAGCCACCATTGGTTGCCTCTTCATGACCATTAGCCACCTTCAAGCCTACTGTTTGATCTTACAAAAGAGCCATCAAAGTTCTTAGATCCATGAAGAGCTTCCCAAAATTAATTCTACAGGTGTTGTTTTGTCAGAGTTTTTTTGTTGGGGCCTTGCATGGCCACACTTGACTAATTTTAGTTTGTTTGTAATCAATGAAGGTTTTCAAGTTATATTATGGAAACCAACTTAGTCTTTAGATAAATACTGACTTTCTTAGCAGTATGAAGGGTGGGAAAGGTTGGACCTTGGTAGACTCTGCATTTCAAAGATCATTGTATTGGAGCACTGTAACTGTTTGAGCTTTGCATCAATAATAAGAGATCGTTCACAGGATTCTTGATCTATGTTAATGGTGATGTTTTTCCTTTGTGTTAATTTTTTTCCTCTGTATTTTCACGTTGTGCATCAATTCATCTGATTTCAAAACAAAAAATTTAGATTAATATTTATTGAGAGAGCACCTTAATTCTATCTGTGTTTTTTATCTTAATGTTTTCTTCTGAAGTATAGTTAAATAATTCTTAACTTCTCTTTATCTATTTCTGAACCCACTACCTTCTTTCATCTTATATTCACACTACCAGTAAGAATCAGTCAGCATAGCTAGCTTGCCCTGTGAAAGCCCTTGAAAATTTGATGCACCATTCAGCCTTTTATGACTCCAGAGCCCAATGGGTTGAGTTTCACAACTCTGTCTTTCCAATCACCCAATCAATCAAAGAAAACAACCCTCATAATTTTTATAACTAACCTAATATCAGCACTTATAATTATCAATTTCAATCATAAAAATAGAGATAGCCCTCTCTGAGTCTAGGAAGGCTAGGTCATGGACAATAGTACAAGTACATAGTATCTATGCTTTGTTGTCTTTTGATTTTATTAAGATATAATTTTCAGCCCCACTATTTCATGCATTTTATGCCCATTACTTCTGATATATATTTCAATGTGCACATACAAGTCAAGGTATTTGCCTCCTATGCTAATTTCTAGTTATTACACTATGGATACATTCTAAACATTTCTGTTGGTTGTTTTTTTTTTCTAGAAGAAATGAGATGCATTATTCATAGTTTGAATAACAAACGAATGGATTTATGCATTATGAGCTATTCAGATAGGGTTGTGTTCATAAGTATCTCTAGCAATGAATGTATGTGAACCCATGCATGATGAGAAATTGATGCATAATTCATAGCATGAAAAAAAAGGCTATGGATTTACGCATTATGAAATATTCAGATAGAGTTGTTGTTTGTAAGTATCTCTAGCAATGAATTTATGTGAACTCGTGCATGATGAGAAATTGGATAAGTGTTAAATATTAAATGGCCTACTGTTAATGGCACAATGCAAAGCTTGTTGTCTAAATGAGTCCTACTTTGGGTTAAGTGTGGGTTGGAGGAATTTATTGAAGATCTGTCTAGATGAAGGTTTGTTGTGTTGAATTCAGATGTAGGATATCCATTAAGCATTCAACATTCAATGAAATGCATTGAATAGTCAATTGGACCAATCAAGGTTCTAGCATAAAATGTAATTTTTCGCTTGTTTTTTTGTGAGGATGATCTGGTCAAAAGGCTGCACATCTAGAGATGTGAATATTAGCATTTTTTCTTTTAAGTTCAAGTTATTCTCAGTTAAGCATTCAAAATCTTGCGCCAATGTTGGTCCTCTGTCATTTGGAACTCTTTTCTTGATTGGGCTTTGTTTTTTATAAATTTTATACTCGCTTTTCCTTGAGATCTTTATGAAGTCTTCGAATTTTGTGGTGGTATAGAAAAGGACAAGGTAATCTCCTTTGAATTCTAAGTGCCTGAATCCTTCTCACTTTTAGCTTCTCATTTAATCTATCTAGAGTCCAAACAATCAAGCTTTTCCCAGAATCAAACGTTTTGTTGATAAATCTCTGCACACTATTTAGAGAGCACTGTGATGCCTTACAATATTGCAATTTAAACATGTATGTAAATCATATTGTGTTTATAATACTAACACTACAAGAAAAAAGCACATTGGTGAGGGGTGAAAATGGTCACCATACACTCATTGGTGAGGGTCAAAAGAGCCTTCGTCACCAAAAACGGAACGTCACCAAAAGTGGCGTCGCCGAAAGTATAGGTGTTGTGGTGACATTCAAGGTCTGTCACCAATAATGATTTATAGTGACGGATAGTGACCGTCACCATTTCATATGAGCAATAGTGACGGACAATAGCCTCTGTAACCAAAAAATTGAACGTCACCAAAGGTGGCATCGCTGAAAGTATGTGTTGTGGTGACATTCAAGGTCCGTCATGAATATTGATTATAATGACGGATAGTGACCGTCACCATTTCATATGAACAGGAACGATTTTTTTTTATGGACTTTCATGGCCATCACTATTGGTGCATATATATGGCGATGTTCATTGACCGTCACCATAAATTCATTGGTGACATCAAGGCGCTTCACGAATAATGACTATGACAAACAATGACCCTCACCATTATATCAACAACAACGATTTATGGTGACGGACATTTAATGGTCGTCACTATTGATGCGTATTTATGGTGGTGTTCATTGACCGTCACCATTTCATATTTTGGTGAGGGTCGAAAAATGTCACCATAAGCTCATTGGTGATGGTCAAAAGAGCATCCGTCACCAAAAACTGATCTTCGTCATTTCCTATGAATATTAGGGCACGATGGAATCAAACCACCAACCTCCTCCTTGTAAAGCAGGTGCTCTTCCATTAAGCTAGCACCCTTTAAAGAATTAGAATTTAAACTAGCAATTGCCTCTAAAGGTGCAAAGATACACCAAAGGAATAAGAACCAGGAAAACTGAAAGAATTCAGTGTCCTTGCTCCTATTTTTATTCCACGACACTCTACAAAGTATGATCTTGATCTATGACGTATTTGTGCCAAGTGGTTCTAATTTAATAGTAAATGTTATATTCAGATAAAATAAATGAATAACTGAGAGGCCTTATGGACTAATTTTAAATCCTTCCACGAAAATATCTTAATATTCAAGTCTATGGAACAACTCATTCAAAGTTAAAACTGAAGTAGATTTTAAATGGAAAGCCTAAAACCAGCTAAGTAGTTTAAAAGTTAAAATTTTGGATATAACTTCTGTTCAATTTATATGACAAGTTATGCCATAACCTTGAAACTAGTTTCTAAGCTAAAAGAATTTATTAAGTCAACAATGACAAAGAAAGATAGTCATGGCAAGAAAAATTCTCTTGTTTTTTCTAATGAGGGTGCATGTAACTTGATAAAGGTTCCATGAGAGTATCAAACCATAAAGAGTTTCCCTGAAACATGGAAATGACAAAGTCCTGTTAAGCAACAAAATTTTAGTTGAATATATGAAAAGCATTGAGCTAAATGATATAATTAAACTGAAAGTAACTGTAAAAAACTGAAATTGCCATCATATACCATCTGGTTTGGTTAGTTCTTCAAAAAGAGAAAGTGCAATTGCATGATCCAACTCCTCATCTTGATTTTGTAATGGACCATCCTAAAAAAAAATGTCCACATACAACAATCAATGTTATCATATTGGTAAGACTTTTGATATAATCTATCAAAGAATATACTATGTAGGAGAATAACTGGAAAGCACAACTAGAAATTTGAATCACAACATAACCATATAAAAGAACATGAAACAGGAAAGGAACAACTCCATAGTTTGATAAATATGAACAATTCATGAACCTGTTCTTATATATTGATATAGATAACGAAATAGAAATCTAGATTTATGAAATTCAAGTATCACACAACAATGTCTTGAACAAATATCAATATGTAAAATAGTATTTTCTGCTTTTGGATTTACCTTGCAGAACCTCAGGAAAAAGTTTCCATGGAAACAACCAATAAACATAACAACATGGACCTCAGGAGCAATTGTGCAGGGGATAAGATATGGAGGTAAAGCACTAGAGAAGTATTCAAAGAAAATAATGAAAAGCGTATCTAGAAAAAACTAAGAACCCTCTGAAGTAAACCACGCATTTATCATTGTGACTAGTACACTTGCAAAAAATATCAAAATAAATTATGAACTATTCCATTAAAAAACAGTGAATTTTTCCACTAAAATACAGTTTCAAATTAATCACCAGCATAATGCTAACTTTGTTAGAGCTAACAGATAGAAGATTGAAGTTTAAAAGAAAATACATTCTAATGAATTATGGATTACCGTGGCATTAGAGGGAACATGCCAAATTACATTATCATCTCCAAATGCACCCCTACGTAGTGTCCATTTGACACTTTGTGACTTGAACCTTTAAAAGGCTTGCTCAACCACTTCATCATTCGAGATTTTTTGTGAGTATGATGGTACAATGTGACCTGCATGTCCCAAATAACATTAGCCAACAATGAAAACCATAATTAAATTATTAATGCCTTACTAATTTAATCCTTGAAAAGATGAAAAACATGAATCCAAGAAAGAAAATGATAAGGTTCTCGTCAACCAACTATTATATTTACAGATATGGCAGAATTGTTGATTGGTTGTTTCAGAATTTAAAGCATTTTACTTATTCTCTCAAACATATGAAAAGACACTAAAATTACCAAGGTCATATTTCAACATAAATCTTGCAGAAAATCAGATTGCAACTCTGAAGATATTATTACAAAAATCTTACAGAAAATCAGATTGCAACTATAAAGATATTATTACAAAAAACTTGTAGAAAATCAGATTGCAACTATGAAGATATTATTACAAAAATCTTGCAGAAAATCAGTTTACAACTATGAAGATTTAATTCTAAATTTTAAAAATTATAGTAATAAAATCCATCTTCAACGTGACTTAACATTTTATATCATATTAGACAAATTTTGAGTCAGGGAACAAGTACAAGGTTCGGAGTTAAAATATTTGCGTCAAGGACAAGGAGATATCATATACACCTTTCTGAGTTGAGTTTTATCACTAGAGAACATAGTCTTGAGTCTTAAACTAGTACTTATTGAGGGAATTCTGGAAATAAATGGGTACAAAATGTGAATTCATCCCTCATGAGTCATGGCAACCCACAGACAACTCCTGAGGCTTTACAACCACTGCAGCTGCACCCATCACACTACGTTTTTAGGTTGAATTGTCCACAACTAAGGCTTTGCAAGTTCCATCCACTGCAGCTACACCCATCACACCACCATTTTAGGTTGAATTGTCCACATGTCCTAATCCACAAAAGATGTAGTTGAATAGTTTGTTGTGCTGAATTGCACAGCTTTTGCCCACAACTGACCATAAGTTCTTGTGTGTGATGAGTGCACCAGATATGTATCATGGGAGCCACAAAACCTGCAAACACAATTATCCATGAAGTCCAGAACGGGGAGGATGTAACTTGCAAGAACAAAACTTGGAAAAATGCTCCCTTGCAATGAAATTCCAGATGTGACTCCTCATGAACAGAGAGCCATTCTTATTAAAATATTCTAAGAGAAACATGTTTTAGAGCTAAATGGATACAATTCATTAACCACCCTACCATCCTACCATGTCATATCACCTTGAGCAGCCCCCAACACAGTGACTCCCTTGGTAGAAAAGGCCAAATAGCTAAATAAGTTTGCTAAAAAATGTAAAAACAACATCTAGATATGGGAAGAATACACCAATGCCCAACAGGCTTGGGACTAGCAGTTGCCAGTGAGGAGTTTCATACCTTTGGTAAAGATTCTGTTCTCACAGGCTTCACCCATGGGGGATAGGAAGGGATTGAAATTATGGCATTGGGAGGTGATGAAACATGTGCATATATTGCCTCTTGTGACGTGATTGCTCTTCGTGAGACAATTGTTGATCAGTACAAAAAATGTATATATTCTTGGAATACGATCCAACTATGAATATGGAAGCGTTCAACTATCTTATTGAGGACATTGTATTTGTGAAAATCTGGAGTTCAAATATTTAAAATAACATAATTTATGGGAGTGACAAGGTATGCAAGGCAGTGGTAAGCTGGAAGTCAAATATGAAATAACACAATTCCAAAATAACTTAGGGTTTACAGTGGCTCCACCAAAGATACTCTGACATGGAGGTTTTTCTCATGGTTATTTTAGATTGTTGGAGAATCTTTGGAGGAGCTAGGGTTTCTCTTGGTTTTCCCTATCTAGGGTTTTCGAAAGCATGGAGAATTATATGATAGGTTGTGATTGTGTTCATAGGTTTCATTTATTCTTTATATATATGAAGTTTTCGAGTGAATGTTCCAACAAATCCTAACACCTTAAGACAAAAACACATAAAGTACAAAGAAGATTGAATGAGAGAGAGAGAGAGAGAGTAGCACTGCTTTTACATCCCTAACCCAAATATGAAAAGGAATATGCACAAGTGCATGATCGACTATAATAACAACTCATTCCTTCCTCTTTTTATATGAGAGGTCAAGGGGCTTTAGTGGACCTAGTCCACTACAAGAAAACTTGCAAGACACAAGTAGGTCCACCCATGTGAAGCACTCTACTCTACATGACATGTGTCAACATCAAAGGTGATAGTGATTAACAAGTAAGCCCTCCATGGCATGAGCACTACTCCCCAAGGTCTAACAATCCTCCAAAGGTCCTAAGCTCCAATGCATCTCCTAGGTCATGTGTATCCTTAAGGACAATGCATATCCAAGGTAATGTGTCACCTTAAGGACTCCCACACCTACATATCCACTCCCTCAACCCAAGAGTTCACATGTCAAGGGATTTTGTGTGCTCGTGTTGATTTTGGGATGTTTTTGTCATGGTGAAATACCCAACTCTACTCCAAGCACACAAACTCCCTTCATGCATCAACAACATGAAGTCACCAAGCTCCATACTAATCCAACACTTCGAGGAAGAATGTCTTTCAAACATCCAAACAAGGTCTAGCAACAAACAGTAAACCACCTCCATTGTCCAATTCCATCTATGTAAAATTCATGCTATTATTATTTCAAGAATATTTATATTTTATCCAACATGATGACCCACTATGTGCACTATTTGTAGGGAATCTTCTGGATTTTTCTGCTTCAACGTGTTGATCCATTATGTGCATTGGTCAACAACTCCATTTAGTCAAGGAACTCTTCTAAATTTCTTTCCAAGTTTCATTTCTCTTTCCTGTCATCAAGCAAATTGGAGCAACTAGAAAGAATTCCATTAACTGTCATCCAGTTGTTTCCTAAACAAGTGCCTATTGCTTAAAGAAAGTAGGAAACCATCATGAAACATGACTATAACCACATAGTTTCAGTAGCTATAATCTAACAATGTTATTGAAAACACTGTTAGATTTGTTTCTTAAAAGAGCAGCTAGTCCCAAACAACATAAAATGTTTGTGGAGAATGGCTTGTTTCACTATCGTTGTGCTTAACTGTAAACACTGACAGGTTTTTGAGCCAATAAAGTCCCTGGAGAAAAACAGTGATGGTTTCTCTCTAAAACATATGCAGATAAAGATACAAGATTCGAGTGGAGGACTTTCAGTAGTTTCATGACTACCGCTCGACTTGTAACTGTTTGGTTTTTTGGTCTGCTTTATTTTTTATATTTCAGATCTAGTTCTAGAATTTTTGGATTTCAAATTTCAGTTAGAATAGCAGAATTCTGGGTTGGCTCACATCATTGGTATTAGAACCTCAATTAATAGCAGATTCATATCAAAATTTTCGCTACAGTTCAGATTAGTTACTTATGTTCACCAATCTGTTTATCTTTCAAGGAAGATAAAGCAAAGCACAACTCAGATATATTGTCACCAACATACACATCAACTCAGATATATTGTCAGAGAGAGAGAGAGTAGCACTGCTCTTAAATCCCTAACCCAAGCTTGAAAGGAATATGCGCAAGTGCATGATCGACTATAATAACAACTCACTCCTTCCTCTTTTTATATGAGAGGTAAAGGGGCTTTAGTGGACCTAGTCCACTACAAGAAAACTTGCAAGACACAAGTAGGTCCACCCATGTGAAGCACTCTACTCTACGTGACATGTGTCAGCATCAAAGGTGACAGTGATTAACAAGCAAGCCCTCTATGGCATGAGCACTACTCCCCAAGGTCCAACAATCCTCCAAGGGTCCTAAACTCCAATGCACCTCCAATGTCATGTGTCTCCTTATTACTACTGTGCTTTCTACCTATTATTTTCATAGTGCCAAAATGTCCACTTGCATTAAAAACTGCATGCCATGTACATAAATAGAAAAACTGATGGATGATAAGGAAAAGGGGCTATCCTATATGCCATGGAACATCATATTCCATATTTAGAATGCACCCCAAGGTGTCAAAATTGCATGCCAAGTGGAAAATTTTCATTTCTCAGGTTAAAATTTGTGTTACAACTTACAGCCTGACTTGATTGCACACAGCCTCCTACAGATGTACCTATGGAAAAGTCATAAAATACAGTGCTACAGTACTTCTCCCTGTACATCTTCCTACACTTCCATAATTCTAATGTACAAATTCAAGTGAGAGTACTAAGTCTACCAAAACAATTTCATTGCTTTACCTGTCTCTTGCTAAGTGCAAGTAGTCTTTACAAAGCCTCCTTCCTCTTTTTATATGATTGGTAAAGGGGCTTTAGTGGACCTAGTCCACTACAAGCAAACTTGCAAGACACAAGTAAGTCCACCCATGTGAAGCACTCTACTCTACATGACATGTGTCAGCATCAAAGGTGATAGTGATTAACAAGCAAGCCCTCCATGGCATGAGCACTACTCCCCAAGGTCCAACAATCCTCCAAAGGTCCTAAGCTCCAATGCATCACCTAGGTCATGTGTCTCCTTAAGGACAATGCATATCCAAGGTAATGTGTCACCTTAAGGACTCCCACACCTACATATCCACTCCCTCAACCCAAGAGTTCACATGTCAAGGGATTTTGTGTGCTCATGTTGATTTTGGGATGTTTTTGTCATGGTGAAATACCAAACTCTACTCCAAGTAGACAAACTCCCTTCATGCATCAACAACATTAAGTCACCAAGCTCCATACTAATCCAACACTTCGAGGAAGAATGTCTTTCAAACATCCAAACAAGGTCTAGTAGTAAACGGTAAACCACCTCCAATGTCCAAGTCCATCAATGTAAAATTCATGCTATCATTATTTCAAGAATATTTATATTTTATCGAACATGATAACCCACTATGTGCACTATTTGTATGGAATCTTCTGAATTTTTCTGCTTCAACGTGTTGATCCACTATGTGCATTGGTCAAAAAATCCATTTAGTCAAGGAACTCTTCTAAATTTCTTTCCAAGTTTCATTTCTCTTTCCTGTCATCAATCAAATTGGAGCAACTACAAAGAATTCCATTAACTGTCATCCATCTAGTTGTTTCCTAAACAAGTGCCTATTGCTTAGAGAAAGTAGGAAACCATCATGAAACATGACTATAGCCACATAGTTTCAGTAGCTATAATCTAACAATGTTATTGAAAACACTGTTAGATTTGTTTCATAAAAGAGCACCTAGTCCCAAACAACAGAAAATGTTCGTGGAAAATGGCTTGTTTCACTATCGCTGAGCTTGACTATAAACACTAACAGCTTTTTGAGCCAATAAATTCCCTGGAGAAAAACGATGATGGTTTCTCTCTAAAAAATATGCAGATAAAGATACAATATTCGAGTGGAGGACTTAAGTAGTTTCATGACTACTTCTCGACTTGAAACTGTTTGGTTTTTTGGTCTTCTTTATCTTTTATATTTCACATCTAGTTCCGGAATTTTTGGATTTCAAATTTCAGTTATAATAGTAGAATTCTAGGTTGGCTCACATCATTGGTATTAGAACCTCAATTAATAGCAGATTCATATCAGATTTTTCGCTATAGTTCAGATTAGTTACTTATGTTCACCAATCTGTTTATCTTTCAAGGAATCCTTGTAAGGAAGATAGAGCAAAGCACAACTCAAATATATTGTCACCAACATACACATCAACTCAGATATATTGTCACCAAGAGAGAGAGAGAGAGTAGCACTTCTCTTACATCCCTAACCCAAGTAATATGCACAAGTGCATGAACGACTATAATAACAACTCACTCCTTCCTCTTTTTAAATGAGAGGTAAAGGGGCTTTAGTGGACCTAGTCCACTACAAGCAAACTTGCAAGACACAAGTAGGTCCACCCATGTGAATCACTCTACTCTACGTGACATGTGTCAGCATCAAAGGTGACAGTGATTAACAAGAAAGCCCTCCATGGCATGAGCACTACTCCCCAAGGTCCAACAATCCTCCAAAGGTCCTAAGCTCCAATGCATCTCCTAGGTCATGTGTCTCCTTAAGGACAATGCATATCCAAGGTTATGTGTCACCTTAAGGACAATGCATATCCAAGGTTATGTGTCACCTTAAGGACTCCCACACCTACATATCCACTCCCTCAACCCAAGAGTTCACATGTCAAGGGATTTTGTGTGCTCATGTTGATTATGGGATGTTTTTGTCATGGTGAAATACCCAACTCTACTCCAAGCACACAAACTCCCTTCATGCATCAACAACATGAAGTCACCAAGCTCCATACTAATCCAACACTTCGAGGAAGAATGTCTTTCAAAAATCCAAACATGGTCTAGCAGAAAACGGTAAACCACCTCCAATGTCCAAGTCCATCAATGTAAAATTCATGCTATTATTATTTCATGAATATTTATATTTTATCCAACATGATGACCCACTATGTGCACTATTTTTAGGAATCTTCTAGATTTTTCTGCTTCAACGTGTTGATCCACTATGTGCATTGGTCAACAACTCCATTTATTCAAGGAACTCTTCTAAAGTTCTTTCCAAGTTTCATTTCTCTTTCCTGTCATCAATCAAATTGGAGCAACTAGAAAGAATTCCATTAACTGTCGTCCATCCAGTTGTTTCCTAAACAAGTGCCTATTGCTTAAAGAAAGTAGGAAACCATCATGAAACATGATTGTAGCCACATAGTTTCAGTAGCTATAATCTAACAATGTTATTGAAAACACTGTTAGATTTGTTTCATAAAAGAGCACCGAGTCCCAAACAACAGAAAATGCTCGTGGAGAATGGCTTGTTTCACTATCATTGAGCTTGACTATAATCACTGACAGGTTTTTGAGCCAATAAAGTCCCTGAATAAAAACGGTGATGGCTTCTCTCTAAAACATATGCAGATAAAGATACAAGATTCGAGTAGACTCAAGTAGTTTCATGACTACTTCTCGACTTGTAACTGTTTGATTTTTTGGTCTGCTTTATTTTTTATATTTCAGATATATTTCCAGAATTTTTGGATTTCAAATTTCAGTTACAATAGCAGAATTCTAGGTTGGCTCACATCGTTGGTATTAGAACCTCATTTAATAGCAGATTCATATCAGATTTTTCGCTACAGTTCAGATTAGTTACTTATGTTCACCAATCTATTTATCTTTCAAGGAATTCTTGTAAGGAATATAGAGAAAATCACAACTCAGATATATTGTCACCAACGTACACATCAACTCAGATATATTGTCACACAGAGAGAGAGAGTAGCACTGCTCTTACATCCCTAACCCAAGATTGAAAGGAATATGCACAAGTGCATGATCGACTATAATAACAACTCACTCCTTCCTCTTTTTATGTGAGAGGTAAAGGGGCTTTAGTGGACCTAGTCCACTACAAGCAAACTTGCAAGACACAAGTAGGTCCACCCATGTGAAGCACTCTACTCTACGTGAGATGTGTCAACATAAAAGGTGACAGTGATTAACAAGCAAGCCCTCCATGGCATGAGCACTACTCCCCAAGGTCCAACAATCCTCCAAAGGTCCTAAGCTCCAATGCATCTCCAAGGTCATGTGTCTCCTTATTACTACTGTGCTTTCTACCTATTATTTTCATAGTGCCAAAATGTCCACTTGCATTAAAAATTGCATGCCATGTACATAAATAGAAAAACTGATGGATGATAAGGAAAAGGGGCTATCCTATATGCCATGGAACACCATATTCCATACTTAGAATGCACCCCAAGGTGTCAAAATTGTATGCCAAGTGGAAAATTTTCATTTCTCAGGTTAAAATCTATGTTACAACTTATAGCATGACCTGATTGCACACAGCCTCCTGCAGATGTACCTATGGAAAAGTCATAAAATACAGTGCTACAGTACTTCTCCCTATACATCTTCCTACACTTCCATAATTCTAATTTACAAATTCAAGTGAGAGTACTAAGTCTACCAAAACAGTTTCACTGCTTTATCTGTCTCTTGCTAAGTGTAAGTAGTCTTTACAAAGCCGATGTCAAGTTCATTGGATCGAGGCTTTTCTTGCTTTCCAAGTGATGCAGAACCTTGCTGGTCAATCTGTAGATTTACACAATTTACTGAAATGGAATTGAAATCTTATAAATAACTTCCAAAACATTCACCAAAACTAATGCAGTAAGGGTTAGCATGATAGAAAATCCCCGATCATCCAAAGGGGTTGGTTTCAAATCTCATTGGGTAATGTTACCAAGAGAGCTCCAATGGTCAATCTGTAGAATTTCATAACTTCCTTAAGACAGCACAGGTAATGAAGTAAGGGTTTGCAGGGTAGCAAATAGCCAAGCATCCAGAGGTTTTCTTTCAACGTGCATTGCGTTTTGTTAAATAACATGAATTTTATTTAACATTCTGGCATTCGCTGCATACTGTTTGTTCGAGATAAACATTCAGAATCTAAGAAGAATTAAGTAGATATATGCGATAATTTTGATGGATGCATGTGATCTAGATTGAGCAATGAGAAAAGGAATTAAGAAAACTATGGAAAGAGGCAAGAGATATGAATATATTTACCTTCTCAAGTAAACTCTAGGCCACCTGAAGCTTTGAAGAAATCCATGCAGCCATTGTTGTGAAGTAGATCCAGGATGCTTAGCCTTCCATCTTTCCATTCTCTGACTAGTATTTCCTTATGCAAACCCTTGAACCGGGGTTCGAATTGAGTATTTTCAGGGCATAAAACTGTGGGCAGTAAGGAACCGGGGATGGGACAAGATATTCTATACTATACAATAAATAAAATCTACTCTAGACATAATAAATTATATAAGTCACTGATAAAGAAATTGTAAAAAATGTTCCTAGCAGAGTATTTCACAGCTTTTCTAGACTTATATCTGTTTAGTTGATTTTTCATCTTCAGTATATGTGATTGTAAAGTTTCAATTTGCCATAACATCTGATTTATGGATTTTTCTCCGTCCTTGGATTCTGTCCCTCTTAAATGATCCTTGAAATGATTTTCCTCTAATCTGTCGTTACTCACATTACCTGTAATTATTTTCATGTTGTTAGAATCATCATCAATTGAAACTCCATCCGCTTCGAATCTTTTCTTCTTCTCATATAAATAAAACAAGGGATGAAGAGAGATATCAAAAGACAACTCCACTGCATTTTCAACTTTCTTTCTTCGCTTGCACTGCAAAATCTGGTGCCTGTGAGTTTTATCTATTAAAGGGGAAGATCTTGCCATAAATGCCTTCACAGCTTGCTGCTCATCCTTCCATGGCTTTCTTGCTTGAAAAAAAATTCAAGTGGGTGGTCGTATTTGGAAGCTCGACATAAAATCTCTCTAATCCGCAATTCAATCCCTTGTGACCGTCATTCAATATTGTGTCTAATCTTTCCACTCAAGTGTCAATGCTTCTTCCTCTTCATTAATCCACTTGCATCAACTGTTGCAGAAGTTGCAGCTCCATTACCATTACACAACTCTAATTCTACTTCAGCAACATCACACATTCCACAGCATGGACCATCATTTTCACTGTCAAATTCTATTTCTCAAAATGAACTTGAACATTTAGTGGCCTGCTAAACAGGATTTAATTTGATTTCATCTCCAGCGCATTTTAAAATTTCCACCATTGAATCATTTGTTTGAACCTGTAGATTAGCCTCAAAAATATTATCCAATATAGTCTCAGTGTTTGATCTGTTCTCCCCCAGTTCTTCAACATAGACCATATTTTGTGTGCATGGAAAAGTAGAACCACAAACATATTGGAGGCTTTCATCTTTAGGGAGACCACTGGTTTTAGCAGTTATCAATAGGTTGATAAGCTTCTGAACAGGAAGATTATATATTTCACAGGTAATGCAACTTGGGTAATTTCTCTTTTTTTTGAGAAACTGCACTCTGCATCTTGATAAAGCATTTACGATGCCCATTTCTGAAAGCATCAAGATAACAGGTGCTTTTACCATCTTTAGTTTCATTTGGGAGGTCAAAACACATTTCTACTCTATCTACAACTGTTCAATATATTTTCTACCCCGATATAATAAAGTATGTGCAACATTCCAAATGCTAGAGCCTCTCTCTTTATAATTCATCCCACAGTCGCAGATGTCCTCAAAGTCATCCAAAAATGATCTCCATGTCCTGTAGTCCTTGGAATGGATCTTATGACGCATATAAGGAAAGCAGATTGGTTTTCTAGGTCTCTTCAAATGATCTGGCCCAAATGAATCTTCCAACGGATCGGAGAAAAAGCCATTCTCATCTAGACTTGCAAGCCCTTCCAGGATATCTATCAAATGTATTCCATCACATGCAGATAAGCCACTTTTTTGTAGCTCCTGCTCCGACAACCTTCCTTTATTATTTCTAAGACTGAAGCCTTGATCTCCTGGATCACTGCTAGTACAAACCTTATGAAACACATTCTCTCTCTATCTGCCATTCGGTTCTTGGCTGGTTGGCTTCTCTGGCCTCTCCAAGATAGAAGGAAGAAAACCTTTGCCAACAACACCTTCTTTTACACCTTGACGGTTGAAAGAAGACCTGTGAAATGAATAAATCTCATGCGCATTATCATTTTCACAAACAAGGGATTCTCTTCCTGTTTCGGTGTTAACAGAAATGCATGTTCCAAGACCTGCTACGCTTGCTCCGATGGCCTTATTTAAATGCCATATCTTTGATGTGATGTCCTCCTTGTCTACAATGCAAGAGGATTTATCCATTGTAAAGTTTAACTCTGTTACATCAACCACTTTTCCACTGCTGGTAGGTAAAGAGTCCATGCCAACCAAGCAGTTACATGTTTCAGAGGTATCGTTTGCCCTTAATTTTTTTTGCACAAAAAGTGGACTCTCATTTGTCCTCATGAAGGACCAGGAGAATGTGAAGCATATTTGACATACACGGAATCAATAGTCAAAGGTTGTCTACTGAAAAAATCGGCGACACATATAGCCTTCCACTACCTGAAGGTTGTGGAGTCATGTCTACCAAATTTCTCCCACTGGCTACCCTCAAAAGCTTCTGCGCTGATATAGGGTATCGATTTGACACTGTATCCTCAAATGTTGCATGTAATTTTCCCGCAAAACCCCCATCTTGCACATATTTTCTTAGTAAAACCTCCACTTCACAACATTTTTTTTAGAAAAAATTGGTTTTAACTTAATTGCGAGGAGGAATCCAATTCCACCGCACCTGAGATATGTACCTGAGATATATGAGACGCACAGAGAGCCTTGGCTGCGAGTTTCCAGAGTGAATCCATTAATAAGGCAGGATCTCGAAGAAATCTGAGTTTCAAACCCTGTGCTGAACCTTTGGCACTAATAGGAAGGCAATGGGCCATTCAATTAACATCAGATGGAAACGGCGTTGGCTGACACATTCAGGACTCTTAAATTGGAGAAGCTCCCAATACTATCAGGGATGTTTCCCTTCAACATATTGAAGCTGAGGTCTAGAAAATTCAAATTGATTCAGTTCACAAGCTCTGGGGTAAATTCCCCCGCAAAAACGTTATGAGAGAGATCTAATTTCTCTAACTTCACCTGAAATCCCAGCAAGGAAGGGATTGAACCAGTGAATTGATTGCATGTCAAATTGAACACTATGAGGACTATCAAACTATGAATTTGTGGGCCAAATTCATTTCCTAATTTACTGTAAGAGAGATCTAGGTACTGAAACTTGTGCATCCTTGCAAGCGAAGGAAAGGAGCCTGGCATAAAATTGCAGCTAATGTTAAGGGAAACCAAGCTTGTGCAAGCCTTGATATCATTATCAGATGGGGTTGACAGCGCATTTCTGGAGACATCAAGGACTTGAAGGACTGGAAGCTGACATACATTCTGCCAAGCGTTGCCCTTCAGCCCAAATCCGGACATATGAAGCTCGGTAACATTATTTGCAGTGCAATTCACACCGCTCCAATTGCATGGGTCACCAGAACTTGCATTCTTCGACGGGGAAGACGAGTTAAACAGGGATTTCAAGACCCGTGTTTGTTGGGTATTGAGACAAATTCCAGAATCCAAACATGAAAGAATGAACAGGAGACTGAGAAAGGGAGAACATCTCCAACAATACCTCATTTTTCACAACAAATAAATGAAGAATGTGTGCAATCCCCGCTTCAGCCTATTTGTTGGGCATCCGTCTCCTGCACTAATTTTGTCTCAGGCTTCCTCCCCAGGCCCTGTATTTACATGCAGAAGGTGGGATCTCAAAGAAATCCGAGTTTCAAACCCTGTGCTGACGTTTGGCGCCAATAGGGAGGCAATGGATAATTTTGAAAAACTATCATAAGAAAACTCTTATATAGATATTACATAAATATTGATATTAATCTCTATTTAAATTTCAAGAAAAAAATGTTGAAAATATTTTAGTGTATTTAAAAGTAATATGACATCGTATTTTTATTGATTTGTTCTATGTTTTATTTTTATTTAAGTTAATTTTAATTTGATTTGAAAATTGATTTTCAAGGATATGCATTGAATTTTTATCTAGAATCAATTATTTTTAAAGTTGTTTTTATGTTTTGGCATTGTTTCTTTAACTTAAGTTAATTTAGGCAATTTTATCTTTATGAGATTCATTTTAGAAAATCATTTCGGGGTAATTGCAAGTTTAGTAAAGGTGAAAGATAACCGATCTCTTGGTGAATCACTATGTAAAGTTGATTAAATATCAAAAAAATTAAGCACTTCACCGAGTCACGATTAAACAAAGAAATATGAAAGTTATTTCCCAATATTTTAACTGAAAATTTCAAGCATTTTTACATATTGAAATGGGGTCCCATAAAACATCTTTGCTCCATTAACAAGACGTATATAGATATCCACACTTCTACACATATGAAACTCAAATTTAAACACTCAGAACAATTTTTCAATATGGTTGGGAATGGAACATGAGTGTCCCCACGTCCCTAAATTTGTTCAGTCTATGGAAAAATCTCTAAATTCACGGGTATAACTTTATAAATTTCATGGAAATAAACAAAATAGTCTATCTGTTTGTTCTTCTTACACACGTGTGCTACTGCCACACAAGTGATATGAATCGTTCCTCTTCCTTCAAAATGATGACCATGCATTTCCTTAGGATAGAGAAAAGGTGCCAAATTAGGCTTCAAATAAAGACCATGCATTTCCCTGGGAGGATGAACAGATTCATGGATCTGAGTCATCTCTTTCAATCTCAATCCACTGAAATGACAGTGCTTTCCCACCTGTCCCTACACAAACAATGGATTGTACTACTGAGTTTCTTCTTTGCCATATCAATTTCTGGCCATTAGGCTTCAAATTAGGATTTCTCAATCTCATATGTTGTGACGAATTCATTCTCGACTGCCTTTTTCCACTTCTTCACTTCCATGCCCACCTTCAACTCCTTCGCCACCAATATCGAGTTGGAAAATTGGTCTAAATTTTGTGGCCAAGCCATCATGTGAACACCCATGTTGATGCTCTCCAAAGTCGAATTCCACATGAAGTGCGTTAAGAAACTACTAGTAAGCCCTTAAGCCAATTCCTAGATTTTTTGGCATGATAGGGAACACATTGTACTAAAAGAAACATAAACAATTGAAGTTTGAGCTTGGTCGTTCAGTCATCTCAAGCAACTTCCAACTTTTGAATTACCCTTCTTAGTCGTCCAAATTGGTTGAGGAAGAAGACAACCGATGGGAAATAGAGGATAATCACGTAATGTTCTCGATGTATTTGTTTTCATCCATGAATTGAGATTCCAAGCCGCAAAAATTGTTCATGAGATGTCTTGTTATCAGTGCTAGACTTTCTGCTTTGCATCTAGGTATGGAAGTAATAAATCTATCCAGGAAGCACCAGTTGTATGATATAATGCATTCCAAAATTCGAGTCCCCTTCGCCCATATCGCTGAGAAATAGGCGTTGACGCAATTGAAATTGTAGGTAGGGACTTGATTTTTTGTCCCCAGTTTGAACCCACCCTAGCAACTAGTCATGCACTATCACAATCCTATTGGAATTTGAGAAGCATAGATTATGTATCAGATGATTGAAAATCTCTCGGAGCTCTTCCCTCGGACAGAGAAAACCAGATCGCTGAAGTCATTTATGGAAATATGGTAGTCGTGAGATCTTGCACGTGGTAAAAAATTTGATTCGAGGGAGGAGGATGAAAACTGAGGTATTTGATTGGCCAAATCTACCCAGACAAAGCCCGTGAGGAACACCTTTGGTGTAATGTCAAGGACCTCTGAAAAAAAAAAAAGACTTTAAAGAAAAACAATGGCATGGAAATGCTGGAATATATAGACCATTGAGCAAGTTGGTTTTAATTATGAAATGAAACGAAAATTTAACATCCACGAGATTAAAAATAGTCTATGGGATCATTAGTTCCTTGTTTTTGGCCTTTTTCAATTCAATCTTTTTTTTATTCAAATTTATGATGAGCTGACCCAACCTTCCAACAATTTGCTAGAAGAAAAAGACAACGTCAAGAAATCGATGCTAACATATTTTCATAACTTTCTTTGATGTCTTTGAACGCATCACATTCCAAATCTGCAAGATATTCACATAAGGAGGCTCTCGATCACCCAATCAATCCTCCAACATGGCTCCCATAGACTGCAAAGTCACGATCCAATCTGATCAAACACTTTGATCCAACAAACCTCCACAAAACGTTGTTGTCCACACCATTAGTTTGTTGCTCCTGCAATTTTGGTTAGGGCACAATGCAATCCTTAACCCTCCACTCCGGCAGCAACCTAAACTCTTCAAGGGTTGCGGTCCTCCAAGGATAAACTTCAAACTCTTTGGAGATTTAGAGTTAAAGAAAAAAATGTGGTGATGTTTGGATGGGTGCTAATTTGTAGGGTTTTCCATTTTTATAATTTTCTTTGTTGTGCTTTCCACCATGCTACCTAGTTGATTTCCTGTTGCCCTAGCATTTTAACTTTTTCGATGTCTATCTCTCTATTGTTTCTTGCCCCATTTGAAATTTCATCCTTATTTGGTAGGTGTTTTCTTCAATAGAGTGTGAATATTTTTCCATCACACAACTTCTGTGGGGTTTGTCTACGCAAATAGCTTGTAAGGCCCATTCATCAGGGTATTTGATGAAATGAAATGATTATATATGATCACCAACTAATGGTAGCTGCAGAGATTTACTCTAAAAATTCTACAGTTTTCTTGTGCCAACAATTATACAACATTTTAACCTCATAAATTAGTCTCCTTTGTTCTGATGCTATAAGCACTTATCGTTGTTGTCAAAGCTTTTACTCTCTAGTCCCATTGAGTTATTTCAGTTATTTGTGGACATTGATCTATTTTCATTTCATTTCTTCAATTTTTCAGACCGTTATGCGTTACCTTTGGCCAGTTCCTTCTTTCTTACCTATGCTTTTTCTTCTTAAGCATTCCAGCCAGCCAAAGTAGCAGGGGTAGTAGGAGCCACGCAGTCTAGCTAGAGCCCAGCAGGGGAAACAAGAGTCACGCAGGGCTGACGCAGGCCCAGTCAAGGCAGCGCAGGGGTAGTGTAAGCCCTTCAAGTGTAACACAGGCCCTTACTAAGTAGCGCCGAGGCCGACGCAGGCCAATCAGGCTGATGTAGAGGGCTTCAAAGCAGCGTATCACTGTCTTTTTTATTTCTCTGTTGGGTGAACCAGTTTTGGTTCCCAGGATTGTTGTACTTAGATTCTGCATAATAATTAAAACCCTCCAGAGCTAGCTACATCGGTTTTCCTGCATTGGGTTTTTTCCGAGAACAGTTGTCCAAAAAATCTGTGTGTCACTTTGTCTATAAGCATGTTATTCAGTATTTGATCTGTATGTTGAGGTTACTAGTTGTCTTTACTATTTACTTCGCTAATTTATTGAATATTTCAGAAATTAACTTGTAACTTAATTCAAGTAGGAGAATTAAATCAAGATATTGTAATAGGGTTTCTTAGATTAAGAAATTTTCACATTCCCTAAGTCTAGCCCCATTAGGTCACCTAGGGCAACAATTTCCCATGAATCTAGCTAGAGGAAAAATTCTATCTCCTACAAGAAGTTGCGTTGTTGGGTGCCGTCACTCTCCTCAGAACTTGGGCCAATTCCGATGGTGGAATCTCTAGATATCTCAAGCCCTAGCCCTAGGATCAAGTTTTTCCTAAGTGTTCCCAAGGATAAAACATAGTAGGATCAATTTGACCTATCGAAGTAAAAACTCTTGTATGATCCTTTCCCCTCACCTTTTCCAGGATAGGAACATCATTGGTTTCTAAATTCCATCTCCAAACCTGGGCTAGGTCCACTTGGCCCCATGTGGTCCCATTTGGTGTCAAAGGCCTTTCATCAAGGACCATTTGGGAATCCAAGTTCCCAAAGGATTTTAGGGATTCAGAACTTCCTTCATAAGTCTTATTATTCTCCCTCAACCCTTTAATCCCCCTCCTCTCTCCCTAAGAGATAAACTCCCTTGCTTAAAAGGAAAGCAAGTCCCACCCTTTATTTTATCTTAGGGAAAGGGTTTCGAGGGTCACTTCCCACCTATTCATTGACCTATACTCTACAAGTGACTTCCTAAACTTCTGAGACTCTACCCATCGATGAAATTCCATGAAGATCAAGGAGCCTTAGATGTGGTGACAATGGGCTAAGCCTCCATTGTTTCCCTTGTCCTAGCAATTGCCCTCTTAGGAACCCCTTTTAGGTCCATTACTAGTTTGAGTGGTATCAAGTTGTTCACAATTCCATTTGTGAACAACTCTTTGGCATGCCAACTTTTTCCATACTATAGCTCCAAGATGAGAAGTCCATGGCTATGGAGGCTGCCCTTCTTCTCACTGAATCAATCCTCTACAATATAGTGAACTAGGGCTAGTTGGTTGGCCCACTTGACTGTTACTTTAGTCCTTCAAAGTCTGCACATCCTTAGGCCCTATACACCTGCCCTTCTACCAATTTTTGTTGTCCTTCACCACAACAAGAGTCAGGGCTCTTCTTTGACAGTAACCAAACAACCCTCCAACTGTACTTAGACTACCATCAATCTACCCAACCATAGTCAATTCTTTTTACTGATCTAGGACCCACAATATTGTCTTCATCTAGGGGTCTTCAAATCTGCCACCTAACAATGGTTTGAGTCCTCTCAAGATCACTATTCTTGTGTATCGAAAGTTTGATCTTTGTTGTCCAATATATGAACAAATATGAACTACTCCTCTTATCATACTTCCTACAATCTATAGGTGACTTAACTAGGGTCACAAATCAGCCACTAACAGTCCATTTACTATTTTTTTATAGTTTTCTTCAGATCTTTGTCTAAAATTTTATGGAAATTCCACCAAAATCAACTCTTCTGCATGTCAATCCATTCTTCATATGGCACATTTCTTTTTCATGCTCAATCTTCTGCTCAAGCTCCACCCTCCCTTGGATCTGTTGTTTCCACACATACTGAATCTGCAAACCATCTTCTAGATCTGCAGTCTATATTGCAGAAATAAACCTTGATCACCTTAAATATAATTTATTGAGCTAACTCAGTCATCATGACTTAGTTAACTGACACAAGTTGTTATGAGATGAAATTACAATTAATTGTCCAATTTATTTAAGGGAAAAATAAATTAGACGCCTCACATTCCTCACTCCTAGTACATCAAAATTCCTCACTAGTGTGGGTGTGTTTTTTTTTTGTCCTTTCTAGTTGCCAATTTCATTGTTTCTTGTTGCAAATTTCAACACTCCCTCTCAACAAAAAAGGAATTCAATCTATCCCCATCCGGTACCTTTGGAATTTTCTGCATGCTACACTTCTCTAGTGTTGTTTCCACCTGCAAATCTTGAAATTGAATAGCCTTCGAACAACTGAATCAGTATAATGCATCTGTCATCATAGTCTTCTGACTATTGTTAGCTACTGCACCTGTCTAGTACTAAATTCTCTATGCTGCTGTTGACATCTGCATCCATGCCCTTTGAACTATTGCTAACTCTGATTTGTGCACCATTATTTGACATCTGACACTCTGATTTCTACCTTGTTGACATCTGAATACATCAATCTAACTGATCCTTCCTACTATTGTTGTACTGTGGGCTCCTCGTAGACAGGTTCGATCCATGAGACACACCATCTCAATGGACCTTGCCCAAATTTGTTATCTGGGGATTATGTCTACACATCACCCCACCTTACACCTCAAGGTATGGCTTCTCCCTCTTCCCATCTGGCTCGAAATTTCTCCCTCATGGAGGTCTCTGCTTGAGTGTACACTTCCACTTGGTCTCCTCTCTACTTCTCCAATTGTGGCAGCTACTCCACAACCTTCTGAGACTGCTTCTCATGAGGCTGCATGTTGAGAGGTAATTTATGCTCCCTCTAAACCACCAAGTCTCTAACTTCTGCCTTTCTCCTCAAAGCTTTGCATGCATCTGGTACCTCAAGTGCATATAGGTTCTTGACTCGTGCACAATGTAATTGTCCCGACGTTACCAAAAATTTCTAAAAAAGAGTTGATTTTAAATTGATGATATCTCCCTCATCCGAGCTCCGATTCGACCAATTTGTTTTTCCCAATTTGGATATTTTTTCGCAAGGAATCAAAATATTAATTTTTTTTCGAAAATTTTACACCAAAATCTTCAGATATTATCTGCAAACTCGCTGACCAAAAAATTTCTGCTCTGATACCATGTATAAAATCTAACCAATGAGATTCAATCTGATCTTGTAATCTACTAAAACAAGATATTGAATCCTTTCTATAATTTGCGGAAACAAAACACGATCGCACAATCACATATAAGTAAGAGAAATAAATTATCAATCGCACAACAACATGATGTATTTGGGGAAATCAACTGCTCAAAACCCCTCTATCTCTATTGTGTATTAAGTCAAGGAATCATGAAACAATACAATGCTCAATCTCTCATGAGATTCTCCAACACTCTGTCAATTGTCTCCTGTTGATCTAGGAAAACTCGGTTTATTACTTAGCCAATTCTCATCCTTACTTCAGCCTGCCTTGCTCATGAAATTTCTAGGGAATTAACTCCTTATTAATTATGAAAATCAGTCTTCCTTGATTGCGCAATCCATCATGGCATCCCAATGACTTTATAATTGCACATGGGAAATTTTCTCTAAATACAACTAATAGTTATGTTCCCTTTAAACTCTGACATCTCAACTGGGTATTCCTCGAAACTGACATGCATGCAACTATTAATAGTGAATTATCAGTTATCTGATTGATCACTCATTGTGAATTAAATATAATTTAATTCATTAG
Source organism: Pinus albicaulis (assembly GCA_034641835.2). Taxonomy (NCBI): domain Eukaryota; kingdom Viridiplantae; phylum Streptophyta; class Pinopsida; order Pinales; family Pinaceae; genus Pinus; species Pinus albicaulis. The sequence goes on from CM076570.1 coordinate 1,392,441,017, forward strand.
ACCTCTCACTAGTTCATCACTCAGTTAGAACTAGTTAAATTGATTTTAACTCATTTAATTGAGTTAATTACACTTGCACCACACTAATGCATCAACTTCAATTGGACCCCACAAATATTAGAGTCCCTCTAGATGCCTCATCTTAGACCCTAAACTCTAATTTCTTGAGCTAACTTGGTCATCATGACTTAATTAACTGACACAAGTTGTTATGAGATGAAATTACAATTTATTGTCCAATTTATTTAAGGGAAAAATAAATTAGACGCCCCACATTCCTCACTCCTGATGCATCAAAATTCCTTACCAGTGTAGGTGCATTTTTTTTTGTCCTTTTTGGTTTCCAATCTCACTGTTTCTTGTTGCAAATTTCAACATTTCAGAATTTGATGCGGCCTTTACACAAAGACACCATTGAAATCACATGCCCAGATTCTCATGAGAAACCTCTCTTAAGCTCAATCTGCCAGAAGAGAACCAACAATATGCCATCCTACTTCTTGGCACAAACCGACCATTAAGGTATGCAACATTCTTCTGAACCCTCACATGATGATCTTTCTCTTGGAGGATGATCATGACCTCCCTTTAGCAACCCTTACTTGGCCCTCCTACTCAACCTACTTTAGGCCTAAATCTCTCTTCGCCCCCTTGATGTGCCAGATAGTGGGAATACATGTAAAACATGCTAAGATGTGCCAAGTGATAAGGCATGCCAAGATGTGCAAGGGTGTTTCAATGCGTGTCAAGGACTGTCAAGACAACAAAAGGGAGAAAAAAGTTAAACTACAAGGAAATGAACACATAAGAGGGTTAATAAGTCATCAGTTTACCTTTTCCAAGAGGGGCATGCTAGGCACACCAACAATAGGCGACAATAGGTGCCAAGTGAAAATTCTTAGTGCATTCTAAGTGCCAAGTATTCCTTTGTTGCTTCTCATCTACTTTCCAACAATTGATCATCACAAATAAATTTAATATTAAACCATTCCAAATCATACCAAGGCATCTCCGCGTATTCCATACATGTTAAGACTTTCCAAGCGCCAACACGTGCCAAGTGCCAATATGTGTCAGGGAGTGTTATGCATGTTATGAAGTGGAAGGGAATGTTGAAGAGTGCTAAGGTGTGCTGGAGAGTGATAATGCATGTTGATGAGTGTTAAGGAGTACTAGGAAAAAACATTAAGGGAGCACTAGGTAAAAATTCATGGAAGTTAATGAATATGAGGAACGTGTGCCAGAGACTAGTGTTAATGAGTGTTAGTTTTCATGCCAAGGAGGGAGTGACAAGGTATGATAAGCATTGGTAAGGCATGATAGGGAATATCAAGGCATGTCAAAAATTCCCAAAGTGTGCTTGGGAGTTCCAGGGTGTGCTAATTATATCATGTGCCAATTAATGGTGCCAAGATATGCCAATACATGCTATGTTGTGAAACCAGCTCCAAAAATAGAAGAAAAGAGATATCAATGCCTTATAAATAAGCCACTTCAAGGGGGAAACCTCCAATACATTACATGAATGAACAATTCTTGGATGATACAAATTGCAAAACCTCCTTTCTATATATAGGAGTCCATGGGGCCACAATCTAATCCTAGTCGACCTAACAATAATAATTTAAGGGCACAATAATAACAATATGGGGGTTACAGGGGTACAATAATAACAATAAGGGGGTTACACTAACAACAATAAGGGACTATACTAGTAATATAGGGACCTAACATGCCCCTCTCCTTCAAAAAGTGTTGTCCTCAATGCTTGAGTAGCTCTGGGTGCTTCTGTATAAAATTCTCATCCTCCCATGTAGAATCTTCAGTGGGTAAGTTCTTCCACTTGATAAGATACTCTGAAATTGATCGATTCCGTAGCTGTCGAGTTCTTGTTTCCATGACCGCTTCAGGTTCCAATATGATTTTTCCTTCCTCATCAAGTTCTGGCAATATTGTTTGAACCGGAAGATTTTCACCTATAACCTTCTTTAAGCATGAAACATGGAAAACTGGATGGACTCGTGAAGAAGCAGGAAGCTCCAATTTGTATGCCATAGTACCAATCTTTTGCAACACCTTGTAAGGACCATAGTACTTTGGTGATAATTTATTATCCTTCTTAGCTTGCTCGAGGGACATTTGTTTGTATGGTTGTAGCCGTAAAAATACCCAATCTCCTACATCAAAACTTCTCTCGCTGCGATGTTGATCTGCCTGTTGTTTCATTAGATTTTGTGCCAAATTCAGGTTATCCTTTAAGAGTTGGAGAACTTCTTGCTGATGCTCGATGTGATCTTCCACTGCTTGAACCTTCGAATTTTTTCTTAAAGATGATGTGATGGATGGTGGATGATATCCATAAAGTGCCATAAATGGGGTCATTTTTGCTGCAGTATGGAAGGAAGTGTTATACTACCATTCAACGAGAGGTAACCACTTGACCCATTGTGTTTGTTTATCAGATACAAAACAACGAAGATATCCTTCCAAACATTTATTTACTATCTCAGTTTGACCATCAGATTGAGGATGATAAGATGAGCTATGAGCTAATTGAGTACCCATACAAGAAAATAACTCCGTCCAAAAATTTCCAGTAAAAATGGGATCTCTGTCGCTCACAATAACCCTTGGGCTTCCATGTAGCTTTTGAATTCTGTCCATAAATGTAGTAGCAATCGTACTTGCTTTAAATGGATGAGATAATGCACAAAAGTGTGCATACTTGGTAAGTCTATCAACTACCACCATGATGACACTCTTTCCTTCGGACTTAGGTAAACCTGTGATAAAATCCATTGAAATCTCCTCCCAACGTTGACTTGGAATGGATAAAGGTTGTAGAAGTCTCGGGTCTTAATTGTTTCCACTTTATTCTGCTGGAAAACCAAACATTCCGCCACAAACTTTTGAATATCAGATTTAAGGCCATCCCAAAAAAATTCTTTCTTCACCCTGTGGTAAGTTTTTAAAAATCCTGAGTGTCCTCCTAAAGGAGAAGTGTGCAATTCCAAAAGAATATTTTCTTTTAGTTGGGAATTCTTACAAAGATATAAGCGATCTTTGTACCATAAGGAATCATTTTTCCAACTAAATGTATCAGATGTACTAGGATCTTGCTGCAACTTTTGAATGAGTGTCCATACATCTTTGTCCTTCTTCCATTCATCTCTTGCTTCGGTTATCCAATCTAGTAGGATAATAGAAATGGCACAAAGCAATGCTTCGACCTCTTCATTATTTCTTGAGAGTGCATCTGCAACAACATTAAGCTTTCCTTTTTTGTAGATTATTTCAAAGTCATAACCCAACATCTTTGTGACCCATTTTTGCTGCTCTTCTGAAGATAGTCTTTGTTCCAAAAAGTGTTTAAGACTATCATGATCAGTTTTTACCTTGAAGTGTCTTCCCATTAGGTAAGTTCTCCATTTCTTTAGTGCATGCAGTATTGCTAACATTTCCTTCTGATAAATAGGTTTTTGTAAATACTTTCCTTTGATTGGACGACTTTCAAAAGCAATGGGTCTTCCTTCCTGCATTAAAACAACACCAATTCCATTTCCTGAGGCATCACATTCCACAATAAAGGTTTTTGTGAAGTGTGGCATAGCTAAGACCGGTGCTAGGCACATTGCCTCTTTAAGATGTTCAAAGGACTTAGTTGCTTCAGGAGTCCATGAAAATGCATCTTTCTTCAATAATGTTGTTATAGGTGCCGCTATTCTCCCATAATTCTTAACAAACTTGTGATAATACCCTGTTAACCCGAGAAATCCTCGCAACTGCTTTATGGTTGTGGGGACTTTCCATTCCTTAATCGCTTTAATTTTGTTAGGGTCTACTTTAACACCCTCGTGAGATACAATATGACCCAGATATTCCACCTCTTGTACTCCAAAGAAACATTTGGATGTTTTTGCATATAATTGTTTCTCCTGCAATAGTTTGAGCACCCTGTCAACATGTTCAACATGATCCTTCCAAGACCTGTTGTAGATTAGTATAACATTAAAAAATACTAGCACACATTTTCTAAGGAAGGGTTTGAAAATGGAATTCATCAAACCTTGAAATGTAGAAGGTGAATTGCTAAGGCCAAAAGGCATGACCAAAAATTCATAATGACCCTCATGAGTTCGAAATGCTGTTTTTGGAATATCTTCAGTATTCATTATAATTTGATGATATCCTGAACGACGATCCAACTTGGTAAAATAAATTGCTCCATGTAAATCATCCAATAATTCATCAATCATAGGAATGGGAAATTTATCTTTGATGGTGAGCTTATTGAGCTCCCTATAATCTGGACACATGCGCCATGATCCATCCTTCTTGTGTACCAATACTACAGGAGCAGAGAAAGAACTTTGACTAGGTTGAATTATACCCGCCTCTAACATTTCTGCAATCATACATTCAATTTCACTCTTTTGGACGTAAGGATATCTATAAGGCCTGATGTTTGGAGGAACACTTCCCGGAATCAAATGAATAGCATGATCATGATCACGAATAGGTGGGAGTCCTTTGGGAGTTTCAAACACCTTGGAATGATTGTCCAAGACTTGTTGGAGATCTGCAGAAATAGATGATTTTGATGTTGGAACTTCTAGTGAGCATAATTGTGGAATTACACCTCGTTGTTCTTTCTTTAGAAGCTTTTTCATGACATTAGAGCTTATTATCTTTCCCGGCTTCCCTGCAATACCCCGTAATTCGACTTCCTTTCCTTCTGAAAAAAATTTCAAGAAAATTTCTTGAAAATTAAAAGCTACCGTTCCCAAAGATTGTAACCATTGTACTCCTAGTACAACATCAACACCTCCCATAGGAATGGAAAGAATTGGACTAGTCAATACATATTCCCCCATGGTTAGCTTGATATTATGGCATTTTCCAGAGAAATTTATAGTTCCTCCATTTGCAATCATCACTTGACATTCTGGTGCTGGGTATAGGAAACAATTCAATTCCTTGGCTACCTTACAATGAATAAAATTATGGGTGCTACCTGAATCAATCAACACTATTACCTTTTTCTTCATGATATGTCCTTCTATCTTGAGAGTTTGAGGAGTGGTAATTCCTGCCAATGCATTACATGATATGGTCAGACTCATTTATTCCTCTTCTAGGGATGGTTCCTGGTGTATATCCTCTTCTTGTTCATTTTCTTCTTCTTCTTCACAATCTATGTAAAATAATTTCTTCTCAGCACACTTATGACCTTTAGTGTATTTTCTATCACAACCGTAGCAAAGCCCTTTTGCTCTTTTTTCTTCCAATTGTTGTGGTGTCAACCTTGTAGGTTGTGGAAATCTAGGCGTAGCAACACTTCCTTCTTTATAGAATTGAGTGGTAGGCTTCCTTGTCGCCATAATTTTACATTCAACTTTTCTTGCCAACCCGAATGCCTTCTCCAATGAATCAGGTTCCAAAACGCGAACTTCATGTTGGATGTTATCCTTTAAAGTGCCTATGAAGAGATCAATCCTGTGTTCCTCTGGAATATCAGTTACCCTTATATTCAATTTTTGGAAGTCCTCAATGTGCTGCCCCACTAAACCCTTTTGTTTGAGATTTATCAATTGGCTAAAGACGGTGTTGCTCTTTGTATCCTCATAATGTGCTATCATTTCCTCTGTAAAAATTGACCAAGTGACAATTTTTTTACGGGAGCAAAGCCATCGATACCATACAAATGTATTTTGTTCTAAATGTAAAGTTGCAATGCATACCTTTTGTTTGTTCTACACATTATGGAGATCAAAATATTGCTCCATCTGTAGTATCCATGTTACAGGATCCTTTCCATCAAACTTCCTCATATCCATTTTTGGAATATGGTGGTTCTTCCCACCAACATTAGAGTTTATGAAGTCATGATTAACATTTATTTTGTTCTCATCATGAGTTTCCTCTACTATCTTTTCACCATTAGGAAACATTTCTTGTATCAAGTTTGTCAAACCTTCCATGTCTACTTTTAGATCATTCTTCATGTTTTCCATGTTGTCTTTCATTTTTTCTTCCATGTTATCCATCTTAGCTTCCATGCCATCCATCTTAGCTTCCACGCCTTTCTTCAAACCATCCATCTTCTCTTCCACGCCTTTATTCAAAACTTCCATTTCATTTTTTGTTGCTCTTTGCGAGAGCGAAATTTGGTGCACTTGCTCTTGTAATTTTGATAGATCATGTTGCAATTCTTCATCTTCATGAGTCATAGTAGAGCCTTCTGAAGGCTTAATGGGTGTTGAATTATTTTTATGGGGCATTTTTTAGAACCCAATACTAATATATATTCTACAATATTCCCTTGGAGTCAATTCAAATTGATTCTTCAAACAAGACTTATGCAATTTGGAAAAAATTACACACCTTTTTCTTGCTTTTGAAGAGCTCGATATTTAAATTGGATTATATTTGTGGTTACAACTCTTCAATTTTTGAAATTTGGAACTAAGGTGGCCTTTTGAATCCTCTTTTGAATTCCACAGGTCTGAGCTGATTTGGATTCTTCAAGGTAAAGCTATGTCCAATCTCCCGTAATAACCTAATTATGGATTGTTTCAGTAGATCAAAATTGTACGACTTTCCACGTGTCACTGTTTCGTCTTTTAGCTCTTAAAATGATATCAAAGAAACTAAATTCCATGTAATTGTGGCCACTTTTTATGACACTCCAATCTGATGCTCAGAGAGAGAGAGTTATGAAGCTTTTCCCATGATCACTTCTTTGAGATGAAATTCAGGAGCCTGAAAAAGCACTATCTTCCACAGATCATATCTCTGAAAATATTGCAAACCAAAATCTGAAATTTTGTGATAAGTTTCCTCAGGATTGCAGCTTCGTGCCCTAAAAATTTTAGATTTTGAACCTTCGTAGAAAACAAGTTATAGTGCAAATGCCACGATGACCTATTTAGATTAAATTGAGGAGCCTACAAAAAGACCTAACTTCCACAAATCATATCTCCGAAAATATTGTGAACCAAGCTCTAAAATTTTGCGAAAATGTTCCACCAGATTTCAGTTTCGCACCCTAAAATTTCAGCTTTTGAAACTTCATAGAAAATAAGTTATAGCAAAAATTCCACGATGACCTGTTTGGAGCAGCGAAACCCTAAAATCCAAAGCTCTGATACCAAATGTTGTGAAACTAGCTCCAAAAATAGAAGAAAAGAGATATCAACGCCTTAGAAATAAGCCACTTCGAGGGGGAAACCTCCAATACATTACCTGAATGAGCAATTATTGGATGATACAAATTACAAAACTTTCTTTCTATATATAGGAGTCCATGGGGCCACAATGTAATCCTAGTGGGGCCACAATCTAATCCTAACCAGCCTAACAATAATAATTTAAGGGCACAATAGTAACAATATGGGGGTTATAGGGGTACAATAATAACAATAAGGGGGTTACACTAACAAAAATCAGGGACTATACTAGTAATATAGGGACCTAACATGCTAGGTGCTAAGGATGTGGCGCAAGGTGCTAGGGTATGTCAATATGCAGTGTCAAGGAAACCAAAGGAAGAACCAATAAGAGGGTTAATAGTCAGGACTTTATCTTTTTGAAAAAGGGCATGCTAGGCACACTAATAATAGGTCCCAATACATGCCAAGTGCCATTGTGTACCAAGTGCTAATGTATGTCAATGCATTCAACCAAGGTGTTCCAGGGCATGTCGGGACTACATGCAGCATGCCAACACATGCTAGGAGAGTTCCATGTTGTGCTAGCGCATGCCATCATGTGCTTGGGTGTCAGTGTCATCACAATATTTTCTAGGTACAAAGATGTTCCAAGACATGCGGGGTGCTAAGAAATGTTAGTGTGTGCCAAAGCATCAATTTAAGGTGTGCCTAGATTGTTGAGGAGTGTTAGGTCTTTCGCATTAATAGAATTTTCAGAGCTTGATTATGTATTAAATAATATATTTCCTACACACAATAATGGAACTTTATCTAAAGGGAATTTTCTAGATAATAAACTTAATAGATATGAATCATGTGTTGACTCATAGGAAATCTCTATTCGACTAGTCATTACTTGAGGGAAATGATACACACTAATTACTTCTTAAAAAATTAACTGACTCTAACCATTATGGCCTTAGACATATTATAAAAAATACTCCACAATAATGGCCTCAAATCATTATCTTTTGACAAAAAATATATTAATAGGCACATAGCGTCATCAAAAACTCATTGGAATGATCAATGATGACGGACATTTTTTGACCGTCACCAAAAGTAAAAAAAAGAGCATTGGTGAGGGTCATTAAAATTTCGTCACTAGAAGTGTCACCAAAGAGAGAATTAGTGATGGGCCTTTAACGAACCTCACCAAAAGTGTCATTGAAAATGGATTTGGTGACAGACCATAAAGGACCATCACTATATAACTTACAATGACGGTTTTTTAAGGACCGTCACCATATGTGACATTGGTGACGGACCTTAAAGGTCCGTCACAAGCATGACCCTCACCAATGTGATTTTTTCTTGTAGTGTAAGTATCAACTTGGTCTTCTCGGTATTACAAAGCTTAGTTTATATGCAAATTCAAAGCAACCGTTGAACAAAAATAGGTACAGGTGTAGATTTGAAGTTAAAATAAAATTAAAACTCTTTTTTGACTCATGATTTATTATAAAGAAAAACAGCACTCCTAATTTCTGTAGAAAACATCTTCTTTGACATTTTCTTTGACCATGTGCTTAGACACCTCTAGCTATTGATTCAGTCCTCGTGGATAGGAAGGAATGATGTAGGGAGGATTTGGAATCCATCCATGTGTTCCTTTTCTCTAGATGACACCTGTAACATACTTAAACACCAAAACAACTACGTAGCGCTTGACTAGCTATAGAATGACTGTATTATGTAGCTAAACTGTTGAAAAATCATTAAGACAACAAAAATCACAAAACTACAATAAGTTAATCATTCTATGCAACCTTTAAGCAATCCTAATCATTCTCATTGATTTTTAGGTTTATGAAATGATAAATGAATGATGAAATGAAGTGAAGTTTGGCAAAAGGGAAGACAATTTCAAGGCTCAAAATACCCCCACTGCAAAACTCTTGCATGCCCTCATGCAATTTCATCAAAAAATTATTTCATGTGCACTGAAAATTCTGCAAGAACATCAAGCCTCATTTTTCTGTTTCTTTTGGTATTCAATGCCATTCTGGGTTTCCTCATGACTAATTTGAACCTAAGATCAATGAGTGCCATGTTTAGTTTCTTATTTCTCTTCTTTAGCTTCCTGTTTGCTTTATACAGTGTTTTCATTTTCTGAGAGAGAGTGTTTCTCATGACATTCTTCAATTTGACCTGCTCTCTTAAAATTTCATTTTCATTCTTGATATGTTTATTCAATATCTCCAATTCATAATTTTCTTTTCTCAGAATTTCTATTGGAGGTTCTTATGGGCTGAGAGATCTTTCTCGATTTTCTGAGGCCCTTTTTTCTAGTGATTCCACATAGTCATAAATCTTTTGTTGGGCTCGATATATATCTGGGGTTCTTCTGTTAGGGTATTATTCATACTAGTGTAAAGGAGATCTGTCGACTGGTGTTTGGATTGGAGTTTCTTCTTCTTCAATATTTATAACTCTTGTTTCCTTAATCCCTGTCTTTTTCATCATGCCTTTTAGTCTAGAGATTCTCCTTAATTAGGGTGGATTTTCATCTTTTTCCTCAGCACATTCACTTGTTAATTTCTCTTTCCTTTTATCCCTGATTTGTCTCTTGATCTTTCTCAATTTTTCAGAGAGTACTTCTTCACTATCTTCCTGTGTTGATGTATTAGGTTTGATTTCAACAGATTTATCAATTTTTCCCCTCCTACTTCTTCTTACAGTTTCTTTTCAAGATAGTGCTTCCTCTGGTTCTTCAAAATGGTTTCTTGGAAGAAATTCTTCCCAGCTATCTCCTACTTTCTTCAAATGGAACTCAATCAGTATTTTAATTAGGCCATGATGGTGCAGAGTAGTTTCTAGGAATTGGAGTCTTTCCTGAACATTAGAGGCCATCCTTTTCAAACTATTAAGCAGGAAGAAAGGTAAATTTATTTCATCATCAGTCTGATATGATAGACATAAAAAGTGCTAAATATACCCTCACATGTTATGAATTTTTGTAAAATTAACAACATATTTCTCCATTTATTTTTCAGAGTTGTACTAGGAATACCCTTTCTAAACACTTAAATGTCCATACCTGGGTTCTTTAGCATTTGTTTCCAAGTTTCATTATGGAACTCCTTGTTTTTAAAATAGCGTTCTCCCTATCTTGGAAATTTTGTGGCTTCAACTATGAATGACTCTATGATGGTGAACTTAATATCCCCAATTCTACCTCTGATCCATCGAATGACCTAGCAAATGATTTTGTGATTTCTTTTTGGAATCCACTGAACTTCTCCACAAAGTTCAACCACCCAACTTGCTCTAATATCCCCTTAACCTGAGGGTATCCTTCTAAATATTTGATCCCAATTGGCTATGTTCTCACAATTATCCCCATTTCTCCTTGGTACTAACTTCTTCCTTTCGTTGGCTTAGGTCTACTACTCTATCTTTTATCCTGTGCCTGAAGAAAGAGTAGTTGTGGAAGGTTTTTTTTCCCTTAAAATGACTTCTCTGCAGATGAAACTAGCTACAGAATGTAATGGCAATGAGTGGATACAGAGGAATGAACAAGGTAATGATGAAAATGATCAGGTTAAGAGTTTGATATGGAATGAAATACCGCGAAGAGATTTTATGATTATTTTCAAAAATCATCAATAAATGATATGATCTAAGGATGTGACCTAATTAATGATGAAACGTTATGGAGTGGATGGTAATGGATATGGTTGAAGTGTTTTTATGATAGGAAAGGATCAATTCGAATCATAGATTAACTTTAGGAAACGTATGATTTAACCATATTATATCTTTCATGTTTTTCTATCAAAATAATTTCACACAGTTTACCTCAACCCTTTTGATTTTCCTGCTTGTTGTATTTGTCCTTCATGTTGATTTTCTAAGCTCCATAATATCCTTTGACTATCATCCTTTTTGTATTGAAGTAGGCTTGCAGGGTCAAATTGGCTGCAGAACAAGATTGGCTACAGAACAAACAGCTGAAGAATGTACCTATTAAAAATTATGAAATATGGATATGGAATGAAATGGATCATGAGTATGGAATGGAATGAGATGGATTATGAGCATGAAATGGAATGGAATATGAATGTAGTGAAAAATCAGATGGAATGAAATATGAATGAAATTAAGGATGGAGTAAAAATGAATCTGCAATTTGTGATTTTATGATATTTAGCTGCAGAACAAAAAAAAAATTGAAAGTATAAAGTGTCAGAATAATTCGGATTTTCACCCTACACATTTTGTGTAAACATGCCAATCAATGATTGGTTTTCATATTTATACTTTTTTATTTATTTATTTTTATTTATTATTACACACACACACACACACACACACACACACACACACACATATATTATTGAAGAAAAATACAACTAAGTTAGAGAAGAAGAAGAGTTTTTCTTCACTAAATTCATATCAATTTTATCTTGGAATTTCTTGACAAATTCTTCTCTTGAAAGTGGCTTATGATACAATTTCAGTCTGTGTCCATTTACAAGAAATGCTACCTTTCCTTCATCTATTTTCCTGATCTTTATTGCTCCATTTTCAAATATTTTCACAATTTCATACGGCACAAGCCAATGAGTTTGAAATTCACCTTGAAAATCCTTGAATTTTGAATCAAACAAGAGTTCCCAGTCACCTTCTTTAAATTTATTTTCTTTGATATACTTGTCATGCCATCTAGTCCTTTGCTGTTGGACTATGCTTTTTCACTGGACTGCATATTATCTAATCTCATCCAATTCATTAATCTACTCCAGTCTGTGCTTCTGTTTTTCTGTCAAATCAAGTCATAACTGAACTGCCATTTTGAAAGTTTGGACCTTAAAATCTATGGGAAATAGGACTTTTTTTCCATAAACAAGTTCATAAGGGGTGTGTCCTGTTGTGTTTCTCCATGTAGTTTTGTAGGCCCATAAGGCTTCAGGAAGCATTTCTGCCCAATCTCTTCTATGTAAATGAACAGTCTTTGTCAGGATCCCTTCAATCACCTTGTTGGTAGATTCTAGTTGGCCATTTGCTTGTGGATGGTAGAGAGTGGATTTCCTGTGTCTGATTTTGTACTTCTCTACCATTTGTTCCACTATTTTTGATGTGAATTGAGCTCCTTGATCTGTAACAATTTCTCTTGGGACACCAAAACAAGTAAAAATATCCTCAAAAATAAAATTAACTACAGAAGCTTCAGTAGCAGAAAGTAATGTCTTGGCTTCTACCCATTTGGTAACATAATCAGTGCAAACTAATATATATATATATATATATTTTTATGGAGGATTAATAGGTCCTATAAAATCCAAAGCCCATTTCTCAAAAGGTTCAATATGTACCTAAGGTTGCAATGGAATCTCACCTGAAGGGGAAGGTTTCCCTACCCTTTGGCAACTGTCACACCTTTTGACATACTCTTTAGCATCTCCAAAGAGGGATGGCCAATAATATCCTAGGTGAAGGATCTTATAAGTTGTCTTCTTATCAGCAAATTTTCCACCACAAGGTTCATCATGACATGCCTTCAGAATCTCAGGCATCTCGTCTTCTCAAACACATCTTTTGATAATAAAGTCTGGACCTGTTTTTTATAAATCATTAGCAATCCAGGAATATTTTTCATTGTCATAAATGAATTTTCTTATCTCTTTGTATTCATAATTGAAGGAAAAATTCCTGAAACTAGATAATTGGCAATATCAGCAAATCAAGGAGTTTGAGTAGTAATTGCGAAGAGATATCCATCAGGGAATTTATCTTCAACTGGAGTATTGTCTTTAATGTTTTGGATTCTAGATAGGAAATCAACCACTGTATTTTGTTTTCCAGACCTATCTAGAATGGTGATGTTAAATTCTTGTGGAAGCAATAACCATCTTCTTACTCTGCCATTAGTAATTGATTTATTCATTAAATACCTAATTGCAAAGTGATCTATGTGAACAAAGGTTTCATAGCCTGCTATATAATGCCTAAATTTATTTATGGCATGAAAAACAGCTAAGAATTCTTCTTTAGTTACAGTGTAATTCAACCCTAAAGGAGTCAAATTTTTACTTGTATAGTAGATGGCATAAGGAATCAGATCTTTTTTTCCCATCATAGCTCCTCAAGCTGTATTCGAGGCATCTGTTGAGATGTGAAAAGGTAATTTCCAGTTAGGTCCCCTTAAAATAGGTTCCTTAGAGATTTTTTTTTCAGGGTTTGAAATGCTAACTGGAAGTCTGGATTCCAATTGAATTCACAACCCTTGGTGACTAGTTTGAAAAGTGGAGATGCTATCTTGGTGAATTTTTCTATAAATATTCTATAATATCCTATAAATCCAGAAAAATCCTAACATATTTCTGACAACTTGGAACTAATAATCTAGAGATGACTTCAACTATTGACTCATCAAATCTAATCCCATCTCCTGAGATATGATGTCCTAAGACAATCCCTTCAGTGAACATCATGAAACATTTTTCATGACTTAATGAAAGGTTTGCTTCTTTACATCTTTTTAGAACATTTTCCAATTTTGCTAAGGCTTCTTCAAATGTGTTTCCATAGACTATGAAGTCATCCATGTATACTTCTACATAGTCATGTATTAGATCTGAAAAGATTCCCAACACTGCCCTTTAGAATGTTGTAGGTGCATTGTACAATCCAAAAGGAAATACTCGGTAGGCATAGGTACCCCAAGGACAGGTAAATGCGATTTTATCTTGATCCTCAAGTGCAACTTGAATTTTATTGTAACCGCTGAAACCATCCAAAAATAAAAAGTAATTTTTGCCTGCTAATGTATCTAACACCTGATCTATGAAGGGTAAAGGAAAATGATCTTTAAGAGTAGCTTTGTTTAATTCTCGGTAGTCAATTCATACCCTCCATTTACCATTTTTCTTGGGTACAATCACCAAAGGAGAAACCCACTGACTGTCTGAAATGGGATAAATAAAGTTGACATTTAAAAATTTCTACAACTCTTCTTTAACAATCTCCCTAAGGTTTGGATTCATCCTTCTCTGAGGCTGTCTGTTTGGTTCACAATTTTCCTCTATATAGATATGATGAGTGCAAGTCTTAGGGTTGATCCCTTTCATATCAGTGTACTCCCATGCATATGCAAAAGAATGTCTCTATAATATTTTGACTAGCTTTTCTTGTTGAAAATTTTGTAGGTTTTTGTTTATGTTTAAGGTTTTTCCTGGAAATATCTCAATTGTAGAGCTGCCAAATTATTCCATGGAGTAAAGAGACATTTGTCTTGATGAAAAAAAATCAATATTGGATTCTTCTTGGAATTTTTTATGTTTTTATTCTGAAGAAGATTCATGATTTTCTAAGGCATTCAGAATCTGACTATATTCACTAATTTCTAAAATAGTGAAGAGAGGTTGTATATCTTCTTCATCATCAATCCATTGAGTATCATCTAATTCTGTGATTATTCTTGCTGGACGATACAAGGTGAATTTCTTGGTTGAACTACCATCAGAGATGTACATATCATCGGATCTATAGCTAATGAAAGCATCAGCTGTAGCTAACCAAGGTCTGACTAATATAATAGGATGTCGTCCTAGATCATTTTTAGGAGTTAGGATCATGAAATCCACAGGATACTCCCAGGAATCTAAGGACACTGAAATGTCTTCTATTACCCCATCTGGTTTGATTACAGATCTATCTGCTAATTGTAGTACTGTGGGTGTAAAAAGAAGATTAGGAAGTTTTAGTTTTTCCATGATTTGCCTACTCATGATATTGATTCCTACTCATAGATCAATAAGTGTGTTTGGAATTTCAATTCCATTGATATGTATCTTAACAATTGGATTTCCGGGATCTAGATATTTTGGAATGGCAATCTTTCCCATCATTATGTCTGCTATTTTTCCTACCAGTTGTATTTTCTTTATATCTTTTATTTTTCTTCCTGGTTTTTTCATACTCAACTCTTTTATTGTCTTTGCTAAAATTGGGATTTCCTTAATGACCTGTAATAATGGAATCTTAATACAAACATTTCTTAACTCATCTAGGAAATCATAGTTAGTCATCATAATTTGTTTCTCTACACCTATATCAATTTGTAATCTTTCAGGAAAAGGAGGTGTAGTAGTAGACATTGATGGCTGCTCTAACATAGGAGTTGAAATTATTGGTTCTTTCTGTTTTTATTTTTCAATGTTTTGGTCTTGAAGATATGTATTTTCTTCAAAAAATTTATTTACCCGTAGAGAATATTCCTCATAATTGTTTTGTTCTTGTATAACTACAGAAGGTTTCTTTCTTTCAAGTATTCTTCCAGACCTAAGTTCAACATCATTAAGGTCTAAAGGAGTAATCAAATAAGTTGGAAATTTTTTACCTTCTATCATAGATGTATTCTGAGGGTTTTTATTGTTGGGGTTTGGTATTGGCTGGGCAGGTAACTGATTTGTTTCTTGAGGAAATGGTAATGGAAGTGGCGGATTTTGATTTTGATTTTGATTTTGATGTTTTGGATTCTGATGAGGATTTTGTTGAGGAGGAAAGTTTGGATATGATGGATATGATGGATAAGATGGTGGATATTGATAATACTGGGAGAACCTTCCATAAGGATTTTGTGCTGCTTGAGCCCAAGGTTGAGATTGATTTTGAAATTAGGGCCAAGGTTGCTGCCAAGAGTTCCAATTAGGTGGGGGTTGATTATACATTTGATTACTAAACCCTTGTGTTTTAGGTCCCTGCCAAGGTCTTCTAGAGACAAAATTAAGAGATTCTGTGGAATTTGTGGTTGTTTCTTCTTGAAAGACATCTTTAAGGCCAAGGATTAAGGGAAAATTCTTGGTCTCATGTTTTTCTAAATAAATTGCACAAGTCTCTATTACTTTTGCATCTAAAGGACACTCTCTTAAGGAATGCTTCTTCCTACATTTGGGACAAAAGATTGCTAAGGCATCAGTTTCAGCTTTCTGCTTGTTTTTTACCTTAAGGGTATCTATTTGTTCACTAAGACTCCCTAGATTATCAGTTTTGAATTCATCAAGCATATTTCCTACTTCTTCCCTACTTACTGTTCCAGTTGCAAATTTGCTTGCCCTTACAAGAGCAGGGTCTCTAGTATCTTAGATTTTCCTCTTGAGAGATTAATACATAGTTCTACTATGTCAGGTAATGAAAGTTGAGATATATCTCCTTTCCACATCATGTTCAGGATATCTATCCATTCATCCCTAATTATTTTCAACAAAAGAGATTTCAAGGCGTCTTGGTCTAATTTTTCCATTTTTTCCCTTTTGATGCTATAGTTAAATCTTTCCAACAAATATTCCAGATTTTCATCCTCTTTTTGCATCATCTTTGTTGGAACACCTAATCCTACATGGGTAGGTGTGGAATATGAAAAGTCATAATGGAGTCCAAGTGACCTTGGAATATGAAACCAAGAGTCACACCATTGTACTATAAATGTGCATCTTTTTATAGTGGAAAATAAGAAAGCCTCACGCTTATCTTTCATTGTGTTGAGTTTCTTATTGTGTGTGTGTGATTTCTTCCTCATAAACCATGTGTGTGCTTAACATGGTGTTTAACATGGTATCAGAGTGGGTGATTGCTGGCCCTGCTCCAAATTGAGTGAGCCATTTGTGTTTATGGCCTGTGCATATCTGCAAAAAATTTTGGCATTTTTGCAGCACTCATAGAGTTTCTGCAGCAGTCTTTTTTGACGCATTCATCAGTCAAATATTTTCTGCAGCATTCAGAAATCTTCTTTGAAAAGAAGAAGCATTTAGAAATTGGCAGCACTGGTTTTGAAGAAGAGCAGCATTGCACATCTGAAGGTTGATTTATTCCTGCAATTTCTTCATTTTAAATTCTGCTCCATTTTGAAGCGCTGCTGGAATATTGTTTAAATTGAATTTCTGAAGAATTTTATGAGTTTTTTACTGCAAAATATTTATGTGTTTTCTGCTGAAAATTTCGTGAAAATTCTGCAATTCTTTGCTGCTGGAAAAAGTACATTTTCTGCTACTGAAAGAAAATTTCTCTCCATTTTTCCTTCACTATATATTACTCCTCTACTGTTTTATTTTATTAAAGAAAATATTAAATAAATAAATAAAAAATTTGGCCATCGGCCCTCTCTGCAAATCCCCTCAAAACTGTACACCCCACGGCCCCTATAACTATATTCCATTTCCCTTACGCACTACCTCACACTCTCATCCAAAGCCCGTCTACCCCGCCGCCCCTTCACCTGTACACTCCCCCTCTCCTATCGATTCCCTAGCCACACCCTCATACTAACCCGCCCCTCTTCACTCAGGCGACACCAGACTCTCTTCCTCACCTGCGCTCACAGGCCCCCTCTACACTATAGACCCCGCCCCTCTTTATTCACTCAGCCTACCCCTCTCACCGCTCGCTCTACTCACAGCAATAACCCCACACCTATGGTTTCTACCCCCAAACTGTCAACTCTCCACTTGCGCCCATACTCCTCGACTGCTATCTCACACCCCATCCACCTGCATATGCTGTCAACCCCACTTCTCACTCGGTTGCCTACGCTTACAGATCTCTGTCGTCCCCACTTCCCACGCTATACAGCTCCCCCTGGCTACATTCCATACGCCCCCTCTCTGCATCAACCCACCCCGCTCCACGCCTGCAACTAAACACCTCACACTGTTGACTCTCCAACCCCACGCTACCCCTTATCACTCCAGCCCTACCCGTGGCCCCCTCCTCTACCTCGCTCTCCGCCCGCACTATAACAGTGCTCCCTCTTTTTACGCCTCACTCTATATCTCTCCTTTATCGCTCCAGCCATACTCTGCTATCCCCACACTACAGCCTGCGCTCTCACCATATCTCTCCATGGCTGCTACTCCACCACCGACCCCTCCTTTTCAGTGCGGCCTTCCAAGCATTTTAAAAAAATTTTAAATCAGCTTTAAAAAAAAAAAAAATTAACATTCACCCCACACCATTGCAATACGCACCCTCCCTCCAAAACCTTTCAAAATTCCACCCCCTCTTTTCACACTTCGTCCCCTCTCCCTTTCAACTTGGCCATTCGGCCTTACCATTTTAAAAATTGATTTTTTATATTTTAAAAATTATCATTTCCTCCCCATTTTAAATTAATCTCCTCTCCTTTTTTAATATCTGGCCTCCCACCCCTTCCATATAAATAAATAAATAAATCCCATCCTCCCTTTTAAATAAATTTCCCTTTTCATTTTCAATTAATTCCCATTTCAATTAATCTATTTTTTAATTAATTTTTAATTAATTAAAAAAATAAAAAAAAATAAAAAAACAACAAAGAGAGGAAGAGAGGAAGAGCAGAGAGAGAATATGAACAACAGAAATCAAGGAAATGACATATGAAGAAGATGGACTGTACATATAGAGAAAATTGCAGATTTGACATTGTGTGATTTGTGGCATAAGGGTGATTTTCTGACGAAATTGACATTTGAAGACAAGTTTGCCATCATTGAAAACAACTCTTTGAAGGAAAAATCAGCTGCCTTAAAGGCTTCTTGCACAAGTTGTTTTTGCTGCACATTCAAATATTTTGCAGAGATTTTGTATTGAACTCCCATTGTGAGTGAACATTGCTTCTTCATAGTTGCAATCAGTACTTGAGTTGTTGAAAAATTTTTGATTGCCCTCCATCATTTGAGGAGCAGATTTTGTACTTTGAGAATTCCTTGGAGTCATTTTTATTTGTTGTTGAATCACATTGTAAACGGGTGCATTTTCGGTTGAAGCCGACATCCTTTCATTTTTTGAGCCTAAGTTGTTGAAAATGGCCAAAATCAATGAGGCATTAGAGTTGTTGAATAGCCTCATTCATTCAAATGTTGATGACATGATAAAAATGAGCAAGAATGCTCTTTGTAACATTCAAATTTGTTTACAAGATGCACAAGAAAAGATTTATTTTTTGCAGTTGGAATCTCAGCTCCAACAAGATGAACTTCAGCAAAAGAGTCACCATTCTGAACCTGTTTCTGTTCAGAAGATTGTGAAGGACTCTCATCAGAAGAAAGAAGATAAAGTTGCAGATGATTGACATTCAGTTCCTTGCACTAGAGCAGATGTACATGCAGATGATTTCTTGAACACTTCTTCCTTGTGGTTGACTGGTATATAGTAATCCAGATATTTTTCTAGAAATGATTTTCTCATATCATCCCATGTTCTAATAGACCTAGTGATTAAACTCATAAACCATTTTAATGCTGCTCCTTTCAATGTTGAAGGGAAAAATTTAAGTTTCTGAGCATCTTGTAGGTAATCATAGGTTCTACGTAGAACTTCAAATTCAAATAAGGTGGTCTCAGGATCTTCAGTTTTTAGTCCATGAAAGTTTGGAAGAACAAAGGGTGAGATATTTTTCATAGTTGCATTAGTCTCTTCATCTATTATAGGGAATCCAAAAGGGCTTCCAGTTTCCCTTCTACCTCTTCCTCCTTCTGCATTTCATCTTCCTCTACCTTCTTTTGTACCTCTACCTCTTCCTATATCTCCTCCTCTATATCCTCCTCTACCTCTACCTCCTCCAAATAGTGTATGTTATCCATTAAATACTTCTCCTTCCCCTTCTTCTGCCATGATAGATTCTTTCAAACTGATATAAGGTTCAGTTGGGAGAGCCAGTTATTCTACTGGTTCTTCTATCAAGGTTATATTGAAGAAATAGTCCTCTTCTTCCTCTTCAATAGGGATTTATAATTATTCTGCTGGAAGATATTCTCTTGTGGAAGTGAAAATGTTTATCCCTTCTGTAGGAATCCTTGGATATACTTCCTCTAGAATTGCTTCAGTGGATGAAGTGGGAGATCTTCCTGATTGGATATCTGATCTTGAGACTTCTGGAAGCCTATGACCAGTATAGTATGGAATATGGTTTTGAGTTGGAGGTGTGCTACTTCTTGGTCTCGGTGGAGTGAGTGGAGTTGTGGGAATTAAGCTTCTGCCTCTTATAAATCTACCCCTAGAATCTCTTTCTCTATGCATATCATTGTTTTTGGGAAATAGGAAATAAGGCTACCTAGTTACACTTCCCCAGCAACGGCACCAAAATTTTTAGTCAATTTAGTGTCTTAAATTGATAGCATAAATTATCGACCAGGGCTAGTAAACTGATGAAGTGTAATGCACTATATGTGCCTAAGTATCCTTTTTTCTTACTTTGTTGTTTTTAGTTTTTTATTGATGTTTCGAGGTTTTTATGTTTGATTCTTAATATGCTACTCTATGCTAAAAAGAGGAATTTAAATATATGTCAAAAGGGAGAAAAGGAAATGTTAATAAATGAATTAAAACATAGTTTATTTGCAAGTTTTGTTCCTAATTAGAAAATGATGAAAACAGAGTCCTAATCCATGGATATTACAGCTTCTAAATGAACATTTATGAAATGAAAAGTAACTCAAAACACTAAAAATTAATCTGATTCATTTTGTTAGAGATTTGTTGGAAGAGCTTTGTGAAAAAGATTAATTCTAATGTAATGAGGATCTCCTAAAACATAAAAGGAAATGCTGAAACAAATAGTAACTTAGAAAATTATAGTGAAATCTCATTCATTTGATAGAGGTTTATTGGAAGAGCTTGAGAAAAAGATTACTATAATGTAGTAAGGGTCTCCTATGAAATGTTGAAACAACTTATAACATTACAACTAAATCTCATTCATGAGTTAGAGGTTTATTGGAAGAGCTTTTGAAAGAGATTAATCATAATGTGATAAGGATATTCTATGAAGCAAAACAATAAATAACTCACAATATTACAACTAAGTCTCGTTCGTAAATTAGAGGCTTATTGGAAAAGCTTTTGAAAGAGACTAACTGTAGTATGATGAGGATCTTCTTTTTAACTAAATAACATAAAATGAAATGCTAATAACTCAAAATATTACAATTGAATCTCATTCATTTAATAGAGATTTATTGGAAGAGCTTGAGAAAGAGACTAACTGCAATATCATCAGGATCCTTTATCTAAGAAAATGACATGAAACGTAATGCTAAAAGCTATGATTTCAGAAAGCAGTATAAGTAAGGAAATATGACAAAACAGAATTGAAAATGAATTATCTAGAAAACATGTAAAACCTCCTTGAATAGCAGCGGCCCTCTGCTATCAATTCGGCATTAATCCTTTAACTCCTCATGATTGTATTCAGAACAACATCAAGGTTAAAACTCCTTTTTATTAACACAAGACTTGAAAACAGAGTATCACCGTAATGATAAAATAAGTATCAACTTCTTCTTCTCAATATTATAGAGCTTAATTTATATGCAAACTCATAACAAACATTAAACAAAAATAGGTACATGTGTATATTTGAAGTTAAAATCAAATTAAAACTCTTTTTGGACTCATGATTTGTTGTAAAGAAAATCAGGAGTCCTAATTCCTGTAGAAAACAACTTCTTTGACCTTTGCTTTGACCACGTGCTTAGACACCTCCAACTATTGATTCAATCCTCGTGGGTAGGAAGGAATGATGTAGGGAAGATTTTGAATCCACCCATGTGTGCCTTTTCTCCAGATGACACCTGTAACATACTTAAACACCAAAATAGCTACGGAACGCTTGACTAGCTACATAATGATTGTATTCTGTAGCTAAACTATTCAAAAATCATTAGGACAACAAAAATCACAAAATTACAATAATTTAATCATTGTTTGCAACCTTTAAGCAATATTAATCATTCTCATTGAATTTTAGGTTTACAAAATGATAAAGGAACGATGAAATGAAGTGAATTTTGGCAAAAGAGAAGACAATTTCAGGGCTAAAAAATCCTTATCCTTCTTCTTTTAGCTTGTACAATTGGGTGTGAGGTTTCTCATAATATTATGGTAGGTTCCATTAATTTACATGAGAATGCATCTTCCACTCAGCACTTTTCTTTGAAGGTAATGTGTTTTTTTTCAATATGCAGGCTTGGGGTGTTAGACATATCACGTTAATTGTCCATGATCATGTGGCTATGTTGAATCCTCCGTGCTAGTGTTTATATACTCATGATGATTTTCTGAATGGATGTCAACTAAAAGGTAATGTAACAACATAGAATTTGAAGCAAATTTTTCTTGGTGTGGTAGTTCCTATACCCTTTAGTGGCTTGATTTCTTTGTTAGTTATTTTGAGAGGCATGTGACTGTATTTTTCTAAATTGTTTTGGTTCAAACCTTACTGAGCAGGAAGAATAGGGTGTTCCTATGACCATTCCAATGCTTGGACATTTTGTGACAATACACGAACTATAAAATATTAGGAAGGAACGTATGCAGTTTAAATATTTGATTGACATCCATGATGTCATTTTCCTGCTGACCAATACAAGAGAAATTCATTGGCTTCCAACACTTCTATGTGCTAATGCTAACAAGGTGGGATGAAATTGATTTAAAATATCTACAAAATATCTACTGAAAAAACTCTAAAATATGCTTGCTACATGTCATATGGCATGATTTTCACTTGTGATATTCATTTCAATAGATGGTTTTGGACTGTTGCAATAGATTACATATTCAAATTTGTTGGATTAACATATTGGTACACACAAGGAGAGAGTAATATCACTAAGATGGATGGTATGCATTCTCAGATGCATGCATACTGAACTGAAGGGTACACCTCTCTAATTCTATTCTTGGTGGCATTCACAAGAATTTTGGGACTTAATGTGCAGGTTTCAAGGAGGAATATATTTTTAAAATAAGAAGAAATCATTGCAACGAGGATGAATTCTAGGAGTTTTGATCTATTCCATTGCATATTCAGAATCTAAAATACTTTTAAATGCCTGAAAATATGGAATGAGTAAAGCCTGGGCACTTGGTCATCTTCCTCATGTATTTTCCATTGTTGGTGAATGCTTACATCCTTATATTTCAGCCTAGCAAAGTTAATTTTGTGACATGGTGTGGGCCTTTGTCCCCTGGTTTCACTAAGATTATTATGAATTTGCCTAGTGGTCCTTGACCACAAAGATTGGTAAGGTAAGATATTTCCTCTGATTAGGTTTAAATATTAAGATTAGGGTTGTGTCTAGGCATATGTTGTAGGGTTCAAAATAGTGTTACGTAGTGAGATTGATCTAACATAGATGCCTCACTAGAATTCTTTATCTCTTATTTGACTTCAAGACCCAATGGAAAACACCTATTGTAGGATCCTTCCCAAAATTATTACTATTTTCCTTGTTTATTTTACTTGTAGGCATAGTTCATTCTTAGCGATTTATTTGTAGATCATAGGAAGGTGATATGGATACCCCTTTTTGTTGGGAATAAAAAACCAAAATTGAGAGGATATCAAGAGGTGATAGTTCTTTTTATATGAAGCATGCACCCAAGGCTCATTTTAGGTGTCAAAACATTCCATGAAAATAATTGTGCAGTGAACATCTCCAATGATCTATGGAAGTGTACCACATAAGCATCAAGACAAGGTCTAGAAATTCCCATAAGAAAGCTATCTTCAGTGTGAATATACATCATGGAAAAACCAAGGGTTATTAACATATCATACACCCCACATCAGATGAAGAGCCCCCAAGCATGATTTATACACTTTTTCCTTGCACCTATAAAATGATAGGCTACAGTTTTAGATCTTGAACTTGCCTTCTCCTTTTATTTTTATGCATTCTTTCTAAAATAAAAAACACTTTTTATGGAAATCCACACTAAATTTCCTTTTAAGGAGGGCCTTATCATACCTGTATGGTCACAATACACACCAATATGTGGTTTTGTATTACTGTACTTATAGTATTATTGTACTACTAGGTACAAAGTATGAAATATACTAGTACTCGCTTGATGTGCTTTGGTTTTGGATTTACATACCCCTGATGCATAAGTTTATGGACATCTTGTTTAATATATATACTACATATGAATTTCTAAAGATGTTCAAATTTCTAAAATTATGCCAATTGTGGTATGAGTATTCTACCACCATAGGAATATGAAAGTTCCAAAAAAAAATTTCCTAAATTTTTCATTCACTTCAATCCATGCCTGAAGCCTATAAACAATAATTTATCTCAATGCTATAAGACTACTCCATATTTTCATAATTAATAAAAATATTTCATCATACTTTTAGTTCCCAATCCACCTTATTAGCAACTTGTAATGAATGGCACCAGTCAACATCAACTACAGGTTAGCACAAGCCCCTTTTCATAAAACAAAAATATATATGCTTGCAATTATTGGTGAAGGTCAATGTGTGATCTTTGAGGTTGTTTTCACTTGATGTATTGTATCCTCAAGCCTTAATTAATATCGAAACATATACTGATTCACACAGAAGCAAGACTTGGCCAAATTTAGGTGTTCCTTTCTTTTTGGTCCACATAATCTCTGATGTTGTTGTTAGACTACGACTATTAAGAGATTGTGAAGCATCCCAACAAGAAGGTTGGAAGGTGAGTTCATGGAATAATTTTTTGTAACAATATTCTTGAGGAAGCTATAAAATTTTAAAAATACTAACATAGTTGTGCTACTAATATTTTTTTGTGTATATCTAACACGTTATTTAAGTAGAATAAATTTATGATGACGGTTTGTACAATAAGAACAATCAAATATTCTTTGAATTTCACTGAAAGGAAAAGCAATTGCTTGATTAGAAAATGGAAATGAAAAACATATATTGGTGTTTAGTTTCCTCATATTCTTTACTTGAATTTGAAAAATATATGACTTGGTAGGTGCTTCTTGGTTTTTATGAGCCATGCCACCTTCCAACCAATCTTGGTTGGTCACTTCACAACTTCATTTTTTGTGGTGAGGTGGGGCCTATAAAAGGCCATAGTTCTATGCTTCATAGAGAAAGGAGGTATTGTAGATTTGCAACAATGTATTGTTGTTGATATATTGGTTTTTACTCCACTAGGTAGGAAAACCAAAAAGGGAATCAACATTACTCATAAAATAAATAAATCATCTCATGTTTGCTTATTGTCAAGTTTTTCCCATTCCTCAACTAAGCTGTCAAAGTTTGAATATGTCAAGGTTAGAGTAGTTTCAAACTCAGTCATAATGTAGTTCAATGGGAATTGAATAGACATGGAAAGGTGGGACCTATATTGATTAATCTTGCAATCGATATGGATCCAAAGATGTTAGTTTGAGTAGCTTACTTGTATCAATAAGAGAAATGATATGTTAATTACCTTATAGGTGACACTACTTCCAGGTTGGCTATATCAGCAAGAGTTCTAAATTTGAAACTTATTAGATGGTGTGCTCTACCATGTCTAGACTTGAAATGATTTTCATCTACAAAATTCCTTCTTCTTGGAGCTAGTACACTTGGGTGTGAGGCTACTCATAATATTACGGTAGGTGCCATTAATTTACATGAGAATGCATCTTACAGTCACTACTTGTCTTTTAAGGTAATGTGTTTTATTTTTTCAATATGTAGGCTTGTGGTGTTAGAAATATTATGTTAATTTACCATGATCATGTGGCTATGTCGAATCCTCTGCGCCAATGTTTATATACTCATGATGATTGTTTGAATGGAGGCCAACTAAAAGGAAATGTAGCAATAGATAATTTGCAGCGCATTTTTCTTGGTATGGTAGTTTCTATATGCTTTAGTGGCTTCATTTATTTTTTCCTTATTTTGAGATCCACGTGACTGTATTTTGCTAAAAATTTTTGGTTCAAACCTTACTCAACATTAAGCAGAGGGTGTTTCTAAAATCATTCCAATGCTTGGAAATTTTGTGACAAGAGACGAACTATCGAATATTAGGACGGATTTTATGTAGCTTAAAGATTTGACTCACATCCATGATGTCATTTTATTATCAACTAGTACAAGAGAAATTAATTGGCTTCAAACACTTCTATGTGTTGATGCTAACAAGGTGGGGTGAAATTGATTCAAAATATCTACAAAACACCAGATATTTTTTCTTGTTAACACCATCTAAGAATTGTGCTTTCTGATTATCTCTTATAGAAGATTCCCATCTTGTATAAAATCCATATTATTTGTAGGTGAAGTGAAACTAGAGAGATTTTTTAAGGTATGTATTGAGTTGACTGATACCATGTTAGAAAGGATCAAGAAAATATTTTTATAAGTCTAGGTTGCAACAATTTTTTTAATGAATATGAAACATTGTGTAGTTGTGATGAGCTCATATAAGTATATTTTGTGATCTATAGAAACCTCACTCTCACATAAGTTGAATTAGATAAATATGTAGATGTATTAACAACAATAAAACCCACTTGTAGAAACATTCACTAGAAGGAAAAGACCCTCTAGCAGAGGTTATAAAGGAGGTTTTTAGTGTTATAAAATTGGCCAAAATTTTCAAAAAATCATTTGCTACAACATCTGTTTATGGTTACAGAGGTTTTGGCAGAGCTTTTAATGGAAAATCAACACAACTAAAAAAAAATGGGTGGCCAGAGGTTATTACAGATGTTTTTCATCGGTGCGCTACTCCGGATTTAACACACTAGCGCATACATGAAGACGGTGCCCCGAGGCTGCCTCAGTTGAATGAATGCACCGGTACATTTAGGTGTAAAACCGCACCAGGCATAGTGTTGGTCATACAACGTACGGGGCCATTCTACATGGTCTTGGGATTTGTGCGGTGCCCATATGTTGTATCAATGCACCGGTGCGTATACCTTTATGACGCACTAGTGCACCGTATCATAGAAAGGCACCGAGATTTATTATTGGTTTCGGTATTCGTGCACTGCCCATGGATCGTACAAATCCACTAGTGCTTATAGATACATAAATGCCCCGGTACGCAGTTTCACACAAACGCACCGATATTTATAACTGGTATCGGTATTTGTGCGGTGCCCATAGATCATACAACGACACCGATGCATATAGGCACATAAACACATTGGTCGACAGTTACTGACACACATAGGTTTTCATTTTGTTTTTTTTAGAAACATTGACCTGTGAAAGTCCAATTATTGTGATTGTTTTAAAGTCATTATTCATCAAAAGTCGACACATCTTATAACAATATTCATATTAATTACATTTTTATTAATGCATTTGAATGTGCTATTTGGATTAATTTTTTATATCATATCATA